>OX244033.2:47841612-48441612 GCA_945859785.2 Tridacna gigas
ATTGTTTTGGGTAAAATTCTCTTAACTCTTTACCAAAGAACAAAAAATTGGACTGGTTAAAATTAAAAGCTTTTGCAGACGACAAAAAATCTATGACTCAAAGCTTGAATTTGTTTCGGAAAGGGTAGAAAACAGTGTGGGAAAAGAATAAAATGCATGTTACCAGCATTTTATCCTTTTCCCACAATATTTTCAAAAGCGTTTTTTTCTCGATGTCGTTAAAATTCGGGGCTTTGTGGTACAGAGTTAAATGATTGATGGATACAAATCAAGTAGATTCATTTTACTGTCATCGCTATACATCTGTTCACCTAAAAGCAGCCGGTTGCTTGGAAAAAAGCCATGGCACGTAGCACTTGTATTAAAACAATAGAAATGCACGGATAAGTGTAGATTTCCATCTTGATGTAAGTTTAATACCAGTGGAAATGGCGCTTAACACCAAAAAAGTGAAATATAGTCGAAAATGTTTCAAAAATCAAGCACTCTAGCGTTGCATAAGACAAGAACTTGCTTTAGACAGGCCCCTTTCAACATATTTGTCTTCGTTAGAACTTTATGCTCCCTTACTGCACATTGCTTGTTTAATATAAGGGGCCTTTAGACAGTTTCCGCTGTGTATCTCGTGTATTGAGTTCTACAATAGTAGGCATGCTGAGACTTAACCATTTACCACATAATCACCTAACAACTCTGAGGTGGGACTTCTGAAAATTTTATGGAGAAAAGGAGAAAATACTGGTGCCCAGCGTTTTCTCCTCTTCCTACAATGTTTTGCTCTATTCAAATTGAAAATTTCAACTTTTGAGTTACATTTATTTTGTCGTCTGCAAATGCTCTCAATGGGGATAAGTTTCAAATTTTGTCGGTTGGTAGCGAGTTAAAACCCTCATAACTTGGAGATTCGAATCTTTCTTTCACTTACAGTATGTCAAGATCTTAACCCTAAATCTGCTGAATAAGTTAAATGAAACTTTCAAGCCGATAGTCAACACCCAAATGTTACTATTTCAAAGTTACTTTTTTAGGAAAAATATCTCCTTATCGGACAGTGTAGATCCAAGATCAGACTGCACGTTCTGTGCAGTCTTATCTTGATCTACACTGTCCACAAAAGGTCTTTGAATGGCGTTTACAGCCTACGGGTAAAGCAAATCAACCAACGCCGAGAACAATCTGAAATCAATTTGTGGACGCTGAAAGTCAATCGCAGACCACTGGGTCTTTTATCTTCACTGCTCCGTCTTTTGTTAAAAACTACAAGTGAAAACAGCCTTCAAATGAAATTACTCAGGTCTTTGTTGCACACCATTGCCCATGGCATTTATTTGGTGCTCTCAGGGTGTATTTTTAAACCGTAAAATAATTCATTCTCAAATTTCAGCGTCTAAAATTACTATTGTGCTCCAATCAAAGAGAGTTGCAGAACCAAGTAGAGTAGGGTTTGGGTCGAGCACCAGAGTGTGCTCTGTGCTGTCTGAATTCGATATACGCCGTCTGTAAAAATAACTACATACCTCGCCTGTGGCGCTGCACGACATGTAGTCGAAAATCATTTTGCCTTTGCGACATTGGTCGAATGCAACATCTCGCCGATGTGTCATTTTGCCGAAAAAGACAAAAATCTGGTCGAAAAAAATATTCATCAATGCTTTACTCTTTGTTACATTTTTAATCGGTCGGTAGACCGATTAGAGAGATGGCAAACTTTGGAAACCCGTCTGCTCAGGGCAAACTGATGTCACTGCAACTCGTAACATCTTTTACTTACATCGTTTTAACGCTTATACCCGCTGTGATGACCTTATTACAAAAACTACTTTTGACCCAGATAAGCGCACTTTTGACCCAGATAAGCGCAGGAATAGTAATTAGCGGTAAACAGGCGTTAAGTAATGTCAAGTTAAATTATGTAATAACGGTTACAATTTGTTTAGTATTGAAGTATGGCATAATTACAGTATTATCAAAATCTCTGGCCAGCAAACTTTCAACACGATTATAAGAAATAGTGTCAGCGATTAGCAGCAACTTTATGAATGAAACGAGTGCGAATCAAGTGTATCGGGTGATGTGAGCACATCTTGTAGTCGTCTGCTGTCCATATCATTCGGCAAATTTCGAGTGATCCGTTGATAGTTATGCGTAGTTACTGGATCGGCCGAGTTGTGACGAGTGCTCTCCGTATATGTAGCATGTTTTGAAAAGATGATAGGTCATTTTGGTCTTGAGAGAAATAAAATCGTAACAGAAAGGAGTTTGTAAGGAAACATTGCTTTAAAAGAATTTGAAAACTTAGATTGCTCTGCCTAAGAGAAAACTGATGTAAATGCAACTCGTAACAGCCATAACTTTAAAGTAGTAACCGGCCGTTGATCGTTTATTGCAAGGATCGTATATGTGAGCGTGTGAAGCTGTGGGGACAAAGGGTATAGAGTTGTGTCAAGGTTATGGCCCTCGCGGAGAGGCCACTACGTAAACATTTTCAGTATGGACTGGCGATTCACCGCTTGCAACCTTGGTACCAAGACTGTCCATTCACAATACTGACTGATTACGCATCTTTAAGCGTATGATGTATTAACCCTTAGGCTGCTAAGTGCGACTCACTGACCTTCTTTGCGGATAGTATAGATCAAGATCAGACTGCACAGAACGTGCAGTCTGATCTTCTATACTGTTCGATAAGGAGATATTTCTTTTTCCAAAAAAGAATAAGTTTGACATAGAATTATTCGGGTTTTACTACCGGTTTGAAATTTCATTTCAATGCTTTAGCAGGATAAAGGTTAAATTGTTTTCACAGTCCCTCTTCCTCTCCTTCCAGCCATGGCACTACCATTTTACACAGTCACTTACATGATTCTTCTTGGTGAGTTTCTACAGACTGGAATCAGTCTGTTAACCTTTGACTAAACAATCCTGTGGGGCTTTGAAAATATAGTTGGAGAAACTGCACGTATTCAGCATGTTCTCTTTTTTTCCAGGGCGTTTTTCACCCATTTGAAAGATTTTCAAAATTATGTCAAATAGAACATTTTCATCGAGGATAAAAAACCCTGAAACTGTAACACAAATAAGCTCACTTACTGTTATATTCTCCATGTCTGAATCAACGGACCAGGGAAAAAGTCTTTGCAGAGAGTGCAGATTAAGACCAGAATGGAGTGCTCAGAACATGCAGTCAGATCTTGGATCTGTCATGCCAGTTTTCCAAATAATTCTACTCAAGACAGCAATAGTCCTGCAATATTAAAGCTGCTTTTCCAAGCTTAACATGTCTGTTTTAACAATTTAACGCTCTAAGCGTGCAAATGTCAGCAACATGTTTGTCTCATCAGCTATTCCATATTGGTCGATTCTCATCCTTTCCACATTTCAGATAAAGAGATCAAGGCTATCGCAGTTATGCTCTTGCTGATTAGAATGACTCAAATACAATGACTTTTGCTGGCTATGGACAAGTAAAGTCGCTTTTGAAGACAATAAAAGATAAAGATCAGACTGTCCTTTGAACGCAATGCAATTCAATATCATAGACGTTCATATCTCAGACTTAATTGTCTGTTTATTTGGGATGTATATGGGAAAAAAGAACCGACCATGAAATTGTAGCCTAATATTTGACATTGTTTTCCTGACTGTAAAAGGCTAGTCGATTAATTGAGTGTTTCAACTCTTAACCAAACTATCCTTTTTTCATGCCCATGAGAAAGAAGTTGAAAACATTGTGAGAAAAGAGGAAAATGCAGGTTACATTTTCTCCTTTTCCCATGTTTTTTTTATCCTTTCAACGATTCAAATCATCATTTGGTCTACATTTAATTCGTCATGTGCAAATGCTTTTGATTTGGACAAGTCTAAGATTTTATCATTTGGTAAAGAGTTGACGGTTAGGGAGCTATTGGGTATCTACATTCTTTGAAAGTACGAGTATAATGTAGGAGAAATTTGCCAGCAGACGTTTGCATTGGACGATTTTGCCCGCTAAAAAATAGGTAGGACAGTTTGTCAAGATGAATACGATGTCGTTTTAAAAATGGAAAAATGAAAGGCCCCCAAGCAGCCAAAAGTAAACAGTTCCAAAGTTATAATGCAGGCAATTTTTATACGGCTTTTATATGTTACAATACAGTTACCAAAGTTGCCAAAGTTACAGAAAAGAATAGTTATATTTCTTCACTCTTTTAAGGGGTTGGTAGGTACTGCTGTTCATGATGAGTGATATCTAAAACTTGATAATGGGTATCGCTGATCAGAATTGTCACATATTTTTTACGTTCTATTGCTGTCGGCTGGCAAACATAGCCTATATTTTAACCAATGGTTAAACGAATAATTTTGTTAAAGACAGTTTAAAAAGGAGGGGGATCCTACGCGGCTCATTTGTAAGGTGTAGGATTTTTGTCCCATACACAGTTCAAACATCTACCATTTGATTTGTGATTTCAAACCAGTGTAGTTATTCAGTGTCGACCGATAACAGTGCTTACAGCACTTTAATTTCCTGAGCTGTTAAGGACTCTTAACTACATGTACATGTATGTTTACCATTATTTCTCACGCGTCTTTGATTAGATGTACTCCAGTATTCTACCACCAGCATCTTGGTATGGCATATTTTATACACATGTATCTGGAATTTTGTCTGTTATTATGGAGCGATCATTTACATATAATTATTTAACAACTTCGACGATCATTGGTTTTTCTTCGAAGACTGACACAATTTCTTTTATATATATGTATGAGCCATGCTCAGTGAAAAGGGGGCTTAATGCATCTGCGAAAAGTATCGACCCAGGTCATCCTGCGCAGTCCGCGCCGGCTGACCTAGACCGAAACTTTTCGGTATTGGTCAATTTTCTGTATGTCCAAGGACCAGTTTACCTCATGTATTAGTCGATTGTTTAAAAAGTGGCTTTTATGGATTCATAATTAGGTGATGACTTGGTTAGTATCACGGAGGTGCATTAAGCCCCCTTTTGCCAGAGCATGACTCATATTAAAAAGTATCGTTCGATAAAGTGTCGTATTCGAAGAGATACGTCGCTTCAGCAAAACAAGTCCCGACGAAATTGTTTTCCAGCATAATGGCTTCCGAAAAAAAAAAAAAAAAAATGCCATGGATTCACTTATGGTGAAAGAAAAGTTTATAAGCCAAGAAAACAAGTAGAAAACATCAGAATACCTGAGCCTTGTTTTATATCGCGGAAGATTTTGAGAGTTTTTGATCTATAAGTGTATAAGTGTGATTAGTGGACATGGGGCCAGGCAATTAAACCCTCTCATAAATTTTTAGTATGCGCGAACGAAATGTAAAGGTCTGTAAGGGGGTGGTTCAGTTGATAACTTTTTGCGAAAGGACAAAATTTAAGACTAGTCCACGCTGGCACATAGAATTTAACTCCAAAATATGGAAGTTGTCTCTGAAAGGGTAAGGAATATTTTGAGATCCAGCATTTTCTCCTTTTTCTTACAGTGTATATAGAAGCTTTCTTCCACTGATACATTAGACACGGAATCGTCTTGGAGGTCAGGCGTTGGATTTGTGTTTCAGAAGTTGTGGTTCCAATCCAAGCTGGTGTCGACCGTCGTGTGGGCGGGTCCTTGGGCAAGATATTGCAGAAAGGGTTTTTTGGATTCTTTTTTTAAAGGAATATTTTTTCTTAAACGCAGATAAATACTACACAATATAAGGTTACTCTGAATAAAAGGGTACAATTTTGGCGTTTAAATAAACTGATGGTTGTGTTGCCCTGGCAAACCCAATTTCTTTTTATAGATGAAATATGACATCATGGTTTTCAAATTGCAATCCTAATTTTAATTCCTTGGTTCCTGAAACAAATTTACAGCAAACAGGTTTGTATGAGATGAAATATGACATCATCGGACTAAACTGAATACGACTGCACATAATGGGTGCATGTTATTGATAACGTTACAGCAAACAAGCCACTCCGATATTTTGGTGCGAAATCTAATGATACGACAAGAAGCCATATATCCGTTGGAGAAAATACCATTAGAGATCCTACAGTTGTCCGTCTTATTTCTAGATTTGCAATCGATTGATGTTCGGAATTTGATGAGAACATTTTCTTTTTTTGAAAGTTTGGTATGAGTTTAGAAATTTCAAAAGCTCCCTTTAACCTTTCAAGCATAGGTGTATTACCTTATTGACGAAGTTGTAAGACCTCCTGGGAAACTTTTTAACCCTTTTCAGCCAAATAGAAAGAGAAGATCCAATCAAGACTATACTTATGAGTCGTGCTCTGTGAAAAAGGGGCTTAATGCATCTATAAAACAGTACCGGCCCAGGTCAGCCTGCGCAGACTGCGCAGGCTGACCTGAGCCGATACTTATTGCATTTCGTCACTTTCAATGTCAAAGGATCAGTCTACCTCATGATTCAGTAGGTTGTTAGGCAGAAAGGATTTTACAGTACTGTGATGACTTTGCTTGGTGTCATGCATCATAAAGATGCATTAAGCCCCCTTTTACAGAACAATGTTCATATTATTAGAACAATACCTGAAAATTGCAGTAAGGAGTCAACGGAATGTTCCAAATCTTTCAGGGGCAAATCCTGGGGAACTTTGAACGATTGAAGATTTTGTCTGTTTCTTCGTTAATCCTATCCGTCATGGTGTAGACGGCTATTTGCCATAAAGTTTTCTATGATGTGTTTGTCAGTAGAAGCCTCGTCAATATGTACATTTACAGGAATGAGCAAACAGTGTTACAGGAACGCCCTGATTAGCTCTATGAGTGCCAAATATAAGGCGTGCAACACACGAAAAGGGGCCTTCAGAAGTATGCGTAAAAAAGTGTCGTCCCAGATCAGCCTGTGCAGTCTGTGGCGATCCGATACGACACTTTCCGTTTTTGTGCGATTGCCTGTTTCTCGAAAGTCTACTGTATGAAAAAAAATCTTAAGTAGTCGTAAAGTGGCGTCTTGGATTAGCCTGCGCGGACTGCGCAGGCGAATCCGGAATGACACTATACGCAAATGTCCGAAGGTCTCATTTCGCATGTTGCGGGCCAGTTATAACCTAGACCTTTTTCGACGGCTTACAATAGACTCCGCTGGAACCCAGAAAGATTCTTGTCTGTAATAAGTTTGACTAAACAAGCGAACGGTATAGATCCAGGATCAGATGCACGGTCAGTGCAATCTGATCTTTATCTATAGCGTCCGCAAAAGCCATTGCCTTTGCCTTTGGTGTTGACAGGGCTAGACAGACATGTGCTGTCTAGTGATAGTTTTTGGCCTGTGACTGTGTTTACTGTGAACATCACAGTAAGGTTTAATTTCACAACAAACTTTGATAGATGTGCGATTTTAATCGTACGAAAGTGTTGACTGAGAATTTGGGGCCCTCGTAAGGTTATTCATAACTGCAAATTCGTGCGCTTCACAGTGAAAGAAACAATTGGCAAACCTCGGGTGATCGTTGATCAAATGTTTTGATGTAGGTACGCAATCAACCGAGTTGTGACGAGTGCTCTTGCCGAGCACTAATCGGGATCGTTCGTTTATCCTTTTTCTACACACCATGTGAATGACAAGTAATGATAGCGTATTTTGCGCAGACAATGTGCTCTTTCTTTGAAAAAGGTGTCTCAAAACCTTGGCAAGATTTTAATTTTCGTAAAATTACTGTGCACCTCGTGTCTGAAGTTATAAGTATATATTTTGATATATATGCCTTATTTCTTCCTGTCAGAATTGTCCAGATATGACATCTCGGCCCATAACCATTTCGACCCATAGCAAACTCGGAGCATACAACACCAAATATGTATAAAAGTTTGTAACATGAGCCATCGAAAACCAGTAATCTTTGAAAGACGATGAAATTTTAGACTTGTCTAAATTGAAAACATTTGCGAACGGCAAGTTATATTTAGCTGAAATGTTGGTTAATGGCTGTGAAAGTGCAGAAAACCTTGTGGGAAAACAGAGAGCATTTTCTTTTTTTTTTCCAAAAGGTTTTCATGAGGCTATATCCTTGATCCTTGGAGTCCTTAAAACTCGAGAATGTGTGGTCAAGAGTTAAGTAACTGGTGGACGTTTTATATTGAAGATCAGACTTGACATTCAGTGCAATCTGATCTTGATCTCCATAAGTATTTAGGCTGACCTGGGTCGAAACTTTTTGCTTTTGGCAAATTTTCTGCATGTCAAAGGACCAGTGCACCTCATGATTCATTCGGTTGCTCCACAAAATGGATTTTATGGATCCATTAATATATGATGGCTCGTTTCGATTGATGAAACAGGGAGATGAATTAAACCCCCTTTTGCCAGAGCATGGCTCATTTGTGTTTTCCATAATCACAACCAGGAGCTCTTCAAATTTATCAATCCTAGATGACTTTACTCAGATGAGGGCTTTAGGTCCAACGGCCCTCTTGTTCATGAAAATCGGCTTTCCAACTTGGTTGATCATGACAACTTAGAGATTCCATAGACTTTCAATACGAAAATTGAAAAGTGGCATTTACAGTAGATATTTTGACAAAATTTTTATAGAAATGTACCTTGAACAGTCTTGTATCATCCATATGATTTTATTCAACCTGTAGTCTTAAGCTCATCTGTTTACGAAGAAAGCGTCATGCTATTGTCAAAGCCTATGTGTCATTGTCGTCGTGCAAAAACTTCGACATTTTTTGATATCTCTGTTATTCCTGCAGATATTTACTTCAAACTTGTACAAATTATTTACTGTCAAAAGGGGTACCCATACATCAGGGCAGGTGCGTCACTGACCGCCATGATATCAGCTGAGCTATTAAAATGACGTTAAACTCCAATACAAGCAAACAAACAAGCAAATATAAAATTTTAGACTTGTCTCAATTGATAACATTTGCATACGACAGGTTAAATGTGGCAAAAACGAAGGAATTTGTATCTGAAAGAGTGAAAAAACATTTTTGGAGAAAGGAAGAAATGCTGGACACCAGTTTCCCAAAATGTTTTCAAAAGCCTTATGCCTCAGGGTCGTTAAAAGTCGGTATTGTGTGGTACAGGGACTTAACTGTGTCTGGTATATCATTGTTTCGAAAGTGCAATCCAAACTGGCCTGGGCTTGGCTTGCCAAGCCCAAGGCCATAGGAATCGTATACCAAATTTTCAACTCCATCCAAGCATTTATGGAAAAAAACCCGAGTCACGCATTCACGGAAAAACCCGAGTTAAAATGAAAAGTACCGCCTGCAATCCATCTCACTACGCTGAAGGAAATGACCCCTTTAAATAGTAAGTTAGAGGTAGGTAACCACCAAAATAGTTTTGGCAAAGTAATTAGTTATGCCCCTTTTTCGATTGAGAACTTTTAGCTCAGCTGTTTTTAGAGACATGGTTTTTTCATAGCCCTAGTGTCATCATCTTCGTCGTTTGTATCGTCGTCATGCAAAATATTTGACATTTTACAATATCTTTGTTATTACTGAAAATGTTTACTTAAAACTTGGACAAGGTGTTAACTATCAAAAGGGAAAAATAAACAATAAGGGTAAATAACTATCAAGTCATGCCCCTTTTTCAACTTTGTGTTTTCACCGAAAATCAACCGAGCATTGACACCCGAATGGGGACGTCTTTTTATTTGTTGCCTTAGAAACCAAAACTTAAAAATAAAAGAAATACGTAAAAGATTGTCTTCTCATAGACCAAATCGTACTCTGTGATATTAGCCTTTAAAAAGACTTTGCGTTTTTCCCTGTCATTACTCAAAGGACATGGTTACTATTTCATCCAAAGACTGAGTGTGGTAAAATGAAAGAAAAATAGCATTCATTGCTTGGCCATTGTGGATTTTTGCACTTTCCAGAAATATTCCCTGCTGTTGCACGCTGCTTATTTTGGTTTGTTACCATGATTTGATGCCAAAGCAACGTAAAGGAAGAAAATAGGAAGCGGAAAATCCTTTGAAAATTATTTTCTTTCAATCTATAAAGACCATGAGTCTAAGGCTATACAAAAATACTCATTATATTTGCCTTTACAAATTTATGTTTTTCCATCCTGTTGTCAACTCCACAGACTGTCAGTGTGAGACATGTAGATATTTTTTATTAGTCTGTTCATATGTGATAGCGGTTTTTAAGCCTGTACAAATGTGATAGAAACTGAGCTTCTGGGCCACATTTTCCTACCTCTTCACCCGTTCTGATGTCCAGCCCTTCAGCGCTTTGATTTTAATACATTGGTTCCTGTAACAAATTTACAGCAAACAGGTTTGTAAACATCCCTGTAAAATATCTTCGATCAACATATAAGGTTAAGTACATACATGTACATGTACATAAAATTCATTGTAATATTTTATATTCGTATAAACAGTATGGAAATATAGGAAACCAGAAAGGAAGATTGTTGTGCCAAAGCTTGGCTTTATATCTCTGGAAGCTTTGCTGTTGTTTACATTGTAAGTATATAAAACAGGTTTACAGACAGTGGGTAACTACTTTTCTACTGTTCCGACATTGTTTGGGCGTAAGTATGGGAGTAAGCAGGGGTTCAGATTCATTACGCACTCCGAATCGAGAGTGCTATTTCACCCTTGGGCTGTTAAGCGTGACGCAGTGCACTTAAAATGGCGGACAGTGTCATATTGTACAGAACTTACGGCCTGATTTTAAATCTGCCCTGTCCAATATAGCGAGATTTTCCATCGAAAAGAAATGAAATGAAATGGCAACATTTGACTTTTTACTATCGGGTGAAAATTTTCATTTTTAATCGGTCGGTAGACCGATAAGAGAGATGGAAAACTTCGGAAACCCGTCCGCTCAGGGCAAACTGATGTAACTGCAACTCGTAACAGCTTTTACTTACAACGTTTTAACGCTTATACCTGCTGTGATGACCTTATTACGAAAACTACTTTTGACCCAGATAACCGCACTTTTGACCCAGATGAGCGCAGGAATAGTAATTAGCGGTAAACAGGCATTAAGTAATGTCAAGTAATCCCATAATACTCGTAACTGTTCAGTTATGTAATAAAAGGCAGCTACAATTTGTTTAGTATTGAAGTATGTCATAATTACAGTATTATCAAAATCTCTGGCCAGCAAAAACTGGAGCAGTTTACTTTTAACACGATTATAAGAAATAGGGTCAGCAGCAACTTTATGAATGAAACGAGTGCGAATCAAGTGTATCGGGTGATGTGAACACATCTTGTAGTCGTCTGCTGTCCATGTCATTCGGCAAATTTCGAGTGATCCGTTGATAGTTATACGTAGTTACGGGATCGGCCGAGTTGTGACGAGTGCTCTCCGTATATGTAGCAGGTGTTGAAAAGATAATAGGTCATTTTGGTCTTGAGAGGAATAAAATCACAACAGAAAGGAGTTTGCAAGGAAATATTGCTTGAAAATAATTTGAAAATTTAGATTGCTTTGCCTAAGAGAAAACTGATGTAAATGCAACTCGTAACAGCCGAAAGTTTAAAATAGTAACCGGCCACTGGTCGTTTAATGCAGGGATCGTAATCATCGTATATGTGAGGCGAAGCGTGTGAAGCTGTGGGGACAAAGGGTATAGAGTTGTGTCAAGGTTATGGCCCTCGCGGAGAGGCCATTACGTAAACATTTTCAGAATGGAGTGGCAATTCACCGCTTGCAACCTTGGTACCAAGACTGTCCATTCACAATACTGACTGATTACACATCTTTCAGCGTATGATGTATTAACCCTTAGGCTGCTAAGTGCGACTCACTGACCTTTTTGCGGATAGTATAGTTCAAGATCAGACTGCACAGAACGTGCACTCTGATCTTGGATCTATACTGTCCGATAAGGAGGTATTTCTTTTTCCAAAAAAGAATAAGTTTGACATAGAATTATTCGGGTTTTACTATCGGTTTGAAATTTCATTTCAATGCTTTAGTGGGATAAGGGTTAAAATGTTTTCACAATCCCTCTTCCTCTCCTTCCAGCCATGGCACTACCATTTTACACAGTCACTTACATGTTTCTTCTTGGTGAGTTTCTACAGACTGGAATCAGTCTGTTAACCCTTGACCAAACAATCCTGTGTGGCTTTGAAAATATAGTTGGAAAAACTGTATGTATTCACCATGTTCTCTTTTTTCCACAGCGTTTTTCACCCATTTGAAAGATTTTCGAAATTTCTTCAAATAGAACATTTTCATCGAAGATAAAAAAAACCCTGAAACTGTATCACAAATAAGCTCATATACTGTTATATTCTCCATATCTGAATCAACGGACCATGGAAAGAGTCTTTGCAGAGAGTGCAGATTAAGACCAGACTGCTCAGAACATGCAGTCAGATCTTGGATCTGTCATGCCAGTTTTCCGAGTTATTCTACTCAAGACAGCAATGGTCCTGCAAGATTTAGGCTGCTTTTCTAAGCTTAACATGTCTATTTTAACAATTTAACGCTCTAAGCGTGCAAATGTCAGCAACATGTTTGTCTCATCAGCTATTCCACATTGGTCTATTCTCATCCTTTCCACATTTCAGATAAAGAGATCAAGGCTATCGCAGTTATGCTCTTGCTGATTAGAATAACTCAAACACAATTACCTTTGTTGGCTATGGACAAGTAAAGTCGCTTTTGAAGACAATAAAAGATAAAGATCAGACTGTCCTTTGAACGCAATGCAATTCACTATCATAGACGTTCATATCTTAGATCTAATTGTCTGTTTATTTTGGATGTATATGGGGGAAAAAAAACCGACCATGAAATTGTAGCCTAATGTTTGATATTGTTTTCCTGACTGTAAAAGGCTGGTCGATTAACTGAGTGTTTTAACTCTTAACCAAACTATCCTTTGTTAATGCCCATGAGAAAGAAGTTGAACACATTGTGAGAAAAGGGGAAAATGCAGGTTACCATTTTCTCCTTTTCCCATGTTTTTTTACCCTTTCAACGATTCAAATCATCATTTGGTCTACGTTTAATTCGTCATGTGCAGATGCTTTTGATTTGGACAAGTCTAAAATTTTATCATTTGGTAAAGAGTTGACGGTTAGGGAGCTATTGGGTATCTGCATTCTTTGGAAGTATAATGTAGGAGAAATTTGCCAGCAGACGTTTGGACTGGACGATTTTGCCCGCCAAAAAATAGGTAGGACAGTTTGTCAAGATGAATACAGTGTCTTGTTAAAAATGGAAAAAAATGAAAGACCCACAAGCAGCCAAAAGTAAAGAATTCCAAAGTTACAATTCAGGCATATTTTATACGGCTTTTATATGTTAGAATACAGTTACCAAAGTTGGCAAAGTTACAGAAAAGAATGTATGTATTTTTTCACTCTTTTAAAGGGTTGGCAGGTACTGCTGTCCATGATGAGTGATATCTAAAACTTGATAATGGGTATTGCTGATCAGAGTTGTCACATTTCTTTTACGTTTTATTGCTATCGGCTGGCAAACATAGCCTATATTTTAACCAATCGTTAAACTACTAATTTGTAAAAGACAGTTTAAAAAAGTGGGATCCTACGTGGCTCATTTGTAACGATGTAGGATTTTTTGTATTATACATAGTTCAAACATCTATCATCTGATTTGTGATTTCAAACCACTGTAATTATTCAGTGTCGACCGATTACAGTGCTTACAGCACTTTGATTTTTTTTTTGCAGTTCAACATGAGGATGGAGTTGTTCTGTGATAAAGATATGTTTTGCCTTATTCCCATTTCTGATACATTACGCGCTTGTGTAAATGTGCGTCATGGACGCTACACCATTGTGTACAAGAACCCTTATTCTATAGGGTCGTAAAAGAACATACATAGAATTATTCGGTACATGGTAAAAATGTTGAGTAAGACAATTTAGTTTCTCTGCGCAAAGCGTATTTAAAGTCAGTGTACACAAGAAAGTACAATCTGATCTTAGATCTACATTGCCTTGTATTTTGTGAGATATTTTGGTAGAAATCTGTGGTAACTGCATATAATTGGACCTATTCCAGGGCCTATTAACGCCCATATTCATTAGAATTCCGAGGTATCAGGAAACTAGGCCTGGCATCAATTATTGAAATCTTTCTACAATTGACGACCGAAGCGTCACTGAACCAGCGTGTTGAAATTATCTTTTATCACGCCTATAAAAGGGGAAAACTGTTGCCCGTATGTCCTCACCCGTCCACCGCAAAACTCTTTGTATCTTACATTTAAAATACACGGGATCTTATGTTTAAGACCTCATCGACTTATGTTTTTTAGTCAATTTATGCGACATCAGCAATATGCAGAACCCAGGATTAAAATGTAAATATTAAATATGCTTCAAATGATGTTTTAAAACAGGTCCGAAATCGTTTGTATTTATAAGTGGTTTAATTCAAACGTAAAATGGTAACTTTTGCAGGGAAATAATATAATTTATAGTTATACATGTAGATCTAACTCTGACACAATTCTGTTAACCCAGACCAAAGCAAGCACACTAATTTAACCGGTAATTTGTGATTTTACAAAGTCAAATTTATATTTGGACATGCTGGTCATTGCACTTTCGTTCAAAGAACGGTCTATTTTTGTAAAAATTGTTGGAGTTCTAGTCGGGTATGCTCGTGTCATTGACTTCTATACAAAGTTTACTGCCTTGAGTTCCAGTAAAATATTTTATAGCAGTAATAACCCATAAAGCGCCTTTCACAACTTAGTTGCCTTTGCGGACAATGAAGATCGAGATCAGACTGCGAAAAACATGCAGTCTGATCTTAGATCTACACTGTCCGCTTAGCTAAATGTCTTGGCACAAAGCAGTCTTGATACTGCACTTTTTAGGGTTTTTAATCGAGACTGAATTTTTGTTTATTTTGGTGCTTAAAAGGGGCTATCCTAAATCCATACCTTGCCTACCTCTTGTGTTCAGTGAGGAGAAAACAGTCATAGATCAGACTGCACGTTCATCTATAGACTAGTAAGTTTATGGCTATTTACGAGATTTTTTTTATATTATTATTATTATTATTTATGAAGATTGAAGGCATTTAGACACTACAAATATTCACTTTTTGCCCCTACCTTCTCCGCCCTCCTCATACTGAAATAGGGTAGAAAACATTGTGGGAAATGGAGAAAACTGGTGACCAGCACCCACAATGCTTTCGAAAGTTCTATTTCTTCTGGTCGTTAAAACACGGGATTGCTTTGTAAAGGGTTAAAATCTTAAATGAAATACATATCTGTAAGTAATAATAACAGGTCTGCTGGGGTATCCTTCACCCTTACCTTAACTCTTTCACTGCCAATGTCGCCTTGGAAGGGTTTTGTGGATGGCGTAGATCAAGATCAGACTGCACAAAATGTACAGTCTTATCTAGGATCTACACCATCCGCTACTTGATACTAGTCTTTGACCAAAATCAGTTTCATCACCAACAAGAATATACTTTTAGACCTCGAGAAATGTCGAATCAGTTTAGTTGGTAGTGAAGGAGTTAATCCCTATCCTGCTAAGTTCAATGAAAGTTTCAAGCCGATAGTAAAAACCTAAATGTTGCTATTTCAAGGTTATTATTGGGTGAAAAATATCTCCTGATCGGACAGTGTAGATCCAAGATTAGACTGCACGTTCTGTGCAGTCTGATCTTGATCTACACTGTCCGAAACAGGTCCATGGATGGCGCTTAGCAGCCTTTGGGTTAAGACTTTACATTCCCTTTCCGACGAAAGAACGCCCTTACCAAGCTTCATGTCCATTACAGATTGATCTTAGCGTTCTTATAACTTACCGAATCAAGTAAATTTTTGTCTATTTTTGTTTTATCCCATATTGTGTATGGCAATACCATGGTTTTGTTCTTTATTCTTCTACGGGTTTTTTTTTAAATCTTTCTTTTTTAAAACAGAGCATGTTTTAAATGCATGGTTCATAAAAAAGAGAAAAGGTCGATATGTAAAAATAAAACAAGTGAATGGCATAGGATAAAGGTGAGAAGTTATCGAAGTTTAATCATGGTGTGCTGACGTGACTGTGTCAAAAATGGGAAACATAAAATTGTATTTTTGTTACTTTAAATTAAATGATTATATTTTTGTTACTTCTGGTTCATTAATTATCTGCGAATGGAGTCAGGATCAGAAAGGAAATAATATGACTGGCCGGACAGCTATCAAACCATAGGGGTCCAAAATTGAAAAAAAAAAAAAAATCAAATAAATGAGCCATGCTCTGTGAAAAGGGGGCTTGATGCATCTCCGTGATCCATAATACAAAGCAAGTCATCATATGATTGTGGATCCATAAAATCCATTTTTTCTAACAACCGACTGAATCATGAGTAAACTTTTTTTTTTTTGGACGTGCAGAAAATTGACCAAAAACAAAACGTTTCGGCCAAGGTAAGCCTGCGCGGACTGCACAGGCTGACCCGAATCGATACCTTCTCCAGATGCATTAAGCCCCTTTTCACAGACCATGACTCAAATATAAATTATAGCTATTTCAAAGGCGTTATAATTTAGAAGCATGATGATAAAGAGAAACATATTAAAATGATAAGTTAGTGTTTGAAGCTCGAATATTCTACTAAGTAATAGACTGATGAAAAGTGGCTATGAAAAGTTGCGGTTTTTACAGCGAGAAAAAAAAATCATTACAAGTTAATTATCGACGAAATCATCAGGGAATTCTCTAAATTGAACACTTCGGGCTTTTTCGTATTTGTTTCCTTCTAAACGAAATGCGTTCAATATGCAAACGAAAACTCCCCGCCATTTCCATACCATTCATGGGACGGAAAAAAATACTAGACTCGTCCTATTGAAAACATTTGCAGACAACAAATTGATTATCGCTCAAATCTCAAATAATGGGACTCATTCTGGAAAGGGTAGAAACATTGTTGGAACAGCAGAAAAAACTTGTTCTGGTTTCAAAAGCCATTTCCTGGAGCTGTTTAGTTTTTTTATGCCGTATATCAGAATGACTTGTAAACAAGATATCTTTTTGTAAAACAGTCATGCCCCCCTACTGCCACATTGATACAGGAAGTGGCACAGTTCATAAACTGATATCAAAAGAATTGATTTGGAAATATTGAGCCAACCTTGATAAAATTTGAGCCACATTTGAGCAACTTGAGCCAAGATAAATTATTGCATTCTAAAGTGACGACCTCATTCATTAGTCACAGTTTTGTTTAGCAACCTGGAAGGGAGAAATCATTTTGGTAAAAGGAGAAAATGTTCAATAAAACAATTTTGCTTTTCTTCAAAATGTTTTCTAAGGCTTTCTACTGCTTTGAAAGCTTTGAACTTAATGGGAGTTTAAAGGAAAAATAAATAAATCAACACAAAACAAGCAAAAATCAAATTCAGTAACTTTTATTACACCCTTTTAATCTCTTTATCATGTAACACTTTTAACTTTTGGTGCTGAAACCAACTCTAAATCTCTGAAAGAAAAATAAGAAATATTTTTAGATCAAGATGAATGTATACTGACCTTTTGATTTTGCATGTTTTGACACAGAATCTCTCTTAAGAACTGTGCATCCCACAGTGAATGTGTTTGATTTCTGCATTTTGCTACATAAGTTACAGAACATTGCTTTTGAACTTGGCTCATAACGTAGCCATGGATTTCCAGTTCTCCAACTGTCTTGAAATTGTCTACATGGAGATTTTGTTTCAAGCTTAGTTTTTTAAGCTGGAGGTGTGTCAAAGAAGTCTAAAGAATGTTTAGAAGCCATAGTGACAACTGATACTTTCCAGTATTTCCCCATGTTTATATACATCATCGTAGATAAATTATAAAGTTTGCAATGTTATGTTTTTCACATAAAGTCCATGAAAATCATTAGATAATTGAAGTAAAAATTCCACGTACCTTTAATTATCAATCGCCGAAAAACACCACATAATTCGATCATTTAATTGCCGGTAATTTGTTGACAAGTCCATCTTTAATTGGAGATGGGTCAAAGTACCGACATGCGTCGGCAATAATCGCTAATCAAGTAATTAAAATCCTTTAATTGTCTGATTTATAGCCCACTTCAATTGTTAAACGCGATAATCTGTCAACAGTTCGCATAATTATACACACCGCCATGTGTATACATACAAGATTGTAAACAGTCGCCGATACACAGACTGGGTTATCGATTTTCTTCTCGACACGCGCGTTGGACTTCCGCTTTTTCCCAGTCGACTTCGATGCTTACTACGTCCCCGATAGTACGCGAATAAAATGTTGGATACACAAGTTGAGCCAGATATGATGATTTTTGAGATACTTTAATTTTTTTTGAAATGGCTCAATTGGCGAACGGCAGCGCGGGCCCTGAATCATCTGGTGGTCACTGTGACCTTGACCTTTCACGGATTAACCTTAAAATCGATAGGGATCATTGACACTCCGAGATGAATATCTGTACAGAATTTGAAGGACCTAGGTCAATTCTGTGTGTAGTTATCATCTGGACAAGGTTTGGTCTATATATCATTAAGTTAAAGGCCACCGTGACCTTTACCTTTGATGGATTAATCTCAAAATCGATAGGGATCATCTACACTCCAAGACAAATGTCTGTGCCAAATTTGAGGAACCTAGGTCATTTCTGTGTCTAGTTATCATCCGGACAACGTTTGGTCTATATATCAACATGTTGACGGTCACTGTGACCTTGACATTTGACCGATTGACATCAAAATCAATAGGGATCATCTACACTCCGAGACAAATACCTGTGCCAAATTTGACGAACCTAGGTCAATTCTGTGTCTAGTTATCATCCGGACACGGTTTGGTTTATATAGCAACATGTTGACGGTCACTGTGACCTTGACATTTGACCGATTGACCTCAAAATCAATAGGGATCATCTACACTCCGAGACGCATGTCTGTGCCAAATTTGACGAACCTACATGTAGGTCAATTCTGTGTCTAGTTATTATCCGGACAAGGTAAGGTCTACCGACCGACCGACGGACCGACCGACCGGCATGTGCAAAGCAATATACCCCCACTACGTTGAAGGGGGGCATAATTATGGATAAATACATAGAGGATTTTTTTTTTTTTTTTCGGTGAAAGATCGAAATTTACCTCATCGAGCGCCACTCGTGAAAATATTACCGATGATGTTCACGAGATCATAATTATGTGAATGTTTCTAACCTCTTTTTTTGTCTAGAAGAGTTGTTTTCGGTAATTCCCCATGGCGTAACCCCCCCCCCCCCGCATAACAACGAATTACAATATTACGTAAAGCGCGAGAAATATAGCGTAAATTACTTCATATTGCCCTCTATTTTAATAGTACGCGCTGTTTACCCAAGTAACTAGTGAGCGGGAACTACTATTTCCGCCTTCAATTGAAGAGTTAGAAAATATTAAATCGGTCTTTTTCCTAGTCTTAACCATGAAATACCAAACCATAATCCACCATAACTTCTCGATAAACTACCAAAAAGCATGAAATAAAACTAGATATATTTTTCTCTGCAACTGTATAAACTTGACGATTAAATTAAATAAATCAAAGGACTCGAAGTCCTCGAAAGCAGATTAGTAGAGTAGCATAAAGCTGTAATATTTTGTAATAAAAAAAATAGCATCACATGCAACACATGTGCAGTCATTTTAAATGGAGTTAGCAAGGGCAGGAAAAGTCAAAATTGTTCTGCCGTGCGGGCCGCACGGTAACCGTTATTCTATCACTGTTTAAGGAGTGGTAATTTGATCCGTCAATCATAACGCGATTTTTTGCTGGTATTAGATTTCGGAATAAATACTCGTATATATACACGTGTAGGAAAGTATATACGGTTGTGACAAAAGCGAGCTGAAGTGTATTAGCCAAAACTGAAAATCGAATGAGCGCAAGCGTGAATGACAGTATATTAGGTTCAGATTGATTGATTGATTGTATAGTGTTTAACGCCGTTTTCAACATTATTTCAGTTATATCGCGGCGGCCAGTGCACCTATCCATGCTTTCCTGGAGTTTCTTTGACCAGTACTCCGCACAATATACTTTCCAAGCCACTGGCTGCTTTCCCACATAACCATCGTCGAAAAAAAATGATCAGCGGTGAGAGAGGAATGAATCCTGTCGCAATGGCTATCATCAGTCCTTGGAAAGAAATTGGCCAAGCCGGGGATCGAACCAGCGACCTCCTGTTCTCAATTCCTGTAAGCTACCGACTGAGCTACGGGGCTTGGCTTATATTAGGTTCAGGTCAAACCGATTATCATAGTACAGTGTGAGCGCGCATGCGTCGTTACGCATGATGTATTTGGTTCCGGTCAGAACGATCACAGTCAACGGATTTGCTATACAAATCCGCTAAAAATATGCAATTTTGGACGTTTATGAGGGATGGTCGTTTTGCAATTGGTGACTCTATCTGTTCTTTATACATTAGATATGACGTCATCATACAGGTTTGAATACAAATTCTCACAGTCGAAGCGTGTTATTAATCATGAGACATGCCAAAAAATCTTCGCGAAACTCTGGTGCAAAAGTCATAAAATACATGAAGAGGCTACGCAGCCTATTTAGGAAATACCGTTGATTTTTTTTTTTTTTTTCTCTCTTTTTTTGTCTTTCTTCTTTACTGATGATTTGCCAGCTATAGTTTAAACATATTTTATTGCCAAAATAAAATACAGGTACTTCATGATACAAACAAACAAAAGAAAAAGGAGGCAAATGGGTTGAGCCACAAGTTCAAAAACTTAGTTACGGCTCTCCCCATTCATTGATGAAATGACATACGTTACTACATGACAGAGAAGTATTTTAGGCAATGTAATAGATGCAAAACAAAACAAAAAATGGATAGGTCTTTGGAAGTACAGAAAGTAATAAAAAGATCACAGAGCTACAAATACACAGCATTAGCTATAAAGTAAATGAGTATAAGAGAGAGAGAGAGGGGGGGTTACTCAAATGGGTTGCTCAGAGCCGTCTCTACTGTCAGAGACGATAAATTAATCAATTTGCCATCCTGAAGCGCCCCGTCGCAGCAATGTACTTGTGAACAGTGTCAAAAATTAGAATGTTTGCTTCCGAGGAAAATGCAGGATTTCCACGTAATAAAAGATGGTAATTTAAGGGATGAAAATCTCTTAGAGTATTAAAAAGGTGAAGTCGTTCAAGACGGTATCTGGGACATTTGAAGAGATAATGTTCGGCATCCTCACATTGATTACAAATGGCACAACTATTATCACGAGATATATGATTGAGAAAGAGATCGTTTTTTAGGTCACTGCAATTGTTACGTAATCTTGCGTGAATAACTGATAGGTATCGTGTTCCATAAGAAAAATATGACGGGACAGTGTTTGTTTGAAACATAGTGTTAGAAATTTCTCGTTTAAAGGACGAAATAGTAGGTAAATATCTCACATTGAGAGGAAGATTATTCCAAAGAGATATTAAAGAAGGAACACACGAATTTTCGAACAAAACGGTGCGGCATGGGAGAAGCATAAAATCGTCATTATTTCTCAAATTGTAATGAACGGTGTTCCCAACGTTTTGTGGAAAAAGTGAACTCAAGTATTGCAGAACCATATTATGAATGATTTTGTACGCTAGAACAAGCTTTTGATATTTACGTCTCCCTGATAATGTTAACCAACCTAATTCATTAAAAAGATTATATAAACTGGTTGAGCGAGTCAGTCCAGTAACGATTCTCCCAGCTTCGATTTGAATTTTTTCCAATCTGTCCCTTTCATTTAGAGTGCAATTGTCCCAAACAACAGAAGCATATTCGAGAATCGGTCTTAGGAAAGATATATAGATCTGATTCAATGTTTTACGACGAACGATAAATTGCAACTTTCGCATAATTCCTAATAACTTTGATGCTGATAGAATAATATTGTCGATGTGTTCATGCCATTTACAATCATCACTAAAAGTCAGTCCTAAATGTTTGTGAGTTCTAGTAACATCTAGAGGGTTATCGTTAAAAATCAAAAGGGGTGGCTGCTGATTTCCAAGGTAAAGAACTTCAGTCTTTGCCGCATTAAATGTGACTAACCATTGTCTGGACCACTTCGTGATTACGTCCAGATCATGATTTAGGATACCCTGCAGTTCAGCTGTGTTAGCGGTTGTACAAGCAAGAGAGGTGTCATCTGAAAATAGCCTTACAACACTTAGTAGTGAGTCGGTAATATCGTTCACATAAATCAAAAACAGCAACGGACCAAGAACAGAACCTTGCGGAACTCCGGCTAGAATTCTCTCAGGACGAGACTAGGAGGTTCCAATGAACACACGTTGACTTCTGTCGGATAAATAATTTTCGATCCAATTAAGCAATTGACCGCATATACCATTCTGCTTTAGTTTGAATATCAACCCTTTGTGCCAGACTCTATAAAAAGCTTTGGCTATATCACAAAAGATGACACAGGTTTGAGATTTATTATCAAAAGATTGGACGATTTGATGGTAAAGTGAAATTAGTTGATATAAAGTAGAATGACCAGATAAAAACCTGATTGATTTGAATGTATTAAATTATTATTGCTAAAAAAGTTATACATATATTTGTATACGCATCTCTCCATTAATTTGCCTATGCAACTAAGTAAAGATATGGGTCGATAATTACTAGGACAGTTTTTATCGCCCTTTCTAAAAAGAGGTAGAACCAAGGCAGATTTCCATGACTGAGGGAAAATACCTTCGCGAAGTGATTTATTGAACAAAAGGGAGAGAGGTTTAGAAATTGTGTGTTTAACTCCCTTTAGAACTTTATGCGAAATCAAATCGGGGCCCACCGCCTTTTTTGCATCAAGGACTTCAATGATGTTTTCAACTTGTTCATCTTCAATTTGAATTTGGTCCAGAGATGCATTAACCTTACAGTCAAAAGGGGGAAGATTTATTTGCCAGCTATCGACATACTTAAATCAGTGATAAAACTTTTTCTAACTTTAGTTCAGTTATAAAAATCTGAATAGCTCCCTTGAAAATGATCTTTCGTCCTACATCATATTGTCATCAAAAGGATTGTAAAGAAGGCAGAAATTCCTCTTTCCTTAAAAAAACCACCTCCAGAGGACCTGTTTTTGTCTTGCCGTATACTACGTTAGAAAAACATAAAGGCAACAGAAAAATCTCCTTTTTGCCCTTGCCCTTCCTTTGTGTTCCTGTGTTAATTGTATTTCAGGTGGATTATCATGTTTTTCCCCAAAATTAATCTACTGAAAATTCGATTCAATAAAGGAAATATTACGATAAAAGGAGAAATCGATTTTTACTTGAGGCTTTCACAAGTATCCATGTGTTAAATTGTACTTTAAGTAAATTATCATGTTTTGCAAGGGTTTTTTTTCTCTTTCAAAAAATACCTGCTTCAAAATTCAATTCATGAAACACCTAGAACAACCAATAACAGTGAAATTGGTGTAAGTTAAAGGTCAAGAATAACTAATATGAGTAAAATTGGTGAACGCTAAAGATCTAGAACAGCCAATCAGAGTGAAATTAGTGTTAGCTGAAGATTAACACCAAACAATACGAGTGGAACTGGTGTAACTAAAGATCTAGAGCAACCAAAAGGAGTGATATTCGTGTAAGTTGTAAGTTGAAGATCTAGAACAAACAAATATGAGTGGAATTGTGTAAGTTAAAGATCTGGAACAGCGAATATGTGTTGAATTAGTGTAAGTTGAAGATCTAGAACAAATAATACGACTGGAATTGCTGTAAGTTAAAGATCTAGAACAAATAATACGAGTGAAAATGACATAGAATAATCACAGACGGTAAGAAAAAGGACATGGTAAAAAGATACAAAACTAATCACAAATAGAAATTATACAGAAGCCATAGAATAAATCCTTGCCCACTTCTTTCCAAAAAGAAGCCTTGTACCAGATGAACTTATACCGTTTAAGCCTTTAGCAACTAACCCCGTGCTTTCATGCCTTAACGCTTCACCACACAATCCCGAATTATTATTACCCTGGGGAAGGAGCCTTTTGAAAATATTGCGGGAAAAGGAGAAAATGCTGGTAACCTGCATTCTCCTTTTCCTACAATATTTTCTACCCCTTTCGAGTCAGGTTTCATCAATTTAATTTGTCCTCTGCAACAGCTTTGAATTTGGGCATGTGTAAAATTTCGTCGTTTGGTAAAGGGTATTTGACGCAGAGGAAAATGACCCTGACAACTTTGTTCGAAATGCTCGAAATAAAATCTTATTTGCAGTCTTTGAATCCTTTTGATATGGACGATCTAGAATTTTGCTGTCTTGTAACGAGCTAACTATCTCAGAAACTGTTCTGAGTGACGTAAGATTAATCTCACAAACGGCGTTAGACCAAGATCAGGCGAAACTGAATGTGCAGTCTTGCATCTAATAGAGACCGAAGTCTTTGGTCATTGCATTTGCTGTGGTATTGTATTTTCTTTATCTCGTTAATGGAAGATTTTTGACAGGTCTTCTAGTTGCAACATTCTAATAATTATGCTACTTTTCATTTTCAAGCTATAGTCTGTTTTGAAGAAGAAAAAAAAGGCTACTAGAAAAGCTCAAAGGCTTTGTCCTCATTTAAAAGCGGAAACGACAACAGTGATTTCTTTGCAGGCTACCATTTTCTATCCGTCATAATTTGTGCAACCTTGCAGCCGTCAGGGGCAACATTTGGCATGAAGATATAAGAATGATTATAGTTTCATGAAGTAAAGATGAAATGGGCTAAAATCTGGCTGAAAACGAGTACAAATGTATATGTATCTTCAATGTTTTACTCAGTAAATCGATACATAGAAGCATAATTATGTAACTGCATACTGACTTAAACCCTTAACCTGCTAATCGCGACTCACTGACCTTTTGTGGACAGTTTAGATCAAGATCAGACTTCACAGAACGTGCAGTCTGATCTTTGATCTACACTGTCCGATACGGCATTTTCTTTCCGGTGAAATCAACTTTGAAACCGCAGTGTATGGGCTTTTAGTATTGAGAAGGAATCTGCGTTTCATTTATTCAGCAGCTTAAGTGTTAAATACTGCAAAAGAAATTTCCACGGTGGTCTATTAAATTCAGATGCTAATAAAAACAACGCAAATCAGTATTTTTTGAAATTCTGAATATCTCAGTCTTGGTGGTGAAATAGTTCACATACATGTTACAGATATCGGTTTGTTCATATCTCTGACTTTACTGTAACTTAAGGCAGTCTAAACGAATTACCTCTTGATACGAATATTGCTGCAGATCATTGTGAACGGTGGACAACCTGCATAAGGTTTAAATCACAAATGCAATCGAAACACTGTTTCTCATTTTCCCTAAATTAGGCCGCTGCAAGACCAAAAAAGTCGTCTGCAGGAGACAAATCAAGGGTAGTTTACGTGCTATGAATGTTTGCCTTTTTATTGAGAAGCATATTCATATTGGCATTTTGCTTACAATAAATCACAAGTTTATGATCAGCCGTTATTCCAACCGGAAGGGTTGCTAGGGTATCTGCTGTGAACAAGAGGTATCTGGTTTCTGGAACTTAATCCTTGCAAGGTCACAGGCGAAAACAGGGACTTTTTGCGGACGGCATAGATCAAGATCAGACTGCACAGAACGTGCAGTCCGATCTTGGATCTATACCGTCCTCTTATTTGGTGAGGCTATAAGATAAAAATGCCTTTAACAATCTACGTATATGTTGCCTTTGCGGTCGTTGGAGCTCCTTGCCAGATTTTTATTTTGTTCATTTTCTGTTCTTTCCCCAGTTATAGGTCTTAAGTTTAGTAAAAATTTTGATGCCTTAATATGCTGAAGTGTCAGACGCATCCTGTCATGGAACATGTACATATAGAATCCATACACTGAAATAGCCTACAATCTGTTTTTCACTTTTTGATCCGGGAAATCGTAAGCTACCAATTCATAGTTTTGGCATGAAGTATATCGCTTCATGAATTTCAGTGAGTTCCTCTCAGTGAATACTGATGAAAAGCCTTGCACACAACTTCCTGGTTTTGAGTCTGTACAGACATCGATGGCAGGACAATGGTGTTTTATGCAACAGTCTTTTGGAAGTATGTCTTTACAATGGAAGAATGTGAGGACCCATAGATCCCGTCGTTGCCATAATAAACCCTTTACCAGACGACAAAATTTTAGACCCGTCCAAATTGAAACCATTTGCAGACGACAGTTTCAGTGTAGCTCAAATGATGTGTTTTTTCTTTAACCCTCAAGCTGCTAATCGCGACCCACTGACCTTTTGCGGACAGTGTAGATCAAGATCAGACTGCACAGAACGTGCAGTCTGATCTTTGATCTACACTGTCCGATACGGTATTATCTTTCCGGTGAAATCAACTTTGAAACCGCAATGTTTGGGTTTTTAGTATTGAGTAGAAATTTGCGTTTCATTTATTCAGCAGCTTAAGTGTTAATAGGGTAGAAAACATTGTGGAAAAAGAAGAAAAAGCTGGTTACCAGCATTTTCTCCTTTTCCCGCAATGTTTTCAAAAGGCTCCTTCCTCGGGGTCGTTAAAAGTCGGCTTGGTGTGGCAAAGGGTTGATACACTACTACTCTTACTCTTATTATCGAAATTGTAGTCGATTTCTTAAAACTGAGACTTCACTTGACACCTTCGCTTTGGTTTACAAATTGGCCATCATTTTGTTTTAATGTTCCACGACAATTCAGTGAATATTTCTTTTAGTACTTCGCATTAGTTTACAAATTGGTCATTGTTTTGTTTTACTGTTCCACGACAATTAAGTGAAAGTACTATAGAGTAAAACTATCTCATTTCATATAAAGCACCTTGCACCCATCAGACCTTGTTCAGAAAAGTGGGTTTCTGTAGAACGTGTCGTAGAAAAGAATGCAAATATATCACAGCTTTTTGATAGAAAAAGAAGAAATTGTGAAGTGCAAGAAAAAGGTACGATCATATTATTTTACTGTATCGTTGTTTTCAAAAGCTATCAATAATATACACAACAAAAAGTTGATGCAAAGCATCAAAGTCGCCGCCAAAAATTTTGTTTAATGCTGCAAGAAATCCAGGACAAGTAAGTAAATGTCAGTTCTCATCAGCAGATTTTTTAACACATTATGAAATTGATGTGACTGTGAATCTATATCAAAACTTGTCTTCTGTTACAGTTTTGAAGATAACTGAAAAGTGGAATAAGAGGAAACTTTACCTATAAACTATGAAAGCTCTGGGTAAAAGGAAAGAATGCTTGCAATCAACACAGGCCTTCAATGATGTTTTCAACTTGTTCATCTTCAATTTGAATTTGGTCCAGAGATGCATTAACTTTACAGTCAAAAGGGGGAAGATTTATTTGCCAGCTATCGACATACTTAAATCAGTGATAAAACTTTTTCTAACTTTAGTTCAGTTATAAAAATCTGAATAGCTCCCTTGAAAATGATCTTTCGTCCTACATCATATTGTCATCAAAAGGATTGTAAAGAAGGCAGAAATTCCTCTTTCCTTAAAAAAACCACCTCCAGAGGACCTGTTTTTGTCTTGCCGTATACTACGTTAGAAAAACATAAAGGCAACAGAAAAATCTCCTTTTTGCCCTTGCCCTTCCTTTGTGTTCCTGTGTTAATTGTATTTCAGGTGGATTATCATGTTTTTCCCCAAAATTAATCTACTGAAAATTCGATTCAATAAAGGAAATATTACGATAAAAGGAGAAATCGATTTTTACTTGAGGCTTTCACAAGTATCCATGTGTTAAATTGTACTTTAAAGTAAATTATCATGTTTTGCAAGGGTTTTTTTTCTCTTTCAAAAAATACCTGCTTCAAAATTCAATTCATGAAACACCTAGAACAACCAATAACAGTGAAATTGGTGTAAGTTAAAGGTCAAGAATAACTAATATGAGTAAAATTGGTGAACGCTAAAGATCTAGAACAGCCAATCAGAGTGAAATTAGTGTTAGCTGAAGATTAACACCAAACAATACGAGTGGAACTGGTGTAACTAAAGATCTAGAGCAACCAAAAGGAGTGATATTCGTGTAAGTTGTAAGTTGAAGATCTAGAACAAACAAATATGAGTGGAATTGTGTAAGTTAAAGATCTGGAACAGCGAATATGTGTTAAATTAGTGTAAGTTGAAGATCTAGAACAAATAATACGACTGGAATTGCTGTAAGTTAAAGATCTAGAACAAATAATACGAGTGAAAATGACATAGAATAATCACAGACGGTAAGAAAAAGGACATGGTAAAAAGATACAAAACTAATCACAAATAGAAATTATACAGAAGCCATAGAATAAATCCTTGCCCACTTCTTTCCAAAAAGAAGCCTTGTACCAGATGAACTTATACCGTTTAAGCCTTTAGCAACTAACCCCGTGCTTTCATGCCTTAACGCTTCACCACACAATCCCGAATTATTATTACCCTGGGGAAGGAGCCTTTTGAAAATATTGCGGGAAAAGGAGAAAATGCTGGTAACCTGCATTCTCCTTTTCCTACAATATTTTCTACCCCTTTCGAGTCAGGTTTCATCAATTTAATTTGTCCTCTGCAACAGCTTTGAATTTGGGCATGTGTAAAATTTCGTCGTTTGGTAAAGGGTATTTGACGCAGAGGAAAATGACCCTGACAACTTTGTTCGAAATGCTCGAAATAAAATCTTATTTGCAGTCTTTGAATCCTTTTGATATGGACGATCTAGAATTTTGCTGTCTTGTAACGAGCTAACTATCTCAGAAACTGTTCTGAGTGACGTAAGATTAATCTCACAAACGGCGTTAGACCAAGATCAGGCGAAACTGAATGTGCAGTCTTGCATCTAATAGAGACCAAAGTCTTTGGTCATTGCATTTGCTGTGGTATTGTATTTTCTTTATCTCGTTAATGGAAGATTTTTGACAGGTCTTCTAGTTGCAACATTCTAATAATTATGCTACTTTTCATTTTCAAGCTATAGTCTGTTTTGAAGAAGAAAAAAAAGGCTACTAGAAAAGCTCAAAGGCTTTGTCCTCATTTAAAAGCGGAAACGACAACAGTGATTTCTTTGCAGGCTACCATTTTCTATCCGTCATAATTTGTGCAACCTTGCAGCCGTCAGGGGCAACATTTGGCATGAAGATATAAGAATGATTATAGTTTCATGAAGTAAAGATGAAATGGGCTAAAATCTGGCTGAAAACGAGTACAAATGTATATGTATCTTCAATGTTTTACTCAGTAAATCGATACATAGAAGCATAATTATGTAACTGCATACTGACTTAAACCCTTAACCTGCTAATCGCGACTCACTGACCTTTTGTGGACAGTTTAGATCAAGATCAGACTTCACAGAACGTGCAGTCTGATCTTTGATCTACACTGTCCGATACGGCATTTTCTTTCCGGTGAAATCAACTTTGAAACCGCAGTGTATGGGCTTTTAGTATTGAGAAGGAATCTGCGTTTCATTTATTCAGCAGCTTAAGTGTTAAATACTGCAAAAGAAATTTCCACTGTGGTCTATTAAATTCAGATGCTAATAAAAACAACGCAAATCAGTATTTTTTGAAATTCTGAATATCTCAGTCTTGGTGGTGAAATAGTTCACATACATGTTACAGATATCGGTTTGTTCATATCTCTGACTTTACTGTAACTTAAGGCAGTCTAAACGAATTACCTCTTGATACGAATATTGCTGCAGATCATTGTGAACGGTGGACAACCTGCATAAGGTTTAAATCACAAATGCAATCGAAACACTGTTTCTCATTTTCCCTAAATTAGGCCGCTGCAAGACCAAAAAAGTCGTCTGCAGGAGACAAATCAAGGGTAGTTTACGTGCTATGAATGTTTGCCTTTTTATTGAGAAGCATATTCATATTGGCATTTTGCTTACAATAAATCACAAGTTTATGATCAGCCGTTATTCCAACCGGAAGGGTTGCTAGGGTATCTGCTGTGAACAAGAGGTATCTGGTTTCTGGAACTTAATCCTTGCAAGGTCACAGGCGAAAACAGGGACTTTTTGCGGACGGCATAGATCAAGATCAGACTGCACAGAACGTGCAGTCCGATCTTGGATCTATACCGTCCTCTTATTTGGTGAGGCTATAAGATAAAAATGCCTTTAACAATCTACGTATATGTTGCCTTTGCGGTCGTTGGAGCTCCTTGCCAGATTTTTATTTTGTTCATTTTCTGTTCTTTCCCCAGTTATAGGTCTTAAGTTTAGTAAAAATTTTGATGCCTTAATATGCTGAAGTGTCAGACGCATCCTGTCATGGAACATGTACATATAGAATCCATACACTGAAATAGCCTACAATCTGTTTTTCACTTTTTGATCCGGGAAATCGTAAGCTACCAATTCATAGTTTTGGCATGAAGTATATCGCTTCATGAATTTCAGTGAGTTCCTCTCAGTGAATACTGATGAAAAGCCTTGCACACAACTTCCTGGTTTTGAGTCTGTACAGACATCGATGGCAGGACAATGGTGTTTTATGCAACAGTCTTTTGGAAGTATGTCTTTACAATGGAAGAATGTGAGGACCCATAGATCCCGTCGTTGCCATAATAAACCCTTTACCAGACGACAAAATTTTAGACCCGTCCAAATTGAAACCATTTGCAGACGACAGTTTCAGTGTAGCTCAAATGATGTGTTTTTTCTTTAACCCTCAAGCTGCTAATCGCGACCCACTGACCTTTTGCGGACAGTGTAGATCAAGATCAGACTGCACAGAACGTGCAGTCTGATCTTTGATCTACACTGTCCGATACGGTATTATCTTTCCGGTGAAATCAACTTTGAAACCGCAATGTTTGGGTTTTTAGTATTGAGTAGAAATTTGCGTTTCATTTATTCAGCAGCTTAAGTGTTAATAGGGTAGAAAACATTGTGGAAAAAGAAGAAAAAGCTGGTTACCAGCATTTTCTCCTTTTCCCGCAATGTTTTCAAAAGGCTCCTTCCTCGGGGTCGTTAAAAGTCGGCTTGGTGTGGCAAAGGGTTGATACACTACTACTCTTACTCTTATTATCGAAATTGTAGTCGATTTCTTAAAACTGAGACTTCACTTGACACCTTCGCTTTGGTTTACAAATTGGCCATCATTTTGTTTTAATGTTCCACGACAATTCAGTGAATATTTCTTTTAGTACTTCGCATTAGTTTACAAATTGGTCATTGTTTTGTTTTACTGTTCCACGACAATTAAGTGAAAGTACTATAGAGTAAAACTATCTCATTTCATATAAAGCACCTTGCACCCATCAGACCTTGTTCAGAAAAGTGGGTTTCTGTAGAACGTGTCGTAGAAAAGAATGCAAATATATCACAGCTTTTTGATAGAAAAAGAAGAAATTGTGAAGTGCAAGAAAAAGGTACGATCATATTATTTTACTGTATCGTTGTTTTCAAAAGCTATCAATAATATACACAACAAAAAGTTGATGCAAAGCATCAAAGTCGCCGCCAAAAATTTTGTTTAATGCTGCAAGAAATCCAGGACAAGTAAGTAAATGTCAGTTCTCATCAGCAGATTTTTTAACACATTATGAAATTGATGTGACTGTGAATCTATATCAAAACTTGTCTTCTGTTACAGTTTTGAAGATAACTGAAAAGTGGAATAAGAGGAAACTTTACCTATAAACTATGAAAGCTCTGGGTAAAAGGAAAGAATGCTTGCAATCAACACAGGCCTTCAATGATGTTTTCAACTTGTTCATCTTCAATTTGAATTTGGTCCAGAGATGCATTAACTTTACAGTCAAAAGGGGGAAGATTTATTTGCCAGCTATCGACATACTTAAATCAGTGATAAAACTTTTTCTAACTTTAGTTCAGTTATAAAAATCTGAATAGCTCCCTTGAAAATGATCTTTCGTCCTACATCATATTGTCATCAAAAGGATTGTAAAGAAGGCAGAAATTCCTCTTTCCTTAAAAAAACCACCTCCAGAGGACCTGTTTTTGTCTTGCCGTATACTACGTTAGAAAAACATAAAGGCAACAGAAAAATCTCCTTTTTGCCCTTGCCCTTCCATTGTGTTCCTGTGTTAATTGTATTTCAGGTGGATTATCATGTTTTTCCCCAAAATTAATCTACTGAAAATTCGATTCAATAAAGGAAATATTACGATAAAAGGAGAAATCGATTTTTACTTGAGGCTTTCACAAGTATCCATGTGTTAAATTGTACTTTAAAGTAAATTATCATGTTTTGCAAGGGTTTTTTTTCTCTTTCAAAAAATACCTGCTTCAAAATTCAATTCATGAAACACCTAGAACAACCAATAACAGTGAAATTGGTGCAAGTTAAAGGTCAAGAATAACTAATATGAGTAAAATTGGTGAACGCTAAAGATCTAGAACAGCCAATCAGAGTGAAATTAGTGTTAGCTGAAGATTAACACCAAACAATACGAGTGGAACTGGTGTAACTAAAGATCTAGAGCAACCAAAAGGAGTGATATTCGTGTAAGTTGTAAGTTGAAGATCTAGAACAAACAAATATGAGTGGAATTGTGTAAGTTAAAGATCTGGAACAGCGAATATGTGTTAAATTAGTGTAAGTTGAAGATCTAGAACAAATAATACGACTGGAATTGCTGTAAGTTAAAGATCTAGAACAAATAATACGAGTGAAAATGACATAGAATAATCACAGACGGTAAGAAAAAGGACATGGTAAAAAGATACAAAACTAATCACAAATAGAAATTATACAGAAGCCATAGAATAAATCCTTGCCCACTTCTTTCCAAAAAGAAGCCTTGTACCAGATGAACTTATACCGTTTAAGCCTTTAGCAACTAACCCCGTGCTTTCATGCCTTAACGCTTCACCACACAATCCCGAATTATTATTACCCTGGGGAAGGAGCCTTTTGAAAATATTGCGGGAAAAGGAGAAAATGCTGGTAACCTGCATTCTCCTTTTCCTACAATATTTTCTACCCCTTTCGAGTCAGGTTTCATCAATTTAATTTGTCCTCTGCAACAGCTTTGAATTTGGGCATGTGTAAAATTTCGTCGTTTGGTAAAGGGTATTTGACGCAGAGGAAAATGACCCTGACAACTTTGTTCGAAATGCTCGAAATAAAATCTTATTTGCAGTCTTTGAATCCTTTTGATATGGACGATCTAGAATTTTGCTGTCTTGTAACGAGCTAACTATCTCAGAAACTGTTCTGAGTGACGTAAGATTAATCTCACAAACGGCGTTAGACCAAGATCAGGCGAAACTGAATGTGCAGTCTTGCATCTAATAGAGACCAAAGTCTTTGGTCATTGCATTTGCTGTGGTATTGTATTTTCTTTATCTCGTTAATGGAAGATTTTTGACAGGTCTTCTAGTTGCAACATTCTAATAATTATGCTACTTTTCATTTTCAAGCTATAGTCTGTTTTGAAGAAGAAAAAAAAGGCTACTAGAAAAGCTCAAAGGCTTTGTCCTCATTTAAAAGCGGAAACGACAACAGTGATTTCTTTGCAGGCTACCATTTTCTATCCGTCATAATTTGTGCAACCTTGCAGCCGTCAGGGGCAACATTTGGCATGAAGATATAAGAATGATTATAGTTTCATGAAGTAAAGATGAAATGGGCTAAAATCTGGCTGAAAACGAGTACAAATGTATATGTATCTTCAATGTTTTACTCAGTAAATCGATACATAGAAGCATAATTATGTAACTGCATACTGACTTAAACCCTTAACCTGCTAATCGCGACTCACTGACCTTTTGTGGACAGTTTAGATCAAGATCAGACTTCACAGAACGTGCAGTCTGATCTTTGATCTACACTGTCCGATACGGCATTTTCTTTCCGGTGAAATCAACTTTGAAACCGCAGTGTATGGGCTTTTAGTATTGAGAAGGAATCTGCGTTTCATTTATTCAGCAGCTTAAGTGTTAAATACTGCAAAAGAAATTTCCACTGTGGTCTATTAAATTCAGATGCTAATAAAAACAACGCAAATCAGTATTTTTTGAAATTCTGAATATCTCAGTCTTGGTGGTGAAATAGTTCACATACATGTTACAGATATCGGTTTGTTCATATCTCTGACTTTACTGTAACTTAAGGCAGTCTAAACGAATTACCTCTTGATACGAATATTGCTGCAGATCATTGTGAACGGTGGACAACCTGCATAAGGTTTAAATCACAAATGCAATCGAAACACTGTTTCTCATTTTCCCTAAATTAGGCCGCTGCAAGACCAAAAAAGTCGTCTGCAGGAGACAAATCAAGGGTAGTTTACGTGCTATGAATGTTTGCCTTTTTATTGAGAAGCATATTCATATTGGCATTTTGCTTACAATAAATCACAAGTTTATGATCAGCCGTTATTCCAACCGGAAGGGTTGCTAGGGTATCTGCTGTGAACAAGAGGTATCTGGTTTCTGGAACTTAATCCTTGCAAGGTCACAGGCGAAAACAGGGACTTTTTGCGGACGGCATAGATCAAGATCAGACTGCACAGAACGTGCAGTCCGATCTTGGATCTATACCGTCCTCTTATTTGGTGAGGCTATAAGATAAAAATGCCTTTAACAATCTACGTATATGTTGCCTTTGCGGTCGTTGGAGCTCCTTGCCAGATTTTTATTTTGTTCATTTTCTGTTCTTTCCCCAGTTATAGGTCTTAAGTTTAGTAAAAATTTTGATGCCTTAATATGCTGAAGTGTCAGACGCATCCTGTCATGGAACATGTACATATAGAATCCATACACTGAAATAGCCTACAATCTGTTTTTCACTTTTTGATCCGGGAAATCGTAAGCTACCAATTCATAGTTTTGGCATGAAGTATATCGCTTCATGAATTTCAGTGAGTTCCTCTCAGTGAATACTGATGAAAAGCCTTGCACACAACTTCCTGGTTTTGAGTCTGTACAGACATCGATGGCAGGACAATGGTGTTTTATGCAACAGTCTTTTGGAAGTATGTCTTTACAATGGAAGAATGTGAGGACCCATAGATCCCGTCGTTGCCATAATAAACCCTTTACCAGACGACAAAATTTTAGACCCGTCCAAATTGAAACCATTTGCAGACGACAGTTTCAGTGTAGCTCAAATGATGTGTTTTTTCTTTAACCCTCAAGCTGCTAATCGCGACCCACTGACCTTTTGCGGACAGTGTAGATCAAGATCAGACTGCACAGAACGTGCAGTCTGATCTTTGATCTACACTGTCCGATACGGTATTATCTTTCCGGTGAAATCAACTTTGAAACCGCAATGTTTGGGTTTTTAGTATTGAGTAGAAATTTGCGTTTCATTTATTCAGCAGCTTAAGTGTTAATAGGGTAGAAAACATTGTGGAAAAAGAAGAAAAAGCTGGTTACCAGCATTTTCTCCTTTTCCCGCAATGTTTTCAAAAGGCTCCTTCCTCGGGGTCGTTAAAAGTCGGCTTGGTGTGGCAAAGGGTTGATACACTACTACTCTTACTCTTATTATCGAAATTGTAGTCGATTTCTTAAAACTGAGACTTCACTTGACACCTTCGCTTTGGTTTACAAATTGGCCATCATTTTGTTTTAATGTTCCACGACAATTCAGTGAATATTTCTTTTAGTACTTCGCATTAGTTTACAAATTGGTCATTGTTTTGTTTTACTGTTCCACGACAATTAAGTGAAAGTACTATAGAGTAAAACTATCTCATTTCATATAAAGCACCTTGCACCCATCAGACCTTGTTCAGAAAAGTGGGTTTCTGTAGAACGTGTCGTAGAAAAGAATGCAAATATATCACAGCTTTTTGATAGAAAAAGAAGAAATTGTGAAGTGCAAGAAAAAGGTACGATCATATTATTTTACTGTATCGTTGTTTTGAAAAGCTATCAATAATATACACAACAAAAAGTTGATGCAAAGCATCAAAGTCGCCGCCAAAAATTTTGTTTAATGCTGCAAGAAATCCAGGACAAGTAAGTAAATGTCAGTTCTCATCAGCAGATTTTTTAACACATTATGAAATTGATGTGACTGTGAATCTATATCAAAACTTGTCTTCTGTTACAGTTTTGAAGATAACTGAAAAGTGGAATAAGAGGAAACTTTACCTATAAACTATGAAAGCTCTGGGTAAAAGGAAAGAATGCTTGCAATCAACACAGGCCTTCAATGATGTTTTCAACTTGTTCATCTTCAATTTGAATTTGGTCCAGAGATGCATTAACTTTACAGTCAAAAGGGGGAAGATTTATTTGCCAGCTATCGACATACTTAAATCAGTGATAAAACTTTTTCTAACTTTAGTTCAGTTATAAAAATCTGAATAGCTCCCTTGAAAATGATCTTTCGTCCTACATCATATTGTCATCAAAAGGATTGTAAAGAAGGCAGAAATTCCTCTTTCCTTAAAAAAACCACCTCCAGAGGACCTGTTTTTGTCTTGCCGTATACTACGTTAGAAAAACATAAAGGCAACAGAAAAATCTCCTTTTTGCCCTTGCCCTTCCATTGTGTTCCTGTGTTAATTGTATTTCAGGTGGATTATCATGTTTTTCCCCAAAATTAATCTACTGAAAATTCGATTCAATAAAGGAAATATTACGATAAAAGGAGAAATCGATTTTTACTTGAGGCTTTCACAAGTATCCATGTGTTAAATTGTACTTTAAAGTAAATTATCATGTTTTGCAAGGGTTTTTTTTCTCTTTCAAAAAATACCTGCTTCAAAATTCAATTCATGAAACACCTAGAACAACCAATAACAGTGAAATTGGTGTAAGTTAAAGGTCAAGAATAACTAATATGAGTAAAATTGGTGAACGCTAAAGATCTAGAACAGCCAATCAGAGTGAAATTAGTGTTAGCTGAAGATTAACACCAAACAATACGAGTGGAACTGGTGTAACTAAAGATCTAGAGCAACCAAAAGGAGTGATATTCGTGTAAGTTGTAAGTTGAAGATCTAGAACAAACAAATATGAGTGGAATTGTGTAAGTTAAAGATCTGGAACAGCGAATATGTGTTAAATTAGTGTAAGTTGAAGATCTAGAACAAATAATACGACTGGAATTGCCGTAAGTTAAAGATCTAGAACAAATAATACGAGTGAAAATGACATAGAATAATCACAGACGGTAAGAAAAAGGACATGGTAAAAAGATACAAAACTAATCACAAATAGAAATTATACAGAAGCCATAGAATAAATCCTTGCCCACTTCTTTCCAAAAAGAAGCCTTGTACCAGATGAACTTATACCGTTTAAGCCTTTAGCAACTAACCCCGTGCTTTCATGCCTTAACGCTTCACCACACAATCCCGAATTATTATTACCCTGGGGAAGGAGCCTTTTGAAAATATTGCGGGAAAAGGAGAAAATGCTGGTAACCTGCATTCTCCTTTTCCTACAATATTTTCTACCCCTTTCGAGTCAGGTTTCATCAATTTAATTTGTCCTCTGCAACAGCTTTGAATTTGGGCATGTGTAAAATTTCGTCGTTTGGTAAAGGGTATTTGACGCAGAGGAAAATGACCCTGACAACTTTGTTCGAAATGCTCGAAATAAAATCTTATTTGCAGTCTTTGAATCCTTTTGATATGGACGATCTAGAATTTTGCTGTCTTGTAACGAGCTAACTATCTCAGAAACTGTTCTGAGTGACGTAAGATTAATCTCACAAACGGCGTTAGACCAAGATCAGGCGAAACTGAATGTGCAGTCTTGCATCTAATAGAGACCAAAGTCTTTGGTCATTGCATTTGCTGTGGTATTGTATTTTCTTTATCTCGTTAATGGAAGATTTTTGACAGGTCTTCTAGTTGCAACATTCTAATAATTATGCTACTTTTCATTTTCAAGCTATAGTCTGTTTTGAAGAAGAAAAAAAAGGCTACTAGAAAAGCTCAAAGGCTTTGTCCTCATTTAAAAGCGGAAACGACAACAGTGATTTCTTTGCAGGCTACCATTTTCTATCCGTCATAATTTGTGCAACCTTGCAGCCGTCAGGGGCAACATTTGGCATGAAGATATAAGAATGATTATAGTTTCATGAAGTAAAGATGAAATGGGCTAAAATCTGGCTGAAAACGAGTACAAATGTATATGTATCTTCAATGTTTTACTCAGTAAATCGATACATAGAAGCATAATTATGTAACTGCATACTGACTTAAACCCTTAACCTGCTAATCGCGACTCACTGACCTTTTGTGGACAGTTTAGATCAAGATCAGACTTCACAGAACGTGCAGTCTGATCTTTGATCTACACTGTCCGATACGGCATTTTCTTTCCGGTGAAATCAACTTTGAAACCGCAGTGTATGGGCTTTTAGTATTGAGAAGGAATCTGCGTTTCATTTATTCAGCAGCTTAAGTGTTAAATACTGCAAAAGAAATTTCCACTGTGGTCTATTAAATTCAGATGCTAATAAAAACAACGCAAATCAGTATTTTTTGAAATTCTGAATATCTCAGTCTTGGTGGTGAAATAGTTCACATACATGTTACAGATATCGGTTTGTTCATATCGCTGACTTTACTGTAACTTAAGGCAGTCTAAACGAATTACCTCTTGATACGAATATTGCTGCAGATCATTGTGAACGGTGGACAACCTGCATAAGGTTTAAATCACAAATGCAATCGAAACACTGTTTCTCATTTTCCCTAAATTAGGCCGCTGCAAGACCAAAAAAGTCGTCTGCAGGAGACAAATCAAGGGTAGTTTACGTGCTATGAATGTTTGCCTTTTTATTGAGAAGCATATTCATATTGGCATTTTGCTTACAATAAATCACAAGTTTATGATCAGCCGTTATTCCAACCGGAAGGGTTGCTAGGGTATCTGCTGTGAACAAGAGGTATCTGGTTTCTGGAACTTAATCCTTGCAAGGTCACAGGCGAAAACAGGGACTTTTTGCGGACGGCATAGATCAAGATCAGACTGCACAGAACGTGCAGTCCGATCTTGGATCTATACCGTCCTCTTATTTGGTGAGGCTATAAGATAAAAATGCCTTTAACAATCTACGTATATGTTGCCTTTGCGGTCGTTGGAGCTCCTTGCCAGATTTTTATTTTGTTCATTTTCTGTTCTTTCCCCAGTTATAGGTCTTAAGTTTAGTAAAAATTTTGATGCCTTAATATGCTGAAGTGTCAGACGCATCCTGTCATGGAACATGTACATATAGAATCCATACACTGAAATAGCCTACAATCTGTTTTTCACTTTTTGATCCGGGAAATCGTAAGCTACCAATTCATAGTTTTGGCATGAAGTATATCGCTTCATGAATTTCAGTGAGTTCCTCTCAGTGAATACTGATGAAAAGCCTTGCACACAACTTCCTGGTTTTGAGTCTGTACAGACATCGATGGCAGGACAATGGTGTTTTATGCAACAGTCTTTTGGAAGTATGTCTTTACAATGGAAGAATGTGAGGACCCATAGATCCCGTCGTTGCCATAATAAACCCTTTACCAGACGACAAAATTTTAGACCCGTCCAAATTGAAACCATTTGCAGACGACAGTTTCAGTGTAGCTCAAATGATGTGTTTTTTCTTTAACCCTCAAGCTGCTAATCGCGACCCACTGACCTTTTGCGGACAGTGTAGATCAAGATCAGACTGCACAGAACGTGCAGTCTGATCTTTGATCTACACTGTCCGATACGGTATTATCTTTCCGGTGAAATCAACTTTGAAACCGCAATGTTTGGGTTTTTAGTATTGAGTAGAAATTTGCGTTTCATTTATTCAGCAGCTTAAGTGTTAATAGGGTAGAAAACATTGTGGAAAAAGAAGAAAAAGCTGGTTACCAGCATTTTCTCCTTTTCCCGCAATGTTTTCAAAAGGCTCCTTCCTCGGGGTCGTTAAAAGTCGGCTTGGTGTGGCAAAGGGTTGATACACTACTACTCTTACTCTTATTATCGAAATTGTAGTCGATTTCTTAAAACTGAGACTTCACTTGACACCTTCGCTTTGGTTTACAAATTGGCCATCATTTTGTTTTAATGTTCCACGACAATTCAGTGAATATTTCTTTTAGTACTTCGCATTAGTTTACAAATTGGTCATTGTTTTGTTTTACTGTTCCACGACAATTAAGTGAAAGTACTATAGAGTAAAACTATCTCATTTCATATAAAGCACCTTGCACCCATCAGACCTTGTTCAGAAAAGTGGGTTTCTGTAGAACGTGTCGTAGAAAAGAATGCAAATATATCACAGCTTTTTGATAGAAAAAGAAGAAATTGTGAAGTGCAAGAAAAAGGTACGATCATATTATTTTACTGTATCGTTGTTTTCAAAAGCTATCAATAATATACACAACAAAAAGTTGATGCAAAGCATCAAAGTCGCCGCCAAAAATTTTGTTTAATGCTGCAAGAAATCCAGGACAAGTAAGTAAATGTCAGTTCTCATCAGCAGATTTTTTAACACATTATGAAATTGATGTGACTGTGAATCTATATCAAAACTTGTCTTCTGTTACAGTTTTGAAGATAACTGAAAAGTGGAATAAGAGGAAACTTTACCTATAAACTATGAAAGCTCTGGGTAAAAGGAAAGAATGCTTGCAATCAACACAGGCCTTCAATGATGTTTTCAACTTGTTCATCTTCAATTTGAATTTGGTCCAGAGATGCATTAACTTTACAGTCAAAAGGGGGAAGATTTATTTGCCAGCTATCGACATACTTAAATCAGTGATAAAACTTTTTCTAACTTTAGTTCAGTTATAAAAATCTGAATAGCTCCCTTGAAAATGATCTTTCGTCCTACATCATATTGTCATCAAAAGGATTGTAAAGAAGGCAGAAATTCCTCTTTCCTTAAAAAAACCACCTCCAGAGGACCTGTTTTTGTCTTGCCGTATACTACGTTAGAAAAACATAAAGGCAACAGAAAAATCTCCTTTTTGCCCTTGCCCTTCCTTTGTGTTCCTGTGTTAATTGTATTTCAGGTGGATTATCATGTTTTTCCCCAAAATTAATCTACTGAAAATTCGATTCAATAAAGGAAATATTACGATAAAAGGAGAAATCGATTTTTACTTGAGGCTTTCACAAGTATCCATGTGTTAAATTGTACTTTAAAGTAAATTATCATGTTTTGCAAGGGTTTTTTTTTCTCTTTCAAAAAATACCTGCTTCAAAATTCAATTCATGAAACACCTAGAACAACCAATAACAGTGAAATTGGTGTAAGTTAAAGGTCAAGAATAACTAATATGAGTAAAATTGGTGAACGCTAAAGATCTAGAACAGCCAATCAGAGTGAAATTAGTGTTAGCTGAAGATTAACACCAAACAATACGAGTGGAACTGGTGTAACTAAAGATCTAGAGCAACCAAAAGGAGTGATATTCGTGTAAGTTGTAAGTTGAAGATCTAGAACAAACAAATATGAGTGGAATTGTGTAAGTTAAAGATCTGGAACAGCGAATATGTGTTAAATTAGTGTAAGTTGAAGATCTAGAACAAATAATACGACTGGAATTGCTGTAAGTTAAAGATCTAGAACAAATAATACGAGTGAAAATGACATAGAATAATCACAGACGGTAAGAAAAAGGACATGGTAAAAAGATACAAAACTAATCACAAATAGAAATTATACAGAAGCCATAGAATAAATCCTTGCCCACTTCTTTCCAAAAAGAAGCCTTGTACCAGATGAACTTATACCGTTTAAGCCTTTAGCAACTAACCCCGTGCTTTCATGCCTTAACGCTTCACCACACAATCCCGAATTATTATTACCCTGGGGAAGGAGCCTTTTGAAAATATTGCGGGAAAAGGAGAAAATGCTGGTAACCTGCATTCTCCTTTTCCTACAATATTTTCTACCCCTTTCGAGTCAGGTTTCATCAATTTAATTTGTCCTCTGCAACAGCTTTGAATTTGGGCATGTGTAAAATTTCGTCGTTTGGTAAAGGGTATTTGACGCAGAGGAAAATGACCCTGACAACTTTGTTCGAAATGCTCGAAATAAAATCTTATTTGCAGTCTTTGAATCCTTTTGATATGGACGATCTAGAATTTTGCTGTCTTGTAACGAGCTAACTATCTCAGAAACTGTTCTGAGTGACGTAAGATTAATCTCACAAACGGCGTTAGACCAAGATCAGGCGAAACTGAATGTGCAGTCTTGCATCTAATAGAGACCAAAGTCTTTGGTCATTGCATTTGCTGTGGTATTGTATTTTCTTTATCTCGTTAATGGAAGATTTTTGACAGGTCTTCTAGTTGCAACATTCTAATAATTATGCTACTTTTCATTTTCAAGCTATAGTCTGTTTTGAAGAAGAAAAAAAAGGCTACTAGAAAAGCTCAAAGGCTTTGTCCTCATTTAAAAGCGGAAACGACAACAGTGATTTCTTTGCAGGCTACCATTTTCTATCCGTCATAATTTGTGCAACCTTGCAGCCGTCAGGGGCAACATTTGGCATGAAGATATAAGAATGATTATAGTTTCATGAAGTAAAGATGAAATGGGCTAAAATCTGGCTGAAAACGAGTACAAATGTATATGTATCTTCAATGTTTTACTCAGTAAATCGATACATAGAAGCATAATTATGTAACTGCATACTGACTTAAACCCTTAACCTGCTAATCGCGACTCACTGACCTTTTGTGGACAGTTTAGATCAAGATCAGACTTCACAGAACGTGCAGTCTGATCTTTGATCTACACTGTCCGATACGGCATTTTCTTTCCGGTGAAATCAACTTTGAAACCGCAGTGTATGGGCTTTTAGTATTGAGAAGGAATCTGCGTTTCATTTATTCAGCAGCTTAAGTGTTAAATACTGCAAAAGAAATTTCCACTGTGGTCTATTAAATTCAGATGCTAATAAAAACAACGCAAATCAGTATTTTTTGAAATTCTGAATATCTCAGTCTTGGTGGTGAAATAGTTCACATACATGTTACAGATATCGGTTTGTTCATATCGCTGACTTTACTGTAACTTAAGGCAGTCTAAACGAATTACCTCTTGATACGAATATTGCTGCAGATCATTGTGAACGGTGGACAACCTGCATAAGGTTTAAATCACAAATGCAATCGAAACACTGTTTCTCATTTTCCCTAAATTAGGCCGCTGCAAGACCAAAAAAGTCGTCTGCAGGAGACAAATCAAGGGTAGTTTACGTGCTATGAATGTTTGCCTTTTTATTGAGAAGCATATTCATATTGGCATTTTGCTTACAATAAATCACAAGTTTATGATCAGCCGTTATTCCAACCGGAAGGGTTGCTAGGGTATCTGCTGTGAACAAGAGGTATCTGGTTTCTGGAACTTAATCCTTGCAAGGTCACAGGCGAAAACAGGGACTTTTTGCGGACGGCATAGATCAAGATCAGACTGCACAGAACGTGCAGTCCGATCTTGGATCTATACCGTCCTCTTATTTGGTGAGGCTATAAGATAAAAATGCCTTTAACAATCTACGTATATGTTGCCTTTGCGGTCGTTGGAGCTCCTTGCCAGATTTTTATTTTGTTCATTTTCTGTTCTTTCCCCAGTTATAGGTCTTAAGTTTAGTAAAAATTTTGATGCCTTAATATGCTGAAGTGTCAGACGCATCCTGTCATGGAACATGTACATATAGAATCCATACACTGAAATAGCCTACAATCTGTTTTTCACTTTTTGATCCGGGAAATCGTAAGCTACCAATTCATAGTTTTGGCATGAAGTATATCGCTTCATGAATTTCAGTGAGTTCCTCTCAGTGAATACTGATGAAAAGCCTTGCACACAACTTCCTGGTTTTGAGTCTGTACAGACATCGATGGCAGGACAATGGTGTTTTATGCAACAGTCTTTTGGAAGTATGTCTTTACAATGGAAGAATGTGAGGACCCATAGATCCCGTCGTTGCCATAATAAACCCTTTACCAGACGACAAAATTTTAGACCCGTCCAAATTGAAACCATTTGCAGACGACAGTTTCAGTGTAGCTCAAATGATGTGTTTTTTCTTTAACCCTCAAGCTGCTAATCGCGACCCACTGACCTTTTGCGGACAGTGTAGATCAAGATCAGACTGCACAGAACGTGCAGTCTGATCTTTGATCTACACTGTCCGATACGGTATTATCTTTCCGGTGAAATCAACTTTGAAACCGCAATGTTTGGGTTTTTAGTATTGAGTAGAAATTTGCGTTTCATTTATTCAGCAGCTTAAGTGTTAATAGGGTAGAAAACATTGTGGAAAAAGAAGAAAAAGCTGGTTACCAGCATTTTCTCCTTTTCCCGCAATGTTTTCAAAAGGCTCCTTCCTCGGGGTCGTTAAAAGTCGGCTTGGTGTGGCAAAGGGTTGATACACTACTACTCTTACTCTTATTATCGAAATTGTAGTCGATTTCTTAAAACTGAGACTTCACTTGACACCTTCGCTTTGGTTTACAAATTGGCCATCATTTTGTTTTAATGTTCCACGACAATTCAGTGAATATTTCTTTTAGTACTTCGCATTAGTTTACAAATTGGTCATTGTTTTGTTTTACTGTTCCACGACAATTAAGTGAAAGTACTATAGAGTAAAACTATCTCATTTCATATAAAGCACCTTGCACCCATCAGACCTTGTTCAGAAAAGTGGGTTTCTGTAGAACGTGTCGTAGAAAAGAATGCAAATATATCACAGCTTTTTGATAGAAAAAGAAGAAATTGTGAAGTGCAAGAAAAAGGTACGATCATATTATTTTACTGTATCGTTGTTTTCAAAAGCTATCAATAATATACACAACAAAAAGTTGATGCAAAGCATCAAAGTCGCCGCCAAAAATTTTGTTTAATGCTGCAAGAAATCCAGGACAAGTAAGTAAATGTCAGTTCTCATCAGCAGATTTTTTAACACATTATGAAATTGATGTGACTGTGAATCTATATCAAAACTTGTCTTCTGTTACAGTTTTGAAGATAACTGAAAAGTGGAATAAGAGGAAACTTTACCTATAAACTATGAAAGCTCTGGGTAAAAGGAAAGAATGCTTGCAATCAACACAGGCCTTCAATGATGTTTTCAACTTGTTCATCTTCAATTTGAATTTGGTCCAGAGATGCATTAACTTTACAGTCAAAAGGGGGAAGATTTATTTGCCAGCTATCGACATACTTAAATCAGTGATAAAACTTTTTCTAACTTTAGTTCAGTTATAAAAATCTGAATAGCTCCCTTGAAAATGATCTTTCGTCCTACATCATATTGTCATCAAAAGGATTGTAAAGAAGGCAGAAATTCCTCTTTCCTTAAAAAAACCACCTCCAGAGGACCTGTTTTTGTCTTGCCGTATACTACGTTAGAAAAACATAAAGGCAACAGAAAAATCTCCTTTTTGCCCTTGCCCTTCCTTTGTGTTCCTGTGTTAATTGTATTTCAGGTGGATTATCATGTTTTTCCCCAAAATTAATCTACTGAAAATTCGATTCAATAAAGGAAATATTACGATAAAAGGAGAAATCGATTTTTACTTGAGGCTTTCACAAGTATCCATGTGTTAAATTGTACTTTAAAGTAAATTATCATGTTTTGCAAGGGTTTTTTTTTCTCTTTCAAAAAATACCTGCTTCAAAATTCAATTCATGAAACACCTAGAACAACCAATAACAGTGAAATTGGTGTAAGTTAAAGGTCAAGAATAACTAATATGAGTAAAATTGGTGAACGCTAAAGATCTAGAACAGCCAATCAGAGTGAAATTAGTGTTAGCTGAAGATTAACACCAAACAATACGAGTGGAACTGGTGTAACTAAAGATCTAGAGCAACCAAAAGGAGTGATATTCGTGTAAGTTGTAAGTTGAAGATCTAGAACAAACAAATATGAGTGGAATTGTGTAAGTTAAAGATCTGGAACAGCGAATATGTGTTAAATTAGTGTAAGTTGAAGATCTAGAACAAATAATACGACTGGAATTGCTGTAAGTTAAAGATCTAGAACAAATAATACGAGTGAAAATGACATAGAATAATCACAGACGGTAAGAAAAAGGACATGGTAAAAAGATACAAAACTAATCACAAATAGAAATTATACAGAAGCCATAGAATAAATCCTTGCCCACTTCTTTCCAAAAAGAAGCCTTGTACCAGATGAACTTATACCGTTTAAGCCTTTAGCAACTAACCCCGTGCTTTCATGCCTTAACGCTTCACCACACAATCCCGAATTATTATTACCCTGGGGAAGGAGCCTTTTGAAAATATTGCGGGAAAAGGAGAAAATGCTGGTAACCTGCATTCTCCTTTTCCTACAATATTTTCTACCCCTTTCGAGTCAGGTTTCATCAATTTAATTTGTCCTCTGCAACAGCTTTGAATTTGGGCATGTGTAAAATTTCGTCGTTTGGTAAAGGGTATTTGACGCAGAGGAAAATGACCCTGACAACTTTGTTCGAAATGCTCGAAATAAAATCTTATTTGCAGTCTTTGAATCCTTTTGATATGGACGATCTAGAATTTTGCTGTCTTGTAACGAGCTAACTATCTCAGAAACTGTTCTGAGTGACGTAAGATTAATCTCACAAACGGCGTTAGACCAAGATCAGGCGAAACTGAATGTGCAGTCTTGCATCTAATAGAGACCAAAGTCTTTGGTCATTGCATTTGCTGTGGTATTGTATTTTCTTTATCTCGTTAATGGAAGATTTTTGACAGGTCTTCTAGTTGCAACATTCTAATAATTATGCTACTTTTCATTTTCAAGCTATAGTCTGTTTTGAAGAAGAAAAAAAAGGCTACTAGAAAAGCTCAAAGGCTTTGTCCTCATTTAAAAGCGGAAACGACAACAGTGATTTCTTTGCAGGCTACCATTTTCTATCCGTCATAATTTGTGCAACCTTGCAGCCGTCAGGGGCAACATTTGGCATGAAGATATAAGAATGATTATAGTTTCATGAAGTAAAGATGAAATGGGCTAAAATCTGGCTGAAAACGAGTACAAATGTATATGTATCTTCAATGTTTTACTCAGTAAATCGATACATAGAAGCATAATTATGTAACTGCATACTGACTTAAACCCTTAACCTGCTAATCGCGACTCACTGACCTTTTGTGGACAGTTTAGATCAAGATCAGACTTCACAGAACGTGCAGTCTGATCTTTGATCTACACTGTCCGATACGGCATTTTCTTTCCGGTGAAATCAACTTTGAAACCGCAGTGTATGGGCTTTTAGTATTGAGAAGGAATCTGCGTTTCATTTATTCAGCAGCTTAAGTGTTAAATACTGCAAAAGAAATTTCCACTGTGGTCTATTAAATTCAGATGCTAATAAAAACAACGCAAATCAGTATTTTTTGAAATTCTGAATATCTCAGTCTTGGTGGTGAAATAGTTCACATACATGTTACAGATATCGGTTTGTTCATATCGCTGACTTTACTGTAACTTAAGGCAGTCTAAACGAATTACCTCTTGATACGAATATTGCTGCAGATCATTGTGAACGGTGGACAACCTGCATAAGGTTTAAATCACAAATGCAATCGAAACACTGTTTCTCATTTTCCCTAAATTAGGCCGCTGCAAGACCAAAAAAGTCGTCTGCAGGAGACAAATCAAGGGTAGTTTACGTGCTATGAATGTTTGCCTTTTTATTGAGAAGCATATTCATATTGGCATTTTGCTTACAATAAATCACAAGTTTATGATCAGCCGTTATTCCAACCGGAAGGGTTGCTAGGGTATCTGCTGTGAACAAGAGGTATCTGGTTTCTGGAACTTAATCCTTGCAAGGTCACAGGCGAAAACAGGGACTTTTTGCGGACGGCATAGATCAAGATCAGACTGCACAGAACGTGCAGTCCGATCTTGGATCTATACCGTCCTCTTATTTGGTGAGGCTATAAGATAAAAATGCCTTTAACAATCTACGTATATGTTGCCTTTGCGGTCGTTGGAGCTCCTTGCCAGATTTTTATTTTGTTCATTTTCTGTTCTTTCCCCAGTTATAGGTCTTAAGTTTAGTAAAAATTTTGATGCCTTAATATGCTGAAGTGTCAGACGCATCCTGTCATGGAACATGTACATATAGAATCCATACACTGAAATAGCCTACAATCTGTTTTTCACTTTTTGATCCGGGAAATCGTAAGCTACCAATTCATAGTTTTGGCATGAAGTATATCGCTTCATGAATTTCAGTGAGTTCCTCTCAGTGAATACTGATGAAAAGCCTTGCACACAACTTCCTGGTTTTGAGTCTGTACAGACATCGATGGCAGGACAATGGTGTTTTATGCAACAGTCTTTTGGAAGTATGTCTTTACAATGGAAGAATGTGAGGACCCATAGATCCCGTCGTTGCCATAATAAACCCTTTACCAGACGACAAAATTTTAGACCCGTCCAAATTGAAACCATTTGCAGACGACAGTTTCAGTGTAGCTCAAATGATGTGTTTTTTCTTTAACCCTCAAGCTGCTAATCGCGACCCACTGACCTTTTGCGGACAGTGTAGATCAAGATCAGACTGCACAGAACGTGCAGTCTGATCTTTGATCTACACTGTCCGATACGGTATTATCTTTCCGGTGAAATCAACTTTGAAACCGCAATGTTTGGGTTTTTAGTATTGAGTAGAAATTTGCGTTTCATTTATTCAGCAGCTTAAGTGTTAATAGGGTAGAAAACATTGTGGAAAAAGAAGAAAAAGCTGGTTACCAGCATTTTCTCCTTTTCCCGCAATGTTTTCAAAAGGCTCCTTCCTCGGGGTCGTTAAAAGTCGGCTTGGTGTGGCAAAGGGTTGATACACTACTACTCTTACTCTTATTATCGAAATTGTAGTCGATTTCTTAAAACTGAGACTTCACTTGACACCTTCGCTTTGGTTTACAAATTGGCCATCATTTTGTTTTAATGTTCCACGACAATTCAGTGAATATTTCTTTTAGTACTTCGCATTAGTTTACAAATTGGTCATTGTTTTGTTTTACTGTTCCACGACAATTAAGTGAAAGTACTATAGAGTAAAACTATCTCATTTCATATAAAGCACCTTGCACCCATCAGACCTTGTTCAGAAAAGTGGGTTTCTGTAGAACGTGTCGTAGAAAAGAATGCAAATATATCACAGCTTTTTGATAGAAAAAGAAGAAATTGTGAAGTGCAAGAAAAAGGTACGATCATATTATTTTACTGTATCGTTGTTTTCAAAAGCTATCAATAATATACACAACAAAAAGTTGATGCAAAGCATCAAAGTCGCCGCCAAAAATTTTGTTTAATGCTGCAAGAAATCCAGGACAAGTAAGTAAATGTCAGTTCTCATCAGCAGATTTTTTAACACATTATGAAATTGATGTGACTGTGAATCTATATCAAAACTTGTCTTCTGTTACAGTTTTGAAGATAACTGAAAAGTGGAATAAGAGGAAACTTTACCTATAAACTATGAAAGCTCTGGGTAAAAGGAAAGAATGCTTGCAATCAACACAGGCCTTCAATGATGTTTTCAACTTGTTCATCTTCAATTTGAATTTGGTCCAGAGATGCATTAACTTTACAGTCAAAAGGGGGAAGATTTATTTGCCAGCTATCGACATACTTAAATCAGTGATAAAACTTTTTCTAACTTTAGTTCAGTTATAAAAATCTGAATAGCTCCCTTGAAAATGATCTTTCGTCCTACATCATATTGTCATCAAAAGGATTGTAAAGAAGGCAGAAATTCCTCTTTCCTTAAAAAAACCACCTCCAGAGGACCTGTTTTTGTCTTGCCGTATACTACGTTAGAAAAACATAAAGGCAACAGAAAAATCTCCTTTTTGCCCTTGCCCTTCCTTTGTGTTCCTGTGTTAATTGTATTTCAGGTGGATTATCATGTTTTTCCCCAAAATTAATCTACTGAAAATTCGATTCAATAAAGGAAATATTACGATAAAAGGAGAAATCGATTTTTACTTGAGGCTTTCACAAGTATCCATGTGTTAAATTGTACTTTAAAGTAAATTATCATGTTTTGCAAGGGTTTTTTTTCTCTTTCAAAAAATACCTGCTTCAAAATTCAATTCATGAAACACCTAGAACAACCAATAACAGTGAAATTGGTGTAAGTTAAAGGTCAAGAATAACTAATATGAGTAAAATTGGTGAACGCTAAAGATCTAGAACAGCCAATCAGAGTGAAATTAGTGTTAGCTGAAGATTAACACCAAACAATACGAGTGGAACTGGTGTAACTAAAGATCTAGAGCAACCAAAAGGAGTGATATTCGTGTAAGTTGTAAGTTGAAGATCTAGAACAAACAAATATGAGTGGAATTGTGTAAGTTAAAGATCTGGAACAGCGAATATGTGTTAAATTAGTGTAAGTTGAAGATCTAGAACAAATAATACGACTGGAATTGCTGTAAGTTAAAGATCTAGAACAAATAATACGAGTGAAAATGACATAGAATAATCACAGACGGTAAGAAAAAGGACATGGTAAAAAGATACAAAACTAATCACAAATAGAAATTATACAGAAGCCATAGAATAAATCCTTGCCCACTTCTTTCCAAAAAGAAGCCTTGTACCAGATGAACTTATACCGTTTAAGCCTTTAGCAACTAACCCCGTGCTTTCATGCCTTAACGCTTCACCACACAATCCCGAATTATTATTACCCTGGGGAAGGAGCCTTTTGAAAATATTGCGGGAAAAGGAGATAATGCTGGTAACCTGCATTCTCCTTTTCCTACAATATTTTCTACCCCTTTCGAGTCAGGTTTCATCAATTTAATTTGTCCTCTGCAACAGCTTTGAATTTGGGCATGTGTAAAATTTCGTCGTTTGGTAAAGGGTATTTGACGCAGAGGAAAATGACCCTGACAACTTTGTTCGAAATGCTCGAAATAAAATCTTATTTGCAGTCTTTGAATCCTTTTGATATGGACGATCTAGAATTTTGCTGTCTTGTAACGAGCTAACTATCTCAGAAACTGTTCTGAGTGACGTAAGATTAATCTCACAAACGGCGTTAGACCAAGATCAGGCGAAACTGAATGTGCAGTCTTGCATCTAATAGAGACCAAAGTCTTTGGTCATTGCATTTGCTGTGGTATTGTATTTTCTTTATCTCGTTAATGGAAGATTTTTGACAGGTCTTCTAGTTGCAACATTCTAATAATTATGCTACTTTTCATTTTCAAGCTATAGTCTGTTTTGAAGAAGAAAAAAAAGGCTACTAGAAAAGCTCAAAGGCTTTGTCCTCATTTAAAAGCGGAAACGACAACAGTGATTTCTTTGCAGGCTACCATTTTCTATCCGTCATAATTTGTGCAACCTTGCAGCCGTCAGGGGCAACATTTGGCATGAAGATATAAGAATGATTATAGTTTCATGAAGTAAAGATGAAATGGGCTAAAATCTGGCTGAAAACGAGTACAAATGTATATGTATCTTCAATGTTTTACTCAGTAAATCGATACATAGAAGCATAATTATGTAACTGCATACTGACTTAAACCCTTAACCTGCTAATCGCGACTCACTGACCTTTTGTGGACAGTTTAGATCAAGATCAGACTTCACAGAACGTGCAGTCTGATCTTTGATCTACACTGTCCGATACGGCATTTTCTTTCCGGTGAAATCAACTTTGAAACCGCAGTGTATGGGCTTTTAGTATTGAGAAGGAATCTGCGTTTCATTTATTCAGCAGCTTAAGTGTTAAATACTGCAAAAGAAATTTCCACTGTGGTCTATTAAATTCAGATGCTAATAAAAACAACGCAAATCAGTATTTTTTGAAATTCTGAATATCTCAGTCTTGGTGGTGAAATAGTTCACATACATGTTACAGATATCGGTTTGTTCATATCTCTGACTTTACTGTAACTTAAGGCAGTCTAAACGAATTACCTCTTGATACGAATATTGCTGCAGATCATTGTGAACGGTGGACAACCTGCATAAGGTTTAAATCACAAATGCAATCGAAACACTGTTTCTCATTTTCCCTAAATTAGGCCGCTGCAAGACCAAAAAAGTCGTCTGCAGGAGACAAATCAAGGGTAGTTTACGTGCTATGAATGTTTGCCTTTTTATTGAGAAGCATATTCATATTGGCATTTTGCTTACAATAAATCACAAGTTTATGATCAGCCGTTATTCCAACCGGAAGGGTTGCTAGGGTATCTGCTGTGAACAAGAGGTATCTGGTTTCTGGAACTTAATCCTTGCAAGGTCACAGGCGAAAACAGGGACTTTTTGCGGACGGCATAGATCAAGATCAGACTGCACAGAACGTGCAGTCCGATCTTGGATCTATACCGTCCTCTTATTTGGTGAGGCTATAAGATAAAAATGCCTTTAACAATCTACGTATATGTTGCCTTTGCGGTCGTTGGAGCTCCTTGCCAGATTTTTATTTTGTTCATTTTCTGTTCTTTCCCCAGTTATAGGTCTTAAGTTTAGTAAAAATTTTGATGCCTTAATATGCTGAAGTGTCAGACGCATCCTGTCATGGAACATGTACATATAGAATCCATACACTGAAATAGCCTACAATCTGTTTTTCACTTTTTGATCCGGGAAATCGTAAGCTACCAATTCATAGTTTTGGCATGAAGTATATCGCTTCATGAATTTCAGTGAGTTCCTCTCAGTGAATACTGATGAAAAGCCTTGCACACAACTTCCTGGTTTTGAGTCTGTACAGACATCGATGGCAGGACAATGGTGTTTTATGCAACAGTCTTTTGGAAGTATGTCTTTACAATGGAAGAATGTGAGGACCCATAGATCCCGTCGTTGCCATAATAAACCCTTTACCAGACGACAAAATTTTAGACCCGTCCAAATTGAAACCATTTGCAGACGACAGTTTCAGTGTAGCTCAAATGATGTGTTTTTTCTTTAACCCTCAAGCTGCTAATCGCGACCCACTGACCTTTTGCGGACAGTGTAGATCAAGATCAGACTGCACAGAACGTGCAGTCTGATCTTTGATCTACACTGTCCGATACGGTATTATCTTTCCGGTGAAATCAACTTTGAAACCGCAATGTTTGGGTTTTTAGTATTGAGTAGAAATTTGCGTTTCATTTATTCAGCAGCTTAAGTGTTAATAGGGTAGAAAACATTGTGGAAAAAGAAGAAAAAGCTGGTTACCAGCATTTTCTCCTTTTCCCGCAATGTTTTCAAAAGGCTCCTTCCTCGGGGTCGTTAAAAGTCGGCTTGGTGTGGCAAAGGGTTGATACACTACTACTCTTACTCTTATTATCGAAATTGTAGTCGATTTCTTAAAACTGAGACTTCACTTGACACCTTCGCTTTGGTTTACAAATTGGCCATCATTTTGTTTTAATGTTCCACGACAATTCAGTGAATATTTCTTTTAGTACTTCGCATTAGTTTACAAATTGGTCATTGTTTTGTTTTACTGTTCCACGACAATTAAGTGAAAGTACTATAGAGTAAAACTATCTCATTTCATATAAAGCACCTTGCACCCATCAGACCTTGTTCAGAAAAGTGGGTTTCTGTAGAACGTGTCGTAGAAAAGAATGCAAATATATCACAGCTTTTTGATAGAAAAAGAAGAAATTGTGAAGTGCAAGAAAAAGGTACGATCATATTATTTTACTGTATCGTTGTTTTCAAAAGCTATCAATAATATACACAACAAAAAGTTGATGCAAAGCATCAAAGTCGCCGCCAAAAATTTTGTTTAATGCTGCAAGAAATCCAGGACAAGTAAGTAAATGTCAGTTCTCATCAGCAGATTTTTTAACACATTATGAAATTGATGTGACTGTGAATCTATATCAAAACTTGTCTTCTGTTACAGTTTTGAAGATAACTGAAAAGTGGAATAAGAGGAAACTTTACCTATAAACTATGAAAGCTCTGGGTAAAAGGAAAGAATGCTTGCAATCAACACAGGCCTTCAATGATGTTTTCAACTTGTTCATCTTCAATTTGAATTTGGTCCAGAGATGCATTAACTTTACAGTCAAAAGGGGGAAGATTTATTTGCCAGCTATCGACATACTTAAATCAGTGATAAAACTTTTTCTAACTTTAGTTCAGTTATAAAAATCTGAATAGCTCCCTTGAAAATGATCTTTCGTCCTACATCATATTGTCATCAAAAGGATTGTAAAGAAGGCAGAAATTCCTCTTTCCTTAAAAAAACCACCTCCAGAGGACCTGTTTTTGTCTTGCCGTATACTACGTTAGAAAAACATAAAGGCAACAGAAAAATCTCCTTTTTGCCCTTGCCCTTCCTTTGTGTTCCTGTGTTAATTGTATTTCAGGTGGATTATCATGTTTTTCCCCAAAATTAATCTACTGAAAATTCGATTCAATAAAGGAAATATTACGATAAAAGGAGAAATCGATTTTTACTTGAGGCTTTCACAAGTATCCATGTGTTAAATTGTACTTTAAAGTAAATTATCATGTTTTGCAAGGGTTTTTTTTCTCTTTCAAAAAATACCTGCTTCAAAATTCAATTCATGAAACACCTAGAACAACCAATAACAGTGAAATTGGTGTAAGTTAAAGGTCAAGAATAACTAATATGAGTAAAATTGGTGAACGCTAAAGATCTAGAACAGCCAATCAGAGTGAAATTAGTGTTAGCTGAAGATTAACACCAAACAATACGAGTGGAACTGGTGTAACTAAAGATCTAGAGCAACCAAAAGGAGTGATATTCGTGTAAGTTGTAAGTTGAAGATCTAGAACAAACAAATATGAGTGGAATTGTGTAAGTTAAAGATCTGGAACAGCGAATATGTGTTAAATTAGTGTAAGTTGAAGATCTAGAACAAATAATACGACTGGAATTGCTGTAAGTTAAAGATCTAGAACAAATAATACGAGTGAAAATGACATAGAATAATCACAGACGGTAAGAAAAAGGACATGGTAAAAAGATACAAAACTAATCACAAATAGAAATTATACAGAAGCCATAGAATAAATCCTTGCCCACTTCTTTCCAAAAAGAAGCCTTGTACCAGATGAACTTATACCGTTTAAGCCTTTAGCAACTAACCCCGTGCTTTCATGCCTTAACGCTTCACCACACAATCCCGAATTATTATTACCCTGGGGAAGGAGCCTTTTGAAAATATTGCGGGAAAAGGAGAAAATGCTGGTAACCTGCATTCTCCTTTTCCTACAATATTTTCTACCCCTTTCGAGTCAGGTTTCATCAATTTAATTTGTCCTCTGCAACAGCTTTGAATTTGGGCATGTGTAAAATTTCGTCGTTTGGTAAAGGGTATTTGACGCAGAGGAAAATGACCCTGACAACTTTGTTCGAAATGCTCGAAATAAAATCTTATTTGCAGTCTTTGAATCCTTTTGATATGGACGATCTAGAATTTTGCTGTCTTGTAACGAGCTAACTATCTCAGAAACTGTTCTGAGTGACGTAAGATTAATCTCACAAACGGCGTTAGACCAAGATCAGGCGAAACTGAATGTGCAGTCTTGCATCTAATAGAGACCAAAGTCTTTGGTCATTGCATTTGCTGTGGTATTGTATTTTCTTTATCTCGTTAATGGAAGATTTTTGACAGGTCTTCTAGTTGCAACATTCTAATAATTATGCTACTTTTCATTTTCAAGCTATAGTCTGTTTTGAAGAAGAAAAAAAAGGCTACTAGAAAAGCTCAAAGGCTTTGTCCTCATTTAAAAGCGGAAACGACAACAGTGATTTCTTTGCAGGCTACCATTTTCTATCCGTCATAATTTGTGCAACCTTGCAGCCGTCAGGGGCAACATTTGGCATGAAGATATAAGAATGATTATAGTTTCATGAAGTAAAGATGAAATGGGCTAAAATCTGGCTGAAAACGAGTACAAATGTATATGTATCTTCAATGTTTTACTCAGTAAATCGATACATAGAAGCATAATTATGTAACTGCATACTGACTTAAACCCTTAACCTGCTAATCGCGACTCACTGACCTTTTGTGGACAGTTTAGATCAAGATCAGACTTCACAGAACGTGCAGTCTGATCTTTGATCTACACTGTCCGATACGGCATTTTCTTTCCGGTGAAATCAACTTTGAAACCGCAGTGTATGGGCTTTTAGTATTGAGAAGGAATCTGCGTTTCATTTATTCAGCAGCTTAAGTGTTAAATACTGCAAAAGAAATTTCCACTGTGGTCTATTAAATTCAGATGCTAATAAAAACAACGCAAATCAGTATTTTTTGAAATTCTGAATATCTCAGTCTTGGTGGTGAAATAGTTCACATACATGTTACAGATATCGGTTTGTTCATATCTCTGACTTTACTGTAACTTAAGGCAGTCTAAACGAATTACCTCTTGATACGAATATTGCTGCAGATCATTGTGAACGGTGGACAACCTGCATAAGGTTTAAATCACAAATGCAATCGAAACACTGTTTCTCATTTTCCCTAAATTAGGCCGCTGCAAGACCAAAAAAGTCGTCTGCAGGAGACAAATCAAGGGTAGTTTACGTGCTATGAATGTTTGCCTTTTTATTGAGAAGCATATTCATATTGGCATTTTGCTTACAATAAATCACAAGTTTATGATCAGCCGTTATTCCAACCGGAAGGGTTGCTAGGGTATCTGCTGTGAACAAGAGGTATCTGGTTTCTGGAACTTAATCCTTGCAAGGTCACAGGCGAAAACAGGGACTTTTTGCGGACGGCATAGATCAAGATCAGACTGCACAGAACGTGCAGTCCGATCTTGGATCTATACCGTCCTCTTATTTGGTGAGGCTATAAGATAAAAATGCCTTTAACAATCTACGTATATGTTGCCTTTGCGGTCGTTGGAGCTCCTTGCCAGATTTTTATTTTGTTCATTTTCTGTTCTTTCCCCAGTTATAGGTCTTAAGTTTAGTAAAAATTTTGATGCCTTAATATGCTGAAGTGTCAGACGCATCCTGTCATGGAACATGTACATATAGAATCCATACACTGAAATAGCCTACAATCTGTTTTTCACTTTTTGATCCGGGAAATCGTAAGCTACCAATTCATAGTTTTGGCATGAAGTATATCGCTTCATGAATTTCAGTGAGTTCCTCTCAGTGAATACTGATGAAAAGCCTTGCACACAACTTCCTGGTTTTGAGTCTGTACAGACATCGATGGCAGGACAATGGTGTTTTATGCAACAGTCTTTTGGAAGTATGTCTTTACAATGGAAGAATGTGAGGACCCATAGATCCCGTCGTTGCCATAATAAACCCTTTACCAGACGACAAAATTTTAGACCCGTCCAAATTGAAACCATTTGCAGACGACAGTTTCAGTGTAGCTCAAATGATGTGTTTTTTCTTTAACCCTCAAGCTGCTAATCGCGACCCACTGACCTTTTGCGGACAGTGTAGATCAAGATCAGACTGCACAGAACGTGCAGTCTGATCTTTGATCTACACTGTCCGATACGGTATTATCTTTCCGGTGAAATCAACTTTGAAACCGCAATGTTTGGGTTTTTAGTATTGAGTAGAAATTTGCGTTTCATTTATTCAGCAGCTTAAGTGTTAATAGGGTAGAAAACATTGTGGAAAAAGAAGAAAAAGCTGGTTACCAGCATTTTCTCCTTTTCCCGCAATGTTTTCAAAAGGCTCCTTCCTCGGGGTCGTTAAAAGTCGGCTTGGTGTGGCAAAGGGTTGATACACTACTACTCTTACTCTTATTATCGAAATTGTAGTCGATTTCTTAAAACTGAGACTTCACTTGACACCTTCGCTTTGGTTTACAAATTGGCCATCATTTTGTTTTAATGTTCCACGACAATTCAGTGAATATTTCTTTTAGTACTTCGCATTAGTTTACAAATTGGTCATTGTTTTGTTTTACTGTTCCACGACAATTAAGTGAAAGTACTATAGAGTAAAACTATCTCATTTCATATAAAGCACCTTGCACCCATCAGACCTTGTTCAGAAAAGTGGGTTTCTGTAGAACGTGTCGTAGAAAAGAATGCAAATATATCACAGCTTTTTGATAGAAAAAGAAGAAATTGTGAAGTGCAAGAAAAAGGTACGATCATATTATTTTACTGTATCGTTGTTTTCAAAAGCTATCAATAATATACACAACAAAAAGTTGATGCAAAGCATCAAAGTCGCCGCCAAAAATTTTGTTTAATGCTGCAAGAAATCCAGGACAAGTAAGTAAATGTCAGTTCTCATCAGCAGATTTTTTAACACATTATGAAATTGATGTGACTGTGAATCTATATCAAAACTTGTCTTCTGTTACAGTTTTGAAGATAACTGAAAAGTGGAATAAGAGGAAACTTTACCTATAAACTATGAAAGCTCTGGGTAAAAGGAAAGAATGCTTGCAATCAACACAGGCCTTCAATGATGTTTTCAACTTGTTCATCTTCAATTTGAATTTGGTCCAGAGATGCATTAACTTTACAGTCAAAAGGGGGAAGATTTATTTGCCAGCTATCGACATACTTAAATCAGTGATAAAACTTTTTCTAACTTTAGTTCAGTTATAAAAATCTGAATAGCTCCCTTGAAAATGATCTTTCGTCCTACATCATATTGTCATCAAAAGGATTGTAAAGAAGGCAGAAATTCCTCTTTCCTTAAAAAAACCACCTCCAGAGGACCTGTTTTTGTCTTGCCGTATACTACGTTAGAAAAACATAAAGGCAACAGAAAAATCTCCTTTTTGCCCTTGCCCTTCCTTTGTGTTCCTGTGTTAATTGTATTTCAGGTGGATTATCATGTTTTTCCCCAAAATTAATCTACTGAAAATTCGATTCAATAAAGGAAATATTACGATAAAAGGAGAAATCGATTTTTACTTGAGGCTTTCACAAGTATCCATGTGTTAAATTGTACTTTAAAGTAAATTATCATGTTTTGCAAGGGTTTTTTTTCTCTTTCAAAAAATACCTGCTTCAAAATTCAATTCATGAAACACCTAGAACAACCAATAACAGTGAAATTGGTGTAAGTTAAAGGTCAAGAATAACTAATATGAGTAAAATTGGTGAACGCTAAAGATCTAGAACAGCCAATCAGAGTGAAATTAGTGTTAGCTGAAGATTAACACCAAACAATACGAGTGGAACTGGTGTAACTAAAGATCTAGAGCAACCAAAAGGAGTGATATTCGTGTAAGTTGTAAGTTGAAGATCTAGAACAAACAAATATGAGTGGAATTGTGTAAGTTAAAGATCTGGAACAGCGAATATGTGTTAAATTAGTGTAAGTTGAAGATCTAGAACAAATAATACGACTGGAATTGCTGTAAGTTAAAGATCTAGAACAAATAATACGAGTGAAAATGACATAGAATAATCACAGACGGTAAGAAAAAGGACATGGTAAAAAGATACAAAACTAATCACAAATAGAAATTATACAGAAGCCATAGAATAAATCCTTGCCCACTTCTTTCCAAAAAGAAGCCTTGTACCAGATGAACTTATACCGTTTAAGCCTTTAGCAACTAACCCCGTGCTTTCATGCCTTAACGCTTCACCACACAATCCCGAATTATTATTACCCTGGGGAAGGAGCCTTTTGAAAATATTGCGGGAAAAGGAGAAAATGCTGGTAACCTGCATTCTCCTTTTCCTACAATATTTTCTACCCCTTTCGAGTCAGGTTTCATCAATTTAATTTGTCCTCTGCAACAGCTTTGAATTTGGGCATGTGTAAAATTTCGTCGTTTGGTAAAGGGTATTTGACGCAGAGGAAAATGACCCTGACAACTTTGTTCGAAATGCTCGAAATAAAATCTTATTTGCAGTCTTTGAATCCTTTTGATATGGACGATCTAGAATTTTGCTGTCTTGTAACGAGCTAACTATCTCAGAAACTGTTCTGAGTGACGTAAGATTAATCTCACAAACGGCGTTAGACCAAGATCAGGCGAAACTGAATGTGCAGTCTTGCATCTAATAGAGACCAAAGTCTTTGGTCATTGCATTTGCTGTGGTATTGTATTTTCTTTATCTCGTTAATGGAAGATTTTTGACAGGTCTTCTAGTTGCAACATTCTAATAATTATGCTACTTTTCATTTTCAAGCTATAGTCTGTTTTGAAGAAGAAAAAAAAGGCTACTAGAAAAGCTCAAAGGCTTTGTCCTCATTTAAAAGCGGAAACGACAACAGTGATTTCTTTGCAGGCTACCATTTTCTATCCGTCATAATTTGTGCAACCTTGCAGCCGTCAGGGGCAACATTTGGCATGAAGATATAAGAATGATTATAGTTTCATGAAGTAAAGATGAAATGGGCTAAAATCTGGCTGAAAACGAGTACAAATGTATATGTATCTTCAATGTTTTACTCAGTAAATCGATACATAGAAGCATAATTATGTAACTGCATACTGACTTAAACCCTTAACCTGCTAATCGCGACTCACTGACCTTTTGTGGACAGTTTAGATCAAGATCAGACTTCACAGAACGTGCAGTCTGATCTTTGATCTACACTGTCCGATACGGCATTTTCTTTCCGGTGAAATCAACTTTGAAACCGCAGTGTATGGGCTTTTAGTATTGAGAAGGAATCTGCGTTTCATTTATTCAGCAGCTTAAGTGTTAAATACTGCAAAAGAAATTTCCACTGTGGTCTATTAAATTCAGATGCTAATAAAAACAACGCAAATCAGTATTTTTTGAAATTCTGAATATCTCAGTCTTGGTGGTGAAATAGTTCACATACATGTTACAGATATCGGTTTGTTCATATCTCTGACTTTACTGTAACTTAAGGCAGTCTAAACGAATTACCTCTTGATACGAATATTGCTGCAGATCATTGTGAACGGTGGACAACCTGCATAAGGTTTAAATCACAAATGCAATCGAAACACTGTTTCTCATTTTCCCTAAATTAGGCCGCTGCAAGACCAAAAAAGTCGTCTGCAGGAGACAAATCAAGGGTAGTTTACGTGCTATGAATGTTTGCCTTTTTATTGAGAAGCATATTCATATTGGCATTTTGCTTACAATAAATCACAAGTTTATGATCAGCCGTTATTCCAACCGGAAGGGTTGCTAGGGTATCTGCTGTGAACAAGAGGTATCTGGTTTCTGGAACTTAATCCTTGCAAGGTCACAGGCGAAAACAGGGACTTTTTGCGGACGGCATAGATCAAGATCAGACTGCACAGAACGTGCAGTCCGATCTTGGATCTATACCGTCCTCTTATTTGGTGAGGCTATAAGATAAAAATGCCTTTAACAATCTACGTATATGTTGCCTTTGCGGTCGTTGGAGCTCCTTGCCAGATTTTTATTTTGTTCATTTTCTGTTCTTTCCCCAGTTATAGGTCTTAAGTTTAGTAAAAATTTTGATGCCTTAATATGCTGAAGTGTCAGACGCATCCTGTCATGGAACATGTACATATAGAATCCATACACTGAAATAGCCTACAATCTGTTTTTCACTTTTTGATCCGGGAAATCGTAAGCTACCAATTCATAGTTTTGGCATGAAGTATATCGCTTCATGAATTTCAGTGAGTTCCTCTCAGTGAATACTGATGAAAAGCCTTGCACACAACTTCCTGGTTTTGAGTCTGTACAGACATCGATGGCAGGACAATGGTGTTTTATGCAACAGTCTTTTGGAAGTATGTCTTTACAATGGAAGAATGTGAGGACCCATAGATCCCGTCGTTGCCATAATAAACCCTTTACCAGACGACAAAATTTTAGACCCGTCCAAATTGAAACCATTTGCAGACGACAGTTTCAGTGTAGCTCAAATGATGTGTTTTTTCTTTAACCCTCAAGCTGCTAATCGCGACCCACTGACCTTTTGCGGACAGTGTAGATCAAGATCAGACTGCACAGAACGTGCAGTCTGATCTTTGATCTACACTGTCCGATACGGTATTATCTTTCCGGTGAAATCAACTTTGAAACCGCAATGTTTGGGTTTTTAGTATTGAGTAGAAATTTGCGTTTCATTTATTCAGCAGCTTAAGTGTTAATAGGGTAGAAAACATTGTGGAAAAAGAAGAAAAAGCTGGTTACCAGCATTTTCTCCTTTTCCCGCAATGTTTTCAAAAGGCTCCTTCCTCGGGGTCGTTAAAAGTCGGCTTGGTGTGGCAAAGGGTTGATACACTACTACTCTTACTCTTATTATCGAAATTGTAGTCGATTTCTTAAAACTGAGACTTCACTTGACACCTTCGCTTTGGTTTACAAATTGGCCATCATTTTGTTTTAATGTTCCACGACAATTCAGTGAATATTTCTTTTAGTACTTCGCATTAGTTTACAAATTGGTCATTGTTTTGTTTTACTGTTCCACGACAATTAAGTGAAAGTACTATAGAGTAAAACTATCTCATTTCATATAAAGCACCTTGCACCCATCAGACCTTGTTCAGAAAAGTGGGTTTCTGTAGAACGTGTCGTAGAAAAGAATGCAAATATATCACAGCTTTTTGATAGAAAAAGAAGAAATTGTGAAGTGCAAGAAAAAGGTACGATCATATTATTTTACTGTATCGTTGTTTTCAAAAGCTATCAATAATATACACAACAAAAAGTTGATGCAAAGCATCAAAGTCGCCGCCAAAAATTTTGTTTAATGCTGCAAGAAATCCAGGACAAGTAAGTAAATGTCAGTTCTCATCAGCAGATTTTTTAACACATTATGAAATTGATGTGACTGTGAATCTATATCAAAACTTGTCTTCTGTTACAGTTTTGAAGATAACTGAAAAGTGGAATAAGAGGAAACTTTACCTATAAACTATGAAAGCTCTGGGTAAAAGGAAAGAATGCTTGCAATCAACACAGGCCTTCAATGATGTTTTCAACTTGTTCATCTTCAATTTGAATTTGGTCCAGAGATGCATTAACTTTACAGTCAAAAGGGGGAAGATTTATTTGCCAGCTATCGACATACTTAAATCAGTGATAAAACTTTTTCTAACTTTAGTTCAGTTATAAAAATCTGAATAGCTCCCTTGAAAATGATCTTTCGTCCTACATCATATTGTCATCAAAAGGATTGTAAAGAAGGCAGAAATCCCTCTTTCCTTAAAAAAACCACCTCCAGAGGACCTGTTTTTGTCTTGCCGTATACTACGTTAGAAAAACATAAAGGCAACAGAAAAATCTCCTTTTTGCCCTTGCCCTTCCATTGTGTTCCTGTGTTAATTGTATTTCAGGTGGATTATCATGTTTTTCCCCAAAATTAATCTACTGAAAATTCGATTCAATAAAGGAAATATTACGATAAAAGGAGAAATCGATTTTTACTTGAGGCTTTCACAAGTATCCATGTGTTAAATTGTACTTTAAAGTAAATTATCATGTTTTGCAAGGGTTTTTTTTCTCTTTCAAAAAATACCTGCTTCAAAATTCAATTCATGAAACACCTAGAACAACCAATAACAGTGAAATTGGTGTAAGTTAAAGGTCAAGAATAACTAATATGAGTAAAATTGGTGAACGCTAAAGATCTAGAACAGCCAATCAGAGTGAAATTAGTGTTAGCTGAAGATTAACACCAAACAATACGAGTGGAACTGGTGTAACTAAAGATCTAGAGCAACCAAAAGGAGTGATATTCGTGTAAGTTGTAAGTTGAAGATCTAGAACAAACAAATATGAGTGGAATTGTGTAAGTTAAAGATCTGGAACAGCGAATATGTGTTAAATTAGTGTAAGTTGAAGATCTAGAACAAATAATACGACTGGAATTGCTGTAAGTTAAAGATCTAGAACAAATAATACGAGTGAAAATGACATAGAATAATCACAGACGGTAAGAAAAAGGACATGGTAAAAAGATACAAAACTAATCACAAATAGAAATTATACAGAAGCCATAGAATAAATCCTTGCCCACTTCTTTCCAAAAAGAAGCCTTGTACCAGATGAACTTATACCGTTTAAGCCTTTAGCAACTAACCCCGTGCTTTCATGCCTTAACGCTTCACCACACAATCCCGAATTATTATTACCCTGGGGAAGGAGCCTTTTGAAAATATTGCGGGAAAAGGAGAAAATGCTGGTAACCTGCATTCTCCTTTTCCTACAATATTTTCTACCCCTTTCGAGTCAGGTTTCATCAATTTAATTTGTCCTCTGCAACAGCTTTGAATTTGGGCATGTGTAAAATTTCGTCGTTTGGTAAAGGGTATTTGACGCAGAGGAAAATGACCCTGACAACTTTGTTCGAAATGCTCGAAATAAAATCTTATTTGCAGTCTTTGAATCCTTTTGATATGGACGATCTAGAATTTTGCTGTCTTGTAACGAGCTAACTATCTCAGAAACTGTTCTGAGTGACGTAAGATTAATCTCACAAACGGCGTTAGACCAAGATCAGGCGAAACTGAATGTGCAGTCTTGCATCTAATAGAGACCAAAGTCTTTGGTCATTGCATTTGCTGTGGTATTGTATTTTCTTTATCTCGTTAATGGAAGATTTTTGACAGGTCTTCTAGTTGCAACATTCTAATAATTATGCTACTTTTCATTTTCAAGCTATAGTCTGTTTTGAAGAAGAAAAAAAAGGCTACTAGAAAAGCTCAAAGGCTTTGTCCTCATTTAAAAGCGGAAACGACAACAGTGATTTCTTTGCAGGCTACCATTTTCTATCCGTCATAATTTGTGCAACCTTGCAGCCGTCAGGGGCAACATTTGGCATGAAGATATAAGAATGATTATAGTTTCATGAAGTAAAGATGAAATGGGCTAAAATCTGGCTGAAAACGAGTACAAATGTATATGTATCTTCAATGTTTTACTCAGTAAATCGATACATAGAAGCATAATTATGTAACTGCATACTGACTTAAACCCTTAACCTGCTAATCGCGACTCACTGACCTTTTGTGGACAGTTTAGATCAAGATCAGACTTCACAGAACGTGCAGTCTGATCTTTGATCTACACTGTCCGATACGGCATTTTCTTTCCGGTGAAATCAACTTTGAAACCGCAGTGTATGGGCTTTTAGTATTGAGAAGGAATCTGCGTTTCATTTATTCAGCAGCTTAAGTGTTAAATACTGCAAAAGAAATTTCCACTGTGGTCTATTAAATTCAGATGCTAATAAAAACAACGCAAATCAGTATTTTTTGAAATTCTGAATATCTCAGTCTTGGTGGTGAAATAGTTCACATACATGTTACAGATATCGGTTTGTTCATATCTCTGACTTTACTGTAACTTAAGGCAGTCTAAACGAATTACCTCTTGATACGAATATTGCTGCAGATCATTGTGAACGGTGGACAACCTGCATAAGGTTTAAATCACAAATGCAATCGAAACACTGTTTCTCATTTTCCCTAAATTAGGCCGCTGCAAGACCAAAAAAGTCGTCTGCAGGAGACAAATCAAGGGTAGTTTACGTGCTATGAATGTTTGCCTTTTTATTGAGAAGCATATTCATATTGGCATTTTGCTTACAATAAATCACAAGTTTATGATCAGCCGTTATTCCAACCGGAAGGGTTGCTAGGGTATCTGCTGTGAACAAGAGGTATCTGGTTTCTGGAACTTAATCCTTGCAAGGTCACAGGCGAAAACAGGGACTTTTTGCGGACGGCATAGATCAAGATCAGACTGCACAGAACGTGCAGTCCGATCTTGGATCTATACCGTCCTCTTATTTGGTGAGGCTATAAGATAAAAATGCCTTTAACAATCTACGTATATGTTGCCTTTGCGGTCGTTGGAGCTCCTTGCCAGATTTTTATTTTGTTCATTTTCTGTTCTTTCCCCAGTTATAGGTCTTAAGTTTAGTAAAAATTTTGATGCCTTAATATGCTGAAGTGTCAGACGCATCCTGTCATGGAACATGTACATATAGAATCCATACACTGAAATAGCCTACAATCTGTTTTTCACTTTTTGATCCGGGAAATCGTAAGCTACCAATTCATAGTTTTGGCATGAAGTATATCGCTTCATGAATTTCAGTGAGTTCCTCTCAGTGAATACTGATGAAAAGCCTTGCACACAACTTCCTGGTTTTGAGTCTGTACAGACATCGATGGCAGGACAATGGTGTTTTATGCAACAGTCTTTTGGAAGTATGTCTTTACAATGGAAGAATGTGAGGACCCATAGATCCCGTCGTTGCCATAATAAACCCTTTACCAGACGACAAAATTTTAGACCCGTCCAAATTGAAACCATTTGCAGACGACAGTTTCAGTGTAGCTCAAATGATGTGTTTTTTCTTTAACCCTCAAGCTGCTAATCGCGACCCACTGACCTTTTGCGGACAGTGTAGATCAAGATCAGACTGCACAGAACGTGCAGTCTGATCTTTGATCTACACTGTCCGATACGGTATTATCTTTCCGGTGAAATCAACTTTGAAACCGCAATGTTTGGGTTTTTAGTATTGAGTAGAAATTTGCGTTTCATTTATTCAGCAGCTTAAGTGTTAATAGGGTAGAAAACATTGTGGAAAAAGAAGAAAAAGCTGGTTACCAGCATTTTCTCCTTTTCCCGCAATGTTTTCAAAAGGCTCCTTCCTCGGGGTCGTTAAAAGTCGGCTTGGTGTGGCAAAGGGTTGATACACTACTACTCTTACTCTTATTATCGAAATTGTAGTCGATTTCTTAAAACTGAGACTTCACTTGACACCTTCGCTTTGGTTTACAAATTGGCCATCATTTTGTTTTAATGTTCCACGACAATTCAGTGAATATTTCTTTTAGTACTTCGCATTAGTTTACAAATTGGTCATTGTTTTGTTTTACTGTTCCACGACAATTAAGTGAAAGTACTATAGAGTAAAACTATCTCATTTCATATAAAGCACCTTGCACCCATCAGACCTTGTTCAGAAAAGTGGGTTTCTGTAGAACGTGTCGTAGAAAAGAATGCAAATATATCACAGCTTTTTGATAGAAAAAGAAGAAATTGTGAAGTGCAAGAAAAAGGTACGATCATATTATTTTACTGTATCGTTGTTTTCAAAAGCTATCAATAATATACACAACAAAAAGTTGATGCAAAGCATCAAAGTCGCCGCCAAAAATTTTGTTTAATGCTGCAAGAAATCCAGGACAAGTAAGTAAATGTCAGTTCTCATCAGCAGATTTTTTAACACATTATGAAATTGATGTGACTGTGAATCTATATCAAAACTTGTCTTCTGTTACAGTTTTGAAGATAACTGAAAAGTGGAATAAGAGGAAACTTTACCTATAAACTATGAAAGCTCTGGGTAAAAGGAAAGAATGCTTGCAATCAACACAGGCCTTCAATGATGTTTTCAACTTGTTCATCTTCAATTTGAATTTGGTCCAGAGATGCATTAACTTTACAGTCAAAAGGGGGAAGATTTATTTGCCAGCTATCGACATACTTAAATCAGTGATAAAACTTTTTCTAACTTTAGTTCAGTTATAAAAATCTGAATAGCTCCCTTGAAAATGATCTTTCGTCCTACATCATATTGTCATCAAAAGGATTGTAAAGAAGGCAGAAATTCCTCTTTCCTTAAAAAAACCACCTCCAGAGGACCTGTTTTTGTCTTGCCGTATACTACGTTAGAAAAACATAAAGGCAACAGAAAAATCTCCTTTTTGCCCTTGCCCTTCCATTGTGTTCCTGTGTTAATTGTATTTCAGGTGGATTATCATGTTTTTCCCCAAAATTAATCTACTGAAAATTCGATTCAATAAAGGAAATATTACGATAAAAGGAGAAATCGATTTTTACTTGAGGCTTTCACAAGTATCCATGTGTTAAATTGTACTTTAAAGTAAATTATCATGTTTTGCAAGGGTTTTTTTTCTCTTTCAAAAAATACCTGCTTCAAAATTCAATTCATGAAACACCTAGAACAACCAATAACAGTGAAATTGGTGTAAGTTAAAGGTCAAGAATAACTAATATGAGTAAAATTGGTGAACGCTAAAGATCTAGAACAGCCAATCAGAGTGAAATTAGTGTTAGCTGAAGATTAACACCAAACAATACGAGTGGAACTGGTGTAACTAAAGATCTAGAGCAACCAAAAGGAGTGATATTCGTGTAAGTTGTAAGTTGAAGATCTAGAACAAACAAATATGAGTGGAATTGTGTAAGTTAAAGATCTGGAACAGCGAATATGTGTTAAATTAGTGTAAGTTGAAGATCTAGAACAAATAATACGACTGGAATTGCTGTAAGTTAAAGATCTAGAACAAATAATACGAGTGAAAATGACATAGAATAATCACAGACGGTAAGAAAAAGGACATGGTAAAAAGATACAAAACTAATCACAAATAGAAATTATACAGAAGCCATAGAATAAATCCTTGCCCACTTCTTTCCAAAAAGAAGCCTTGTACCAGATGAACTTATACCGTTTAAGCCTTTAGCAACTAACCCCGTGCTTTCATGCCTTAACGCTTCACCACACAATCCCGAATTATTATTACCCTGGGGAAGGAGCCTTTTGAAAATATTGCGGGAAAAGGAGAAAATGCTGGTAACCTGCATTCTCCTTTTCCTACAATATTTTCTACCCCTTTCGAGTCAGGTTTCATCAATTTAATTTGTCCTCTGCAACAGCTTTGAATTTGGGCATGTGTAAAATTTCGTCGTTTGGTAAAGGGTATTTGACGCAGAGGAAAATGACCCTGACAACTTTGTTCGAAATGCTCGAAATAAAATCTTATTTGCAGTCTTTGAATCCTTTTGATATGGACGATCTAGAATTTTGCTGTCTTGTAACGAGCTAACTATCTCAGAAACTGTTCTGAGTGACGTAAGATTAATCTCACAAACGGCGTTAGACCAAGATCAGGCGAAACTGAATGTGCAGTCTTGCATCTAATAGAGACCAAAGTCTTTGGTCATTGCATTTGCTGTGGTATTGTATTTTCTTTATCTCGTTAATGGAAGATTTTTGACAGGTCTTCTAGTTGCAACATTCTAATAATTATGCTACTTTTCATTTTCAAGCTATAGTCTGTTTTGAAGAAGAAAAAAAAGGCTACTAGAAAAGCTCAAAGGCTTTGTCCTCATTTAAAAGCGGAAACGACAACAGTGATTTCTTTGCAGGCTACCATTTTCTATCCGTCATAATTTGTGCAACCTTGCAGCCGTCAGGGGCAACATTTGGCATGAAGATATAAGAATGATTATAGTTTCATGAAGTAAAGATGAAATGGGCTAAAATCTGGCTGAAAACGAGTACAAATGTATATGTATCTTCAATGTTTTACTCAGTAAATCGATACATAGAAGCATAATTATGTAACTGCATACTGACTTAAACCCTTAACCTGCTAATCGCGACTCACTGACCTTTTGTGGACAGTTTAGATCAAGATCAGACTTCACAGAACGTGCAGTCTGATCTTTGATCTACACTGTCCGATACGGCATTTTCTTTCCGGTGAAATCAACTTTGAAACCGCAGTGTATGGGCTTTTAGTATTGAGAAGGAATCTGCGTTTCATTTATTCAGCAGCTTAAGTGTTAAATACTGCAAAAGAAATTTCCACTGTGGTCTATTAAATTCAGATGCTAATAAAAACAACGCAAATCAGTATTTTTTGAAATTCTGAATATCTCAGTCTTGGTGGTGAAATAGTTCACATACATGTTACAGATATCGGTTTGTTCATATCTCTGACTTTACTGTAACTTAAGGCAGTCTAAACGAATTACCTCTTGATACGAATATTGCTGCAGATCATTGTGAACGGTGGACAACCTGCATAAGGTTTAAATCACAAATGCAATCGAAACACTGTTTCTCATTTTCCCTAAATTAGGCCGCTGCAAGACCAAAAAAGTCGTCTGCAGGAGACAAATCAAGGGTAGTTTACGTGCTATGAATGTTTGCCTTTTTATTGAGAAGCATATTCATATTGGCATTTTGCTTACAATAAATCACAAGTTTATGATCAGCCGTTATTCCAACCGGAAGGGTTGCTAGGGTATCTGCTGTGAACAAGAGGTATCTGGTTTCTGGAACTTAATCCTTGCAAGGTCACAGGCGAAAACAGGGACTTTTTGCGGACGGCATAGATCAAGATCAGACTGCACAGAACGTGCAGTCCGATCTTGGATCTATACCGTCCTCTTATTTGGTGAGGCTATAAGATAAAAATGCCTTTAACAATCTACGTATATGTTGCCTTTGCGGTCGTTGGAGCTCCTTGCCAGATTTTTATTTTGTTCATTTTCTGTTCTTTCCCCAGTTATAGGTCTTAAGTTTAGTAAAAATTTTGATGCCTTAATATGCTGAAGTGTCAGACGCATCCTGTCATGGAACATGTACATATAGAATCCATACACTGAAATAGCCTACAATCTGTTTTTCACTTTTTGATCCGGGAAATCGTAAGCTACCAATTCATAGTTTTGGCATGAAGTATATCGCTTCATGAATTTCAGTGAGTTCCTCTCAGTGAATACTGATGAAAAGCCTTGCACACAACTTCCTGGTTTTGAGTCTGTACAGACATCGATGGCAGGACAATGGTGTTTTATGCAACAGTCTTTTGGAAGTATGTCTTTACAATGGAAGAATGTGAGGACCCATAGATCCCGTCGTTGCCATAATAAACCCTTTACCAGACGACAAAATTTTAGACCCGTCCAAATTGAAACCATTTGCAGACGACAGTTTCAGTGTAGCTCAAATGATGTGTTTTTTCTTTAACCCTCAAGCTGCTAATCGCGACCCACTGACCTTTTGCGGACAGTGTAGATCAAGATCAGACTGCACAGAACGTGCAGTCTGATCTTTGATCTACACTGTCCGATACGGTATTATCTTTCCGGTGAAATCAACTTTGAAACCGCAATGTTTGGGTTTTTAGTATTGAGTAGAAATTTGCGTTTCATTTATTCAGCAGCTTAAGTGTTAATAGGGTAGAAAACATTGTGGAAAAAGAAGAAAAAGCTGGTTACCAGCATTTTCTCCTTTTCCCGCAATGTTTTCAAAAGGCTCCTTCCTCGGGGTCGTTAAAAGTCGGCTTGGTGTGGCAAAGGGTTGATACACTACTACTCTTACTCTTATTATCGAAATTGTAGTCGATTTCTTAAAACTGAGACTTCACTTGACACCTTCGCTTTGGTTTACAAATTGGCCATCATTTTGTTTTAATGTTCCTCGACAATTCAGTGAATATTTCTTTTAGTACTTCGCATTAGTTTACAAATTGGTCATTGTTTTGTTTTACTGTTCCACGACAATTAAGTGAAAGTACTATAGAGTAAAACTATCTCATTTCATATAAAGCACCTTGCACCCATCAGACCTTGTTCAGAAAAGTGGGTTTCTGTAGAACGTGTCGTAGAAAAGAATGCAAATATATCACAGCTTTTTGATAGAAAAAGAAGAAATTGTGAAGTGCAAGAAAAAGGTACGATCATATTATTTTACTGTATCGTTGTTTTGAAAAGCTATCAATAATATACACAACAAAAAGTTGATGCAAAGCATCAAAGTCGCCGCCAAAAATTTTGTTTAATGCTGCAAGAAATCCAGGACAAGTAAGTAAATGTCAGTTCTCATCAGCAGATTTTTTAACACATTATGAAATTGATGTGACTGTGAATCTATATCAAAACTTGTCTTCTGTTACAGTTTTGAAGATAACTGAAAAGTGGAATAAGAGGAAACTTTACCTATAAACTATGAAAGCTCTGGGTAAAAGGAAAGAATGCTTGCAATCAACACAGGCCTCCAAAACCGTTTTGATATCAATCACAGGGTTGTACTGGTTAAAGTTGGGGTGTTTTGTGTTTAGGTTCAAATTGATGAAACATTAGAACAAGAGCACAAGACAAATTTTTGATGCATAGCATCAAAGAAGCCGGCATTTTTAGCTCACCTGAGCACGAAGTGCTCTGGGTGAGGTATTGTGACCGGTCATCGTCCGTCGTCCGTCCGTCCGTCCGTCCGTCCATCTGTCCGTCCGTCCGTTAACAATTTCTTTAAAAATCTTCTCCTCCAAAACCAGATGGCCAATCTTGATAAAACTTGGCAGGAATGTTCCTTGGATGAAGCTCTACAAAAATTGTTAAAAGAATTTAATTCCATGAAAAACTGTGGTTGCCATGGCAACAAAATGGCTGAAAATGGAAAAAATCTTTAAAAATCTTCTTGTGACAAACCATAAGGCCGAAAGCATTCATATTTTGTATGAAGCATCATTGGGTGACCCTTTACCAAAATTGTTAAATTTAATCCCCTAGGGTCATATTTGGGCTTTGCCCGGGCGCACCCTATTTCACATAATAACAAAGAAGGAAATCTTTAAAAAATCATCTTCTGACAAACCATAATGCCTAGAGAATTCATATTTGGTTTGTAGCATTATATGATGATCTTCTACCAAAATTGTGAAAATTAAACCTCAGTGGTCATATTTGGGCTCTGCCAGGGCACACCCTATTTTACATGGAAACAAAGAAGGAAATGTTTTAAAATCTTCTTGTGACAAACCATATTGGCTTGAGCATTCATATTTTGCATGTAACATCATCTAGTGACCCTTTACAAAATTTGTTATAATTATCCCTTTGGGGTCGTATTTGGGCTCTGGTCGGGCGCACACTATTTTACATAGAATTAAAGTTGGAAATCTTTTAAAATCTTTTTGTGACAAACCATAAGGGCCAAAGCATTCATATTTTGCATGTAGCATCATTTGGTGACCCTTTATAAAAATTGTTAAAATTATCTCTTTTGGGTCATATTTGGGCTCTGCTCGGGTAACCCCCTCCCCTCCCCCCCCCCGCTATTTTTTTTCGACCCCCTTTTTTTAGCTCACCTGAGCACATAGTGCTCAGGGTGAGCTATTGTGATCGATCGTTGTCCGGCGTCCGTCCGTCCGTGTGTCCGTCCGTCCGTTCGTCCATCCGTCCTTCCGTCCGTGAACAATTACTTAAAAAATCTTCTCCTCTGAAACCGCCCAACAGATTTCAGTGAAACTTCACAGAAATGATCCTTAGGTGATGCACTTTCAGAATACTTCAAGGATTTGAATTCCATGAAGAACTCTGGTTGCCATGGCAACCGAGGGAAAAAACTTTAAAAATCTTCTTGTCCCAAACCGTAAGGGCTAGAGCTCTCATATTTGGCATGTAGCATCATCTAGTGGCCCTCTACCAAAATACTTCAAATTATGGCCCTAGTCTTGAAAATGGCCCTATGTTGTGGGTTCTCGGATTTCACATAGAGATAAAGAAGGAAATCTGTAAAAATCTTCTTGTCCCAAACCATAAGGGCTAGAGCTCTCATATATGGCATGTAGTATCATCCAGTGGCCCTCTACCAAAATACTTCAAATAATGGCCCTAGTGTGGAAATTGGCCGTATGTTGTGGGTTGTCGGATTTCACATAGAGATAAAGAAGGAAATCTGTAAAAATCTTCTTGTCCCAAACCTTAAGGGCCAGAGCCTTCATATTTGGCATGTAGCATCATCTAGTGGCCCTCTACCAAAATACTTCAAATTACGGCCCTAGTGTTGAAAATGGCCCTATGTTGTGGGTTCTCGGATTTCACATAGAGATAAAGAGGGAAATCTTTAAAAATCTTCTTGTCCCAAACCATAAGGGCTAGAGCTCTCATATATGGCATGTAGTATCATCTAATGGCCCTCTACCAAAATACTTCAAATAATGGCCCTAGTGTGGAAATTGGCCCTATGTTGTGTGTTCTCGGATTTCACATAGAGATAAAGAAGGAAATCTGTAAAAATCTTCTTGTCCCAAACCTTAAGGGCTAGAGCCTTCATATTTGGCATGTAGCATCATCTAGTGACCCTCTACCAAAATACTTCAAATTATGGCCCTAGTGTTGAAAATGGTCCTATGTTGTGGGTTCTCGGATTTCACATAGAGATAAAGAAGGAAATCTTTAAAAATCTTCTTGTCCCAAACGATAAGGGCTAGAGCTCTCATATGGCATGTAGTATCATCTAGTGGCCCTCTACCAAAATACTTCAAATAATGGCCCTAGTGTGGAAATTGGCCGTATGTTGTGGGTTCTCGGATTTCACATAGAGATAAAGAAGGAAATCTGTAAAAATCTTCTTGTCCCAAACGATAAGGGCTAGAGCTCTCATATTTGGCATGTAGCATCATCTAGTGGCCCTCTACCAAAATACTTCAAATAATGGCCCTAGTGTGGAAATTGGCCCTATGTTGTGGGTTGTCGGATTTCACATAGAGATAAAGAATGAAATCTGTAAAAATCTTCTTGTCCCAAACCGTAAGGACCAGAGCTTTCATATTTGGCATGTAGCATCATCTAGTGGTCCTCTACCAAAATACTTCAAATTACGGCCCTAGTGTTGAAAATGGCCCTATGTTGTGGGTTCTCGGATTTCACATAGAGATAAAGAAGGAAATCTGTAAAAATCTTCTTGTCCCAAACCATAAGGGCTAGAGCTCTCATATATGGCATGTAGTATCATCTACTGGCCATCTACCAAAATACTTCAAATAATGGCCCTAGTGTGGAAATTGGCCGTATGTTGTGGGTTGTCGGATTTCACATAGAGATAAAGAAGGAAATCTTTAAAAATCTTCTTGTCCCAAACCGTAAGGGCTAGAACTTTCATATATGGCATGTAGCATCATCTAGTGACCCTCTACCAAAATACTTCAAATAATGGCCCTAGTGTGGAAATTGGCCCTATGTTATTGGTTCTTGGATTTCACATAGAGATAAAGAAGGAAATCTTTAAAAATCTTCTTGTCCCAAACCATAAGGGCTAGAGCTTTCATATTTGGCATGTAGCATTATGGTGTTGACCTGAGTTGCATTTCAGGTGAGCGATTTAGGACCATCATGGTCCTCTTGTTTTTGTTACCATCAATGAGGAAGGTGCTTTAGGAATAACTCGCTTATCAGAAGTTGTGTTACTTTTAAATTAAAAATTCTGGAGAATAAGACTAAGAATGTTCTTAAGAATGGTTGGTGAATACAGACCCAGTAGAAAATTTTACCGACTGCAACAATTTGGGGGCTAATTAAGATTTTTTTTTTTTTGCTGTGAATCCTTCTTTTTGTTTAACTCTTTACCAAACGACAAACTTTTAGACTAGTCCAAATTAAAAGCATTTGCAGACGACAAAATAGATGTGACTCAAAAATTGAGATTTGTTTTGGAAAGGATAGAAAACATTGTGGGAAAAGGAGAAAATGCTGGTTACCAGCATTTTCTCCTTTTCCCACGATGTTTTCATAATGCCTCTTTCTCAGGGTCGTTAAAACACGGGATTGTGTGGTAAAGAGTTAAACACTAATATAAACTTCACTTTTTTTCCTGCATGCATTCGGAAAGAGGACAGTTACATTCAGTAAACAGGAATGGTGCAATTTTGCTCGTCAGATAAAAGCATGGTCATTTTGGATTAGGTATTTTCTCTATTTTGACAAGATCAAAATACTGTTATCATTCTTACAGGAATATGATCCTACATACCGTAGTCAGACCTCCAGGTAAGAGGGAGTGATAGTATTCTAAATCCATTATTTCCCTTCCAAACCCTATGTTGTGGGTACTCATTAGGATCGTCTCGATGAGACGATTCTAAAGAGTACCCATGACATGGAGTTTAGTGGAGAAACGTGAGGTACACTGGTTTTTGACATGCAGAAAAATTACCAAAGCAAAAAGTGTCGGTCCAAGTTAGCCTGCGCGGACTGCGCAGGCTAACCTGGGCCAATAGTTTCTGCAAATGCATCAAGCGCCCTTTTCACAGAGCATGGCTCATAAATAAATGCCCAAGGATTTAGTGTGTCTCAATTGTGCTCTGAGTATGCAAGGCTTGTCACAACAAAGGTACATTCTACCAAAAAAGTATGTATAAGAAATGTGTTTTTCAAAATTTTGATTTTTTTACCAAAATATGTGGAAGAGCAGCTTTAAATGCAAGCGTACCGCTTCGTTATTGTCACGTGATGAAAACAGAAACTGAGGTGCGTTCTTTAGAGCGAGATTTTTAGGCCGCTCAATAAGATTTTAATCGGGATATCTCGCGCAGTTTAGTAGAAATTCTTCACTGTTGCGCGAGATATCCCGATTAAAATCTTATTGAGCATTTTTAGAAATAAGAGTTCAAATACAAAATCTGTAGTTTTCATTCTCGCAATTTATGTGAACAGCACAGGGAAAAAAACTGCGTAATATTGCGCTAATCTACTCACACGTATAGTAGTATCAGGGGAGGTAACAGTCTATACTAGTTTAAGAAGAGTTACGCTGCCTGTGGGGTCAATCATTAATCAGTTATTAAATAAATATCTATAAATACGAAATCTTTACTTTTCATACTCGAAATTCATCTCAACAGTACATACAGTACAAAAAAAAAATGCATAATTTTGAGTAGCAACATACTATTAAAAGTATTTGAGTGAATATGTCGGAAAAGTTGTGCAATGATGTATCCCAAAATTCCCCATGTGCATAAAAAAAAAACATTCCTACTGGAAGCCGGCTTCAAGAGCCGGCTTCCAATAATGATCACGTGATAGAGAATGACCACGTGAGAATCTAGAAGTACAGCCTCGACCAATGGAAACAAGGCATTTATTTGGACGAGTCCATTTCTCACGAATAGCGAAAATAAAAGTATTAATTGGGTGGATTTTTTTATGTTGTAAGTATTAACACAACAAAAATAGTATCAGTATTGTACACTTCGTACTTTAAGAATGAATTAAAAAGCCAGTTTTAGGCGAAGTAGAAAGATTCCTTGTTAACCTTAACACCCCTATAAGAAAGAAATCCCATTGCCCATGTCCTAACTCGAAAAACTATTAAAAATGAGTCGCGCGCTTCTGCGCGGCGACTAATAATTTGCCATCCTTGCTGATAGTTATTGACCACGAAAAGAACTTATTGTTTTCAGTGTAACGCTTTCCCACACAAGATTCTGAACTCGTCAAAATAAAAGCAGTTGCATATAATAATTCAAATGTGTGTACAATTATGATATTTTCATGTGGAAAGGTAGAAAACATTGAGGAAAAAGGAGAAAATGCTGGTTACCAGCATTTTCTCCTTTTCCCGCGATGTTTTCAAAAGCGTTTTTCCCAAGAGTCGTGAAAACACGGACCTGTTTGGTAAAGGAACAATGAAAGCCAAGTAGCTTCTCGATCTCCCAATAAACGAACCCGGTACATAATGTCGTGATAACGGGGGAAGTTTTTATTACACATGTAAACGTACCATACGACTGTTTTATTCTCTTTCTAAATTGGAACAATCGAAGACATGGTCCTAGCTCGATATGGAAACATGTTCTCATTACAGCTTTTACAGTCCTTCTGATTCATTGGTCAATAATGTCCATCGTTTCATGTACATGTTTTCTATCAAAGAGGTCAAATTATACCACTCCCTCTGCTGTGTCAAATTAGCATTCAAAACGAATTTATGACCAGTGCTTTATCCGTAGAAACACTTTCATCGATAAGGCAAGGGCTGTTTTAACATCTTTTCAATCATCTTACAGTGATGATTTTTCTTTGTCAATTATATTTCTAACTAATTAATTTTTTTTCACAGTAGCATATTTATACTAAGCTTGTCTGTAAGTATCTCCAACTGCTTAGATTTCTTAACTCGAGCTAGGCAAGTAGCTATAGATACCTTTGAGACTGCGCCTAAATTTTTATCAGAAATCCTAAGAGAAAGAAAATAATGTTACATTACACTTTCGTTTCTAATCTAAAGAATTTCGTATTTTGCACATAATTTAACAATATCAATCGAATCAGACAATTTCGATAATTGTTTGAAAACAGGATAATCATTTGAAGAAGAAAACAAAGACCAGGGCCGAGACATTCAATAACTTACGCTGATAACATGTATGTACCAAAATAATTACAATGCATTTTCTGATGGACATTTATCAAAGCAGAAACAATAAAGAGCACCAGCATTTACAGAAAATCAAATACCCATTATAAAAAAGAACTTGGTCTTTATTACAGTTTGTAGAACGATAAAATACTTTGTATGACTATTGATTAAACGTACAAAAACATATCCATTCATGCTTAGCTACAACTCAGAAAGATTTTACCAGGTACGGATGGAAATATAGCACTTGTCAAGAGCTTGACAGACTAGATCGATAACAGTATTGAGTCGTCAGCAAATGTTACTGGGTGTTTGCCAAAGTTTTTACTGTTTATAAAGTAAGTGTATGTCTAATTTATACACTTAATTTGAGTTGTTGTTTTTTTACCCTTTGGTCCGTTGATTTGGCATGCTCAAGGATATTAGACTTGCCGATAAGTCGTGTGGAAAAGAAACAATAAAATCCAAGGGGGTATTACAGTAGTACCAAAAATAGATAGGTGTGTCATCTTAGATGCTTGTGAACTGCATAAATTTTGACAGTATATAACATTTTCCAATTAAATATAATTAAATCTGTACCGGATGAAAACATTTTAAGACTTCACCAAACTGAAGAGTTTGCAGACGACAAAATGGATACGGGTCGAACGATGGGATTTAGCTTTGAAGAGGATAGAAAATGTGCTGGTTACAATCATTTTTTTTTTTTTTTTTTTCAACAGTCTTTCTCCTCAGCGTCGTTTAGATTAATAAAACCCACTTTGTCCAACTGGGGTTACAATGCATTTTTAACATTCAGAAAATTAACCAGTAGCAGAAAATGTATGCCAAGGTCAGCCTGGCTCATATGGATAAACAGTGCTAGTACCAGAAGGCAAACTAATCTACAGGGATATCAAGATTTCCATCAGCAGAGTTCAACAACAGAACAAGGGTCGAGCAAAGAAAACATATAAAGAAGAATCCTAAAACGCTACAAAGGGATAAATCTTGCAGAAGTTTCTGTAACAAACAAGTTGTTTTGAAAACTTGCACTTTCTTAATTTTTCGATTTCTTGACAGAAGCAGTCTGATAAAAACTTGCGTGTAAAAAAGAGGCCTTGACGATAATTCAAAGCATCTGTTCTTTTTTTGTTGTTGTTGTTGTTGTTTTCATTTACGTCGCGCTATGACTATTATTATAGCCATGTCTTTTGTTTTGTGTGGTAATTAATCACAACAATTTCTTTCGCTTGTGAGCATTTCTCATTTCCTGGTCTTTATACCCGACCATATTCTTTTGAAATATCAGAAAAATTAAAAACCGTGAATCGTTGATGGATTGTATACACGAGATGCTCTCATAACCGACTGCAGTGATTGCATATCCTCTCTGCCTCTTCAACACTTTTGGCGGCAAATTAGAAACTTCGATTTTTTTTCAACGGCTGAAAAATAGAAGATCGATTCTTTGTCAAATGAAAAGAAGCTTTCGTAGGGAGTGGAACAGAGGCCAGCGTAGATCGATAATCAGACTACTTTTTTCTTGCGCAGTTGGATCTTGATCTACATCTGGTGCAAGGACTTCTCTAGTTGCCTATGGCACTGAAAGGACTGGCGATGATTTGCTACATAATTCAAAAACTTTATGTATATGTTTTATATATTTATATCATAATATAATGCCTAAACTCCGCGTATTTATCCAAGTTCGCAGTGGTTCCTGTCCTTTTTCCATTTGTTTGTAAGTTAAAATTAAAATTATATATGAAAAGATATTGGTGTTTACATTTACATCTGATAATTATTATAAATCAAAAGACTTTCAATAAACTTTGAACACTTTGTGTAACTTAGTAACACGACTTACTTACTTACTATAGAAACTAAGCCATTCTCAGGGAAGAAAATCAAAAGAGCCATTCCCAGTTTATCTTCCTCGGAAATCAGAAGAATGTTTCATTAAAGAATCGCATTTCTTGTAATCACTCGGAATACATGTATTTCAATAAAGCTAACATTTAACCTTTTATGTCTTTTCTTTCCTTTCATTCCTTTTTAAAGGTGGCTCTTTAGATTTTTAACGTCTTACTGAATTAAAAAATATTAACCACTGGACATCCCCTTCCTGATCACAAATAACTCTTTGACATTTTGCCTATAACATTCACTAACATTAGGGCATTTGTAATGTTTCATGTTGATATATCAATGCTAGTTTCTAAAGTCATTTCACATAACTGGTATAAAATTTATGAAGTGTCATCATTGTTTAACCCTTTACCAAACAGTTCAGGCTTAAAACAACCCTTGGGGGAAAAAAAAGCCTTTTGAAACATTGTGGGAACAAGACAAAATGCTGGTAACCAATTTTTTGAGTGCAAATGCTCTCATTTTTTGGACCCTAATAAAACTTTCGCGCAAGATAACAGGTAAATGACAGAAACAAAGATTGCTCTAAGTTATACTTGATAATTTTTTTCAGCAACTTTTTCACTGCTAATGACGACTGAAATGGCTTTTGCGGATGGTGTAGATCAAGATCAGACTGCACAGAACATGCAGTCTGATCTTTGATCTACACCATCCGCTACCTGATGCTAGACTTTGACATGATTCGTCTTCAATAGCAGAGGGAATCTTCTATCGGACCTCAGATAAAGGTGGAATTTCTTGAGCTAGTAGTGAAAGGGTTAAATGATGGATGCGTTCATTCTTATTATTGATCTAATTCCCAGATTTTCTTTCATAAAGAAAAAGCCAACAGCAGCCAAAAATAAACAATGCAGATTTTAACCCTTAAAGCGCCTTTCACGGCTATAGTTGCATTTGCGGCCATTGTAGATCAAGATCAGGCTGCACCAAACGTGTAGCCTGATCTTTGATCTACACAGTAACACTGTTCGCTTTGATGAATCACTGTAGACAAAAGCAAACATGAAATGGCAATTATTTGGGTCATATTTCTAGGATTAAACTGTCTGGCAGGTTTATTCAGCGCTCTAAGGGTTAAAAAGCATTTAAACCTTTACCACACAATCCCGACTTAACGACCCTGTGGAAGAAGCCTTTTTGAAAACATTGTGGGAAAAGGAGAAAATGCTGGTAACCAGCATTTTCTCCTTTTCCCACAATGTTTTCTAACCTTTAAAATGAAGATTTCAATTTCTGATTCACATTTATTTTGTCGTCTGCAAAAGCTTTTAATTTGAAAAGTCTAAAATTTTGTCGTTTGGTAAAGAGTTAAATCAAAACGTTTACAGAAATTACTGTAAAAACAAGTTAAAAGTTGCAATCTGTCTTTTACTAATATTTTACTTAGTTTTGAAATTCATATTTCTGCCAGCAGTAAACACTTGGATCCCAACCATACAATAAAAGATTGTCATTTTTCACAATAATTTCATTTTTTTTAATAGTATGATGTAAATTTAAATGCATATTCTGTAATAACACCTGCATCGTTTACTTTTAGTCTCTACAAGGGTTTTAAGCAAAGTAAATGGTTCATTTCAAAATCAATTACATAAAACACACTCTGGCTCGACTCGTTTTATTCAATATTTGGCTCTCAAGTTGCTGCATTGCGTCTTCTGTCAATTCAATACGCCATTGTTTTTTCATCTTCCTCTACTGGTACCCATTCCTATCTCTTTGGATCCATTACCTCATGGCTTTTTAGAAGTTCCCCTTCCTCTGGAGGCTCCTCTTCCTCTACCTCTTCCAACCCTCTCTCCTCTGCTTACAATCTTTTTCTGGTAGCTGAATATTCAGACAAGGATGTCTGCTAATATAGACATCTCAAGTCTGAAAGAGGATTTTTCCTTCATAATGCATGCATCACAATTCCTTCAACTTTCAAATACCTTTCAATGGTGAAGCTCAGGTTGTCTAACTAAAAGTAACCGTGAGAAGGATGTCATTTGTAATTTACCTATCAGCGTCGTAACGTATGCAAACAACAATCGATGGGCATTGCAGCTGTATTTCATTTGTTTGCCTTTTCTTCGAGCCTTTTGAACAAACCCCTCTACGCCCTTAGAACGCGCACGGAATATCGGCGTATTTCGATGTGAACTGTAGCTTAAAATGTAATGTTTGTTTATTTTTCTTAACAAAAAATCAAACAGTGGTGTTTGTTTTTCGATACATTTCTTTATTTGAGCGAAAGTTGAACAAAACTGTCATTATTTACCATGCTTTTCTTCTGCTGACGCCATGTTAAATCATCGTCTGTGTATTTCCGGTATGCAAATGAGCGTGTTGTCTATCAAATCCGGTCATGTAAAAATAGACGGTGTTTCCCGTCGATGTTGACCTCGGCCGAATTAAATCTCAAAATTCACTTATTATGGGGCGGTTTTCGACGTTTTGGTTTTACAAATGTAAATAAGGAGGCTCTAGGAGCATAGAAATTATTTTTATGTATTTTCAAATTTTCGTCCCAAATTCTAAAGAGCCACCTTTAAAACACGTTTTTTTTTATGGGAACATGTGTTTGACAAACATGTACGTGAATGAATTTCTGACTACCCATGCATGTACAATAGATATGAAAACAGGTTAAAAACAACAAATTGAGGAGGGTTTTGATATCACTAGATTTGTCCCTGTTTTTCAAGCTCTAAAATGATGGGGCAAAGAGGTAACACGGGGAGAGAAATCCTTGAAATACAGTTGCTGCTTTGAAGTAGACCATTCACTCTCCACAACTATGTACAATGACAGTTTTGATTGCAACATATAATTACACTTCACATCTGTAAAACGACCAAACTAGAACCGAAGCAAACATATACATTTACTTAACAGATATTTATCTTATATCAATTAAGAAACAAGTTTCACTACTTTATCTCTTCGATGATTTTTTTTTAAACTTAACCAATATTCAAGGCTGTGATGCGGGTATCTCTAAAGTTTGGACCAGCTCCTTACGAAATTTTAACCATAAACCTCTGATGTAGGACCCCATCGTTACATTCCTACTCTACTGTCTCCCACAAATCAGTTGGTACAATAAAGCAAACAACACTTATTCTGAGTAACTGTAGACACTTGACCAACTAAATACAGGCAGGAACCTCCTATTGAGAAATCATTTTCGCCTAAAAGAAGCATTGTCTCTATTGTTACTTGGATTTTGTCCTGCATCCGCACATGTCCTCCCGTAATCAATTGTCCTTGTCAGTTTAACAAATAAGACCCATTAATTCTTATTTGCTTACAACAGACCAGGCACACACAAACCTTTGTCAAACGCTTTGTCCGCAAATGGAATTACAATAAAATCCTTTCAGAATATTTGATACAATTTCTTTATCGGATTTGTGTTAGTTTTAATTACTGATGTAGTTGCTGTTGAAACAAAGGTCACAGAAATTGGTGATCAAGGCACATGTACTCAAAAAATGACTAGAAAGGCGAACTTTGACCTGCATAGATACCGACTTTGCATATTATTATATCATTGACGAGCTTATTTTAGTCGATAAACGTGTAGTGTAGTGTAGTGTAGTGTAGTGTAGTGTAGTGTAGTGTAGTGTAGTGCAGTGCAGTGCAGTGCAGTGCAGTGTAGTGTATTTTAGTGTAATGCATTGTAATATAAGGAGTATGGCATATTCTTACACATTTTTGGAAGAAGGAAAACAAAAAACAACAACCAATATGACATTGTTCCGAACGCATTAAATTCAATTTAAATACAAACAGTTGTGGTATATGTAGCTATAAAACATTTACGACGGTATTCAGTGCCACAAATTTACACGATTTATTGAAAATTTGGTTGTGATCCAAAGAAGCGAGGAAAAAATCACAACAAAAAGGTTTAAGAACTAAAATGTCTGTGCTGCGGTTAGACCCGAAACAGTTCCGTTTAAATCGAACAAGAATTTCCATTTGAAGATGCATGTACATACGGAAGAAAAGAATACGTTAGGTTTATTCTTTACCACACAATCCCGAATTTTAACGACTCCAAGCAAAAGGACTTTTGAAAACATTGTGGGAAAAGGAGAAAATGCTGGTAACCAGCATTTTCTCCTTTTCCCCACAATGTTTTCTACCTTTTCAAAAAAAAAAAAAAAAATCCTGATTTGTACAACATTTAGTTTGTCGTCTGCAACTGCTTTCAAATCGGACCAATTTTGTCGTTTAGTAAAGAGTCAAAAGGTTTGCCTGGTGTGTCCTTAACTTTCGAACCAGACACATGTATTGGGGTAATAGAACCATTCAAACAAGACGCCATCACTAATTTACGACAGGCGCTGAACTGGAACTGAGAGGAACGTATATCACGAAATGAAATCGATTAGAGAAATTACAGTGAAAAAAAAGGGACATTGGAAAAGCGATAGACTTTTCAGTCATAATCTACTGCAGACGAAAGGATTTTTTGCGACTTACTGCAGATTTATGTGTTGAAAACATAAAAGTAAAAGGAGAAATTGCTCGTCACGAGCAATTTCTCTCTTTTTATTTTTTTTCAGGATGCTATTACTTGCATCCATTCATCGAAACTGAAATTATCCTCCCTATCCGTATAAATAAGGACCAATCCACGGTATCGCAGTCAGTAGCGTACAGGACTTGAGAACAGGGGGTTGCTGGGTCGAATTCCAACCTTAGGAATCTCTTTCCGAGGATTGGTGATAGTAATTGCGACAGGATTCGTTCTTCTCTTAACGCGTATTATTGTTTCAATGATGGTTTATGTGGGACAGTAGCCAGTGGCTTGCGAAGAATATTGTGAAAAGTGCTGGTAAAAGTGACCCCAGAAAAGCATGAATAGGTTGCCGCGATATAACTGAAATAATGTTGAGAACGGCGTTAAACACCATACAACCAATCAAACGCATTAAGGAAGATGTTTTCAAAGTGATCTACAGAAATATTTCTAGTCAACTTAATCTATTGGTAGTCTCTCGGTTTCAACGGGCTATTTTGTCGTCTTATATGTCCCCGTTGATATGTCATTATCGCAAACAATAAGATATTAAAAGGAGGTTTGTAGACGTTTAAGAAGACAGTGTCTGTTTCAGTCTGATGTTCAAACGATCGATTTTCTTTTTGGAAAGGAGAATTAATTTTCTGCAAATGGCACTTCATTCTGGCCAGACGTCAGGCCCACCACTGAATACCGGTAATATTTGAAGCAGTGGATGTTCCAGATATTCTTTTTACAAGAACAGATGAATTACATACTCTTTTATCAGAACATAGCAGTTTTTCTTCTACCGTTTTCGTATGGGCCATGCTGTCTCAAAAGGGGGTTTGATGTATCTGCAAAAAGTATCGGCCCATATAAACCTGCACAGTCCACGCAGCGTCGAAAAAAAATGATTTTTTATGAATGTTCACGGACCATTCTACCTCACAATTCAGTCGGTCGTCAGATAAAATGAATGTATATAGATCCTCCAGTAATTTTGAAATTCGGTAAATTCTCTTTCATTCAAACAGTCCAAAAAAGTCACGCCTGAAGAAACCATCGTTCTTTAGAAGGCGACATCGCCCACCTGTTGCATCAAATGCTTCAATACCAACTGCTATATATATCCGAAAATACCAACACTTTTATGCAGTTGCCAGCCAACATATGTTTTAACGACCTTGACCAAGAAGGCTTTTAAAAACATTGTACGAAAAAGAGAAAATCCTCGTACTAGCATTTGCTGATTTTCCCACATTGTGTTCTGTCTTTTCACAGCAAAATCCCATAAGGTGGGTCATGATTAATTGATTTGTCGTCTGCAGATGCGTTCAATTTGGACTTCTTAGAAATGTTGAATGAGGATCATACCTGTTGTTTTGATTTTTTTTTTTAATTTGATCTGGACTGCCCGATCATTTTGTTGTGTTGTAAAGAGTATAAATTTATATAAAACACGCTATGGCCAAAGGGGGTTTAATGCATCTCGGTGATACATTATATCAGGCAAGTCAGCACATAATTGTGGAGCCATAAAATCCGTTTTTGGCTAACAACCAACCGACTCCTGAGGTAGAATGGTCCTTGGGAAAGTTGACCAAAAGCAAAAAAGGATCGACCCGTGCTCCTGCGGCCTGCGCATGGTGACATGAGTCGATACTTTTTGCAGATGTCTTCAAATCCCTTTTCACAGAGCATGTTTTATATAGGATATAAAAGTATAGTAGTAGGTTTACAGGTGTCATTATGTAAGTTTTTTGTTTTTGTTCGTCGAGTGCTTTTTTTTTTCCGTATCTTTCTGTCTTATAATTGGCCAGCAACATGCGAAATGAGACCTTCTGACATTTGCGTAAAGTGTCGTCTCGGATTAGCCTGCGCAGTCTGCGAAGGCTAATCCGAGACGGCAGTTTACGACTACATAAGATTTTGTCATGGAGTAGACTTTCTTGAAACAGAAAATCACATAAGAACGGAAAGTGTCGTCTCGGATTAGTCAATACGGACTGCACAGACTGATCTGGGACGACATACTTACGCATATGTCCGAAGGTCCTTTTTCGTGTGTTGCATGCCATATCATCTGCAAGACCTTATGATAGTAATGATAAATAATCGCTGGATTGAACCTTTCTGCCATCCATTTCAGCTGTCAGTCATAGTGTTCTTCAAAATTTCAATCAATTGCCCACTGGTTCTTTTTTCTGGTGCACCGGCATCGTTATATTCTTTATTGAAAAGTGAAAGCTCGCGAGATGGAATTTTGCTTTATTGGTTTCTTCCGTTACCTCTATATTCTGAGAAATGCCATCGATAAGATCGAAGCTAAACCCATTATTTTATGAAGTGTTCATTGAAATGGAAAAACCACCAGACTGAGATTCAAAGCGTTAACAGCCGAAAGCGGAGAATTCTTTATGAGTGTGAAAAGTCTTTTATAGCCCTATTGTGGCCTGAGCAATCTCTAGCTTTTTTCTACTCGTGAAAGTTTAGGTAAACGTGAACTGCGAACTTCTTCCTTAAATTGGGTACTCTTGGTCCGTAATCACCAACATTCTAAATTGCAGTCTTAGTCAAATGCTACGTATAGGGTTAGAACAATTTCTGATTGGCTAACAAAATGGTTTTGACAATCAGAAATTCAGTTGCTTTCAAATTTAGAAAATTCTTGAGAATTAGATTAAATATGATTTTATGAACGGTTGGTGAATAAGGACCCCAGTTTGGCTTAGATCGTTTTTTTGCGCTGCTTATTTTGATATTTGTAGGCCTTTCTCAGAGTGCAGCATGTTCTTCTAAGGAATGATTAAACAAAAATAGACTATTTGATGTAAGCCTCCAGCTAAAGTGCCGAATTCGTGTTGTTAAGAGTCTGGCGTGCTGTGTTTATACTCGCTTTGATTTTTAGAATCCAGCGTAGATATAAACCAGTGTATCGATCGGGTTCTCGATGTTTGTACAGAGGAGCCTTAACAAAAGCAAGGATCTCGCATTTTATTGATAAATACAGTAGACTGCTGGATTCAATGTTAGTTCGACGTTAACCAGCAAATAACACGGACGGGTTCTATTCCTTATTTTTTATTAGGAACCATAGTGAATGGAAGCGTGAAAAAATGAAGTAAATTGTTTTCATTTGATAGCAACGCTTGTACGAACGATCGCAAATTCTGTCAGCTCCTGTCTAGGATTTAAGTGTTGGAAAGTACTATAAACAAAAATATCAGGGATGGTTAAAAAGGGTATGTTAGCACATATTTTATAAAGGAAACTTACAGAAAAGACAAACATTGGTAGGGATATACTGTGGATCAAACCATATCAAGATGTCTGAAGAAATTGCACAGAACCCTGGATTTGCAGGTATTATAGAGTTGAATGTTGGGGGTGTATTTTATACAACGTCTCTAGAAACTCTTTGCAAGGATCCAAACTCACTTCTCGGCCAGATATTTACTGGTAATTGCAATTCCAAGCTTTTGAAGGATTCCAAGGGAAAATATTTTTTAGACAGGGACGGTGTATTATTCCGTTACATTCTGGACTATCTTCGTAACCAAAAGCTCGTGTTGCCCGAAAACTTTCATGAAAAAGAACGACTGAAGAATGAGGCGGAATATTTTAAATTACCTGACATGGTAAAAAGTATAGTTTCCTCCTACCTGGGGGGTAAACTGAGCCCTCTGGCACATCGCCGGGTTATGAGCGCAACAGTAAATAGTAATTCCGTGTCACAATCTCCTACAGAGGGTAAAGGAGCAGGCTACATCACACTCGGCTATCGAGGTACGTTTGCATTCGGACGTGATGGTCTAGCAGACGTCAAATTTCGGAAATTAAGTCGCATTATCGTCTGTGGGCGAGTGTCCCTTTGTCGTGAGGTTTTCAAGGACACTTTAAACGAGAGCCGAGATCCAGACAGAGGTTGCTCGGATAGGTACACGAGCCGGTTTTTCTTAAAACACAGTTATCTAGAGCAAGCCTTAGATATGTTGGCAGAGGAAGGATTCGTCTTGGTTGGATGTTGCGGTTCTGGAACAAATAATGCTGGCGAGATAAAACCTGGAATGGACACGGAAGAAGCCAAGTGGCAGCACTATAACGAGTTTGTATTTGAGCGAAAATAGATACACCACAGCACTATGAAACATGGGTTGAACTTACCGGAATTTACACTTAACTTTGTACTTGTTTGTATTGCTTCACGGTTGTCTCCATGCAGTTTTTTTTTTTAGCGTGAACTGATAATACAAAGAAGTGAGTAAAAAATACAATGTGGATTTATGTTTGTTTCCAATAATACTCAAAGTGTTGTTGTACATAAAATTCTTTAAATAGTACGATGAGACAGTGAAGATGATACCTGGTATATGACTGTCAACTGTCGGATATACATGTATGTGTGAGTGTGCGTTGGTGTTAACCGTATAACTGGACGTCACATACGACATAAGATGATGTTTTAACGTTGATTAATTAGCTTGGCTTCGTACATGTGACATCGAAATAACAGCTTAAGCCAATTCAAGAATAGTTTTAAGAAAGCTGTATAATTATTGAACAAATATTAATTGGATCACTTTTTTTTTTTTTTTTTTAAGTTTAGTCAAGCAAAGCACAAAAATACACAAATATCACACGTTCTACTGTTGAAATGGATTATTTGTCTTTGTACATGTGACATCGAAATGACAGCTTAAGCCAATTCAGGAACAGATTTAAGGAAGCTGTGTAATTATTGAACAAATATTAATTGCATCACTTTAATGTTTTGAAGTTTAGTCAACCAATTCACAAAAATACACAGACATCATACGTTCTACTGTTAAAACGGACTTTTTTTTTTTTGAAAGTAAGAAAGTAAAAGGGGCATGTAAACAGTTATCAGCTATCTATGGGAAGTTCATTTTGATCATGGAGGATGAATACAGACAATAAACAGCAGATTTACAGGGAAATATTCAAATATTTTGTAAAATCATAATTTTCCCCATTTTCGATGTTTTCATTACCTATTGATCGGTTTAAAAAAATATTTATACTGTTTAAAGTCAGTATGTATTAACAGGCAATTCCGTGAGTTGATTTTCACAGTAATACAATGAAATGTTACTATTACTCTAAGGTCCATCACACACTCCATCCAACTCTAAAGTCCTTCAGCACCAAATGTCTTAAACTGACCTCTAACCCTAAGCAGGCGGAATCTTAAACGTCTTGAAATAACAGAAAGATTACTAACTAGTGCTTTATTTCGTAATGTTTTCATTTCCGGCTGTAAACATTCTTGATCGTTCAAAACATAAACAAATACATGTACTTGTTCATGTTTTGATCTAGAAAGACGACTTCTGGACTATGGACCTCTCACACCATTTCTAATAGTGCCCCAACACGGTATCAGAAAGGGAATAGAAGAAATAATCAAAGTACTGAAAATACTGATAGACTAGCGATTTTGATTGATTGTATGGTGTTTGACGCTGTTTTCAACACTATTTTAGATATAGAGCATTTGCTAGTACACCCACCTTCCCATGCTTTCCTGGAGTTTCTTTTACCAGTACTACTCACAATATACTTTCCATGCCACTGGCTGCTTGCCTACATAACCATCGTGGAAACAATTGTCAGTGGTGAGAGAGGAATAAATTTCTGTCGCAATGACTATGATCAATCCTCAGAAAGAAATTAATTCCGACTGAGCTACCGGGGCTAGGCGTGCTATTGATTGACTATAAGCCTGTCTAAGTTTAACCCTTAACCTGCTAAAAAATTTAAATGAAACTTCTAAGCCGATGGTAAACACCTAAATATTGCTATTTCAAAATGGGTGCACTGGCAGCCACGATATCACTGAAATAATATTGAATACGGCGTTAAACACCATAAAATCAGCCAGTCAATAACCAATAGCATAAGATGTAGTTAACGATTTATCCCTGTACAAGAGGAAAAATTTTACACTCATCCAAATTCAAAGCTGTTGCAGACCACAAACTAACCCTTGGAGTGCCGAATAAACCTATCAGACATTTTCAATCTAGAAATACGGCCCAAATAATTGTAATTTCATGGTTGCTTTAGTCTACAGTGTTTCAACAAAGCGGACAGTGTAGATCAAAGATCAGGGTGCAAGTTTTGTGCAGTGTCGTTAAAACTCGGGATTGTCTGGTAAGGGGTAAATATTCAAGACTAGAATAACAGTTTAACATAACAGTTTAACTGTATACTATGATCTAAACAATGAATGACTGGAGGAGTGACAATGGTTCCCTGTCCAATGAGGGTCAGCATAACTGGGATTTGCAACAAGTATCTAGGTGTATCTATTTTCAGATTCATCCATAATGTTAAAGTGGTGTAGGAATAATTGACAATAGCCTGCTTTGTATAGGTCAGTTAATTTACATAATTATAAGCAAAGACCTTGTACCTTTATTTATGACATCTTAATCAGTCTATCACTTTGTAAGAAGACATGTTCATACTGGTGTAGTAGCGATTTAGTTTTTTTTTTTTTTTGTCAAAATTGTCATAAGTAACAGAATTAAGATTTCTAACAGAAAAAAAAGTATTTTCTGTGAGGCAGATTTGGCAACTATGGATTTTTTTGTTTACTTTGAGTCTGGGTCAATCTTGATGCATATAGACTAGCGAAACTAGTCTAAAAACTCGAAACAGCATTGTGTGATCTCGAAATTCAACATTGTTGTATCGTAACTCTACCCAGCACATTTACATACAAAGAAAACTTCACATGTCGCCATTTCAAAAAAAAAAAGATGTTCATTACAGGCGATCTCTCTTTTGTATCTAACAGGCACTTGCTTCTTTTCCAACTTCTTTTCTGTGTCTGTTCAAAAACAAGTCTCCCGAGTCAAACAAGCTATATTTAGGGTTATTGTTTAGCTTTCCATTGGCAGGGTTTATAGAAAACTGAACAGTTGGTTACATATCATATTTTCTTATCTCACAGTATTGCTCTCTGACAAAGAGGGTTTATAGCAGATATTAAAGATATTGCTTGAAATGTTTTTTTTTTTTTTCATATATTTGTTCATTTGTTCATTTATATTAATCATTTTAACTGATATGAAAAAGACGTCCCTCGGAATATGTGTACATGTATACCATATATACATTTGAAACAATAAATATGAGCTGTGCTCTGGCAAAAGGGGGCTTAATGCATCTCCGTAATGCATGATACCAAGTAAGTCATCACATAATTATGGAACAATAAAATACATTATGTCTAACAACCAACTCTATCATACGGTAGACTGGTCCTTCGACATACAGAAGATTGACCAATAGCGAAAAGTTTCGGCCCAGGTCAGCCTGAGCAGTCCGCGCAGGCTGACCGGGGTCATTACTTTTCACAGGTGCATTAAGCCCCCTTTTCACAGAGCATGGCTAATATCATTTTTAGCTTTCGTTCGATACTTCTATAACCACTATTCAATACCAAATTGATGACAGTGTGTGTGCGGGTTTTTTTTTTTATTGATGGATGTTCTCAAGTTACAAAGTTTGAATAAAAATCTAAAAGCTGTAAAAATAGTTGGGACGTGCTTAGTCGCATAGATTAGTACTATTCTAAACCAGTTTAGTTGCAAAGCTCATATTTTACATATATTCTTATAACTTATGAACAAACTTTTAGATATAAATGGAGGCATTCTTTAACGTACAGGTCTTTCATCGTAGTATTTGAATATTTTTGTATCATCGAAAATGATTTATCTTTCGAAATATTCCCATTGTTTCTCTCATATACATGTAGCTTTGCAAAGGGTACAACACTAATGTAACTCTATCCACCTATTTACAAACCCATCTAAAATTCAGTTACCGACTAAATACTGATTTTTTTAGGAATGATAAAAAATCTGTTCGGGGATTAGTATTTCCACTGAAAAAAAAATGCCACCCGGTCTGCCATCATTACGAAGAATTGAAACCCTCTCATGGTGCCATTTTAGTATGTTGAATGTAGATGACGCAACCTGTGATTAAAAGTATAGGGATTAAATCGTTTTGTTTTGAACTATGTATAAAACAGGAAATTATTTCTATGCACAACACGTACTGTTGTGTGGCCTTATTACAAGTGTAAAAGGACGGAAGACCGTGATGGCATAAACAAGATTAAGAGCTTATTTACTTCTGGCACAATTTTAACGCAAGTTTCATATCCGGGAATTCCCAAAAGGTCGCTACAAATCGCGGATCAGGCAAGGAAATCTGAACATTTTGCCGGAAAATATCTTTGTAACACGAAACGAAAATGGAAATTACTCGTAGGAATTTTGCAGACGGTTTTTCTGTGGTATTGATTTTTTACAGTGTTCTCGCTTAAGTGCCCCACTTGTGTGTAAACAAAGAACAAAGTGGACATGTCCGTAAATATCTTAGTTAATATCTTACTACAGTAATACCAAAGCAAATGTTTGCCTCTGGATGCATTGTTTTCTAATTAACCGTTAAGCTGCTAAAAAAAAAAAAAGAAAATGAAACGAAGATTTCTATTCAATAGTAAAAACCAAATTACTGCGATTTCAAAGTTTATTTCACCGGAAAAAAAAATTTGGACAGTGTAGTTGAAAATTAGACAGCACATTCTGTGCAGTCTGATCTTGATCTACACTGTCTGCAAAAGGTCCTTGTGTCGCGCTTAGCAGCGTAAGGATTAAATTTTTGACAATAAGAAGCTGAACAATAATCTGAAAGTGGCGCAATTTCAAATGATTATATCATAAAGCATTTGATAAAAAAGAATTTATTTGAAATTCGGTTACTGACACACGTTTTCTCTTACTCCAAAATTTAAACTATATATATATATATATATATATATATATATATATATATATATATATATCCCTGCTCTGGCGAAAGGGGGCTTAATGCATCTTAATGCATCTCCGTGATGCGTGATACCACACACGTCATCACAGTTTAATGCATCCATAAAATTCATTTTTTCTATCAACCGAATGAATATTGAGGTACACTGGTCTTTGAACATGCATTTTTTCCCTAAATTAACCAATAGCAGAAAGTTTCGGTCCAGGTCAGCCTTTGCGGACTGCGCAGGCTGACCTTGGTCAATACTTTTTGCAAAAGCATTTAGCCACCTTTCACAGAGCATGGCTCATAAAGTAAAACCTGCCAATTTATCATCTGTAAGACTTGAGGTCGGCTCCAGTGGGTGGCACAAGATGTGCGTGGGTAATCATGGCATCAAGACCCTACAGAATTCAAGCTGAATACTAGTGAGACCAAAAGAATTACGAGTATATGAATAAGCGAGCTTTTGCCATGAAATATTGTTAGCATAAACACAAATAAATATACTAATACTCTACATATTTTCTTTTAGCCTTGTAAACGACAAATGCTACAATATTGTATTTCCCCTATAGCATCCAACAAAATACCGAACATAATTGATTCAAGATCAGACTTCAAGTTCTTTGTTTTCAGGTTTTAGTCTATGTTGTCAGCTGTCTGAATATTTGTGCAGGGGTAACTTGCATATGTAAATCCAAGAACTGTGAATATGGAGAATTGTATTTCTTTACTCAAAAAATCTCGATTTTTAACGGCCCTGGGAAAACGGCTTTAGAAAGCATTGTGGAAAAAGGGGAAAGTGCTGGTAGCCAGCATTTTCTCCTTTCCCCGCAATGTTTTCTACCCTTTCGTAGTCGAATTCCATAATCTGAACCACATTCCATTTGATGTCTGCCAGTGATCTCAATATGGAAGAGCCCAAAATTTTGTTCTCTTGTAAAGGGTTGGACTTGTATTGACATCATGACAAACTGTGTAGATGAGAATCTGTCAATGGATGAAATGGGAGTGTACAATGAAGGCGAATTGTCCCCTTTGATCAATGTCTCTCTATCTCTGCGTGGCTCAGTGGTAAAGTGTAGGACTCGTAATCTTGAAACCCACGGTTCGAGTCTCACAGGAAGTATTGCGTTGTACGTGCGGGTATCCTCGGGTAAGATACCTCAGAGCCTTAGCCTAGCACTGGTTAAACCCAGGACATACATGAATATGTTAGCTGTCGCCGTGATATGACTGAAAGCGGCGTAAAACACAATTCATTTTATCAATCAATCCTGTACCATACCACAGAGAATAATTACCACACTAAAGAATTTCTAGATATTCATACCATTTTTTCCCAAGAATTATGTCTCAATGTTATGAATAATTTCTGATAGATACCACAAACAAAGAGGCTCTATGGGCTGCAGCGCGGGGAACTACATGTAGGTAAATAATTCAGACAACAGTTATTCAACGAGGGACCAGGGAACTGTTATTAATAAAGGTCAAGGTATGATAAGCTACTAATTATCTCCCATCTGTCTCTTGAAATGCTACTTTAGGGCAATTTCTGGGAAGAACAATTTTGACCTAGAGATGTAATTGTCTATTCATATTTATATTGCTGTGCGAAAAGTCAATATTTCACTCTGCCTTGTAGAACTGTCTGTCTGCGCTCTGTAGCCTAGTGAATGTTAAGATCAGCTGCATGTGAGCCATGCTATGGCAAAAGGGGGTTTAATGCATCTTCGTAATGTAGTATACAAAGCAAGTCATTATATAATTATGCATCCATAACATGAATTTTGTCTGGCAACCGACTGAATCATGAGATTGTATGGTCCTGTGACATGCAGAAAATTTACAATTAGTAAAAAGTGTTGAACCTCGTCATCCTGCACAGAATGCTCTGGCAACAGGGAGGATTTATGCATCTTCGTAATGCATTATACAAAGTAAGGCATGATATAATTATGGATCTATAACATCCAGTTTGTCTAACAACCGACTGAATCATGAGATTGTATGGTCCTGTGACACGTAGAAAATTTACAAATGGCAAAAACTATCGACCCACATCAGGCTGCGCGGAATGCGCAGGCTGACATGAGTCGATGTCTTTTGCAGATGCATTAAACCCCCTTTTCACTTTGCATGGCTCATATTTAATTAGTGTGAGAGAAGTCATGCCTGTTAAAACTGTCAGCCTGCTCTTTGTAGCCCGTAGAATGTTAAGAGCAACTGCATGTGTCTTTAACTCTCTAACAGATGACAAAAATTTTGACCAGTCAAAATTGAAAGCATATGTGGACTGCAAAAATATGTGGTGCAAGTAATTATTATTTTTTTTTTCTTCAAAAGGGTTGAAAACATTGTGTGAAAAGAGAAAATGCTGGTTACCAGTATTTTCTCTTTTTCACACAGTGTTTTCAAAAGTCCTCTCCTTCAGGGTCGTTTAAACATTGGATTGTTTTTGTAAAGGATAAAAAAAAGACAGCAGTCAGAAAATGAAGACAGGATTTTTAGTTAAAAAAAATGCCACTGGTGTTTCCGTTTTATCATTATTATTATTATTTTAAACACCGCCTACATGTTAGATGCGCTCTCGATCAGCATTGTACTAACAAAGGTTTGGTAGCACTGGTACTCAATTACCTGGATAAAATATATGAACTTCTGAACTCACAACTTGTGTTCCAAGTTATAATAATATGCCGTTTTTATCTGTTTTCCCCCCGAGTTTGACAAAATTAAATAAAAACTCTTGATAATCAAAAGTTGTCTAAGTTCAGTCATATGATAAAAATAAAGTTTCGGTGTTTCGAACGTATACACTTACAACTTGTGTTCAAGTTATAATTATATGCTTTTCATCTTGTTTTATTTTTCATTCTTAAATACGAAAAAGCAAGAAAAAAAAAATCAGACCTTTAAATCTGTCTACATGTATGTAAAGTCATGTGATAAAAATGAAGTGAATTTCTTTGAAAAATTCTATACATGTATAAATACGCTTTTGAAGGTTCCCCACTGGGTTCGCCAAAACGGACAGTTGTCTTCGTTCTCGGTATTGAGATAGAAATAAGCAAGCCCGTTTTTCAAATCACTGGTATAGAAATTTGTACACAAATTGATTTGTAACTTTTCTGAAACACAAGAGATTTTGATAAAGAAATAACCGTATCGGTATCAGTTATGAAAGGCGAAGAGGGGTTAACAATCTTTATGTAGTAACTCGTGTAATTTCAGTCTATCAAAAACAGCATTTTAACTCAACTATTATTTTGCGAATAAATGTAACTGAATTTTAGGTAACTATTTTGACTTCGTGGAGATCCAAAATTTTAACCCGCACCCTGTATTTCACAACAAGCGGCATTAAATGGCGGTGCTGTATTTAACATCAGTTCTAAATTTAACTTTAATTCTAAAATACGGGATTAGACATATGAGTCTGTATTTACAGTATCAACCATTTTAAGAATATTCTTAGTCTCATTCTCCAGAATTTTCTAAATTTGAAAGTAACATAACTTCTGATTGGCTAAACTATGTGGTTCAGCCAATCAGAAGTTGTGTTACTTCCAATTTTAGAAAATCTCGTAGAGTAAGACTACGAATGTTCTTAAGAATGGTTGGTGCATACGGACCCTAATTGGCTTAGACAGACCTTATCAAAAATCTTTTTGCTAGTCTATGAATTTAGAGCGTTACCAATATATTAGAACGGAATGTTCAGGTGAGTACATCTCAAAAACTTAAAAAAAAAAAACGGCGCTTAATGGCGATAGTTATGATCAAAGCTTTTCCAATCCCGAAAAAAAAAAAAAGAAAACGTAGAACGCACACTTTAAAATTGTAATATGTCTCTCATTTTCAATGAAAATGCCATCATATATGAGCCATGCTCTGGAAAAAGAGGGTTAAGAGCATACTCGTGATGTATCGTACCTAGCAAGTCGTCATATAACACTTGATCCATAAAACCCAGTTTGTCTAACACACGACTGAATCATGAGGTAGAATAGTCCTTTGGCATACAGAAAACTGATCACTAGCAAGATGTTTCGGCCTAGGTCAGCCTGCGCGGACTGCGCAGGCTGACCTGAGTCCATAGTTTTTGCAAATGCATTAAACCCCCTTTTTCACGGAGCATGGCTCATATGTGTAGTATTGAAAAAATAAAAATGAAAAAAGCGACCGACCATTGCTTTCATTGTCCCACCTTGTAACCCCATTGTGGCACACTTATAACAAAATGAATAGATGATTGATAGAGAATGAAAAATAATTATGTCCGCCTTTATCTCGCATTGCAATTAATAATATCTGTATTGACAAGGAAAAGCTACCTTTTATCGATCTTCGTGGATATCAACCCTTAACCACATAACTCCGTAATTTAGCGACCCTGACGAAGAAGGCTTTCGAAAACGTTGTGAGAAAAAAGAGAAAATGCTGGATTCCAGCTTTTTCTCCTTTTTCCACAAAGTTTTCTACCCTTTCGCATGCAAATCCCATCATCTAAGCTGTATGTAATTTGTCGTCTTCAGATGCTTTCAATTTGGACAAGTAAAAAGTTTATCGTTTATGAAATAGTTAAAGAATTCTCGAGTTCTATTGGGACAGAATTTAACCCCCGTATTTTACGACGCCGAGAAAGAGTATTTTTTACAATATTGTTAGCCAAGGAGAACGCGCCGGTATCCACCATTATTTCCAATGACGTTTCTACTTTTCGAAGGACAAATCTCGTCGTTTGAGCCACATTAAATTGTCGTCTGGAAACGCTTTCAAGTAAAATAAATGTCTCCTGGATAAGAGTCGATACCAATATTCGTTAAAAGCTAAACGTGATTTTGCTACTAAATGACCATGGAACAAATCAATATGTTTGACGCTAGGTTAAAAAATACGTTGAAAGATATTCCAAGCCATCTGAATTATTAAGGTTGTAATTATATTGACCAATGAAGCAGAGCTGAAATTGTCAATATTGACTTAAAGAGCAGGTACACTAGCTGTATATCAGTCGCATCGGGGTGAATGCTATCGAAATCGTAATTTTCCTAGCTTTTACAACCTGGACCCCTATTCACCAACCGTTTTTAAGAATATATACAGTCTCATTGGCAAGAATTTTCTAAATCTAAAAGTAACATAACTCCTGACTGGCTAAATGGTTTAGCCAATCGGAAGTTGCGTTACTTTCTAAATCAAAGAAATCAAGAATGGTCGGTGAGTACGGAACCTAATGGCTAGGGACTCTTTTCAAAATATCGCATTTCCAGCAAAACCTTCAGGCAACCAGAGCTAAAAGCAGGGATCGAATCTTGATTTTCGGAGTACAGTTCCAAGGCATTGACGAAGAACTGATTTGCTATGAGGATAAATGACACTAAATAGAGCTCGATTGTCTCCAAGACTAAATTTGGTTAAATTGAAAATCGTTAAATTTTATTATGAATCATCTGATATTTCGATGGACCCTTATTTGTGCATTGGCCTATTTCAAAAAATTAGTATTCTTAATACCATTGATTTATCAGTATTATTAAGACTTGTTGGCTTATTTACATTTTTCCATGTATCGAGCAAAGCTTTGATTGTGTTTTATTCTGCTTGAGAACTATTTATAAATGTACATGTGAGCGGCCCTTTGACATCTGATGCATTATACAAAGCAAGGCATCATATAACAATGGATCCAGAAAATCCATTTTGTCTAACAACCGACTAAATCATGATGTAGACTGGTCCTTTGGCATGCGGAAAATTGACCGATAGCAAAACGTTGCGACCAGTGAACCTGCTCGGATTGCGCAGGATGGCACTGATCGATAGTTTTGCAGATACATTAAACCCCGTTTTAACAGAGCTTAGCTTATGTACTTTTAGCTCACCTGAGTACGAAGTGCTCAAGGTGAGCTTTTGTGATCGTGCTGTATCCGTCGTCCGTCGTCTGCCGTCCGTAGTGCGGTCGTCAACAATTACCTTGTGTGCACTTTAGAGGCACACATACTCATGAAAGTTTGTCAGAATATTTGTCTTGATAAAATCTTGGACAAGTACGAAATTGGGTCATGTCGGGTCAAAAAGTAGGTCACTGGGCCAAATTTTAGAAAAACCTTATGTGCACTCTAGAGGCTATATTTCAGCCTGATACTAATGAAACTTGGTCAGTATGTTTGTCTTGATGAAAGCTCGGACAAGTTCGAAATTGGGTCATGTTGGGTCAAAAAGTAGGTCACTGGACCAAATCTAAGAAAAATCTTTGTGCACTCTAGAGGCTACATTTTCAGCCTGATACTCATGAAACTTTGTCAGAATGTTTGCCTTAACGCTATCTTGTACAGTTTGAAATTAGGTCACTTTGGATCAAAAAGTAGGTCACTGGGCCAAATCTTCGAAAAACATTGTGTGCACTCTCAAAGCCACATTTTCAGCCTGATACCCTTGAAACTTGCTCAGAATGTTCAAAATTGGGTCATGGTGGGTCAAATAGTAGGTCACTTGACCAAATCTTAGGAAAAACCTTGTGTGCACTCTAGAGGCTACATTTTCCGCCAGATACTCATGAAACTTCGTCAGGATGTTTGTCTTGACGATATCTTTGAAATTGGGTCATATCGGGTCAAAAAGTAGGTTACCTACACTCATCTATTTTACGTCATATAAACCAGGATCGCTTCGGCTTTATCAACCGTAGATGACTTTACTCAGGTGAGCGCTTTTGGGCCAGTGGCCTTCTTGTTTCATCATGCTTTGGGAACCTTATTCTTGTTGAGTATACTTTTTTTTCTTTTCAATTGATGTCTTCGAAGTGGTCTTTTTTTTAAAGTTGTTTCATGAGCTAACGAACAATCGAATTACAATGAACCTCGAAATGGGTCCAACTGTTTATTTGTGTATTTATTAAACCTATAGCAGTTTGACAAAAGACGAAAAAAGAAAGAAAACACTTTACAAATGCATATATAACAATAGCATATTAGTAATAATTCATGCCATGCGATAAACCAATTATACGTTTTGCACTGTAAATTTGCTACCCTTGGAGGATATCAATCACTTGACTTTAACATGAAGTGAACAATATGCAAAAGCTAGTCTTTTGGGTATTCTTAATTCCTAGTTATTCGGTAAACGAAACGTACGTAAACTGTTTGGAAGTCCACATTTTCATCCCTGGTCCGCAATAATGCTACTCTTTTGAGATAAAAATGTCAATAATGAAACAATCGAGATTTAAACGGATTATGTTACCATGACGATGATATTCGCCAGAAATCTAGATTTCTGTTATCGAACCTAACTTTATTTAACCTCATTATATGTGAGTCATGCTCTGTGAAAAAGGGGCTCAATGCATCTGCGAAAGGTATCGATACAGGTCAACCTGCGCAGTTGTCGTAGGCTGACCCGGGCTGAAACTTTTCGCTATTGTTTATTTTTCTTTACGTCCTAGGACTGGTCTACCCCACGATTTAGTCGGTTGTTTACGTCCTAGGACTGGTCTACTCCACGATTTAGTCGGTTGTTTACGTCCTAGGACTGGTCTACTCCACGATTTAGTCGGTTGTTTACGTCCTACGACTGGTCTACTCCACGATTTAGTCGGTTGTTTACGTCCTAGGACTGGTCTACCCCACGATTTAGTCGGTTGTTTACGTCCTAGGACTGGTCTACCCCACGATTTAGTCGGTTGTTTACGTCCTAGGACCGGTCTACCCCACGATTTAGTCGGTTGTTTACGTCCTAGGACTGGTCTACCCCACGATTTAGTCGGTTGTTAAAAAGGTGGCTACTACGGAACCATCATTATGTGATGGGTTAATTGATATGAAGCATCACGGAGATGCATTAAACCCCCTTTTGCCAGAGCACGGCTTATCTAGTTTGCTTTCTTTCTGTGCTCAGTACAAAAGGCAATACCCATATGTTTTTATAAATATGAGCTATGCTCTGTGAAAAGGGGGCTTAATGCATCTGCGAAAAGTATCGACCCAGGTCAGCATGCGCAGTCCGCGCAGGCTGACCTGGGCCGAAACTTGTCGCTATTGGTCAATTATCTGAATGCCAAAGGTCCAGTCTACCTCATGACTCAGTGGATTGTTAGACAAACTCAGTTTTATGGATCCATGATCATGTAATGACTTACTTGGTATCATGCATCACAGAGATATATTAAGCCCCCTTTTGCCAGAGCATGGCTAATATGTTTTAACGTCAACAGGTTTTGACAACCACATATCCGATCCTAACTTTTCAGCGGACGACACGACGGAAGACCTGTCCAAATAGTAAGTACTTGCAGACAACAAATAAAACTTGACTAAAATGTTGTGATTTCTCATTGTATGCGTAGAAAACAATATGGGAAATGCTGGTTATCCGTTTCCCATAATGTTTTTAAACGCCTCCTCCCGCAGGGGATTGTTTGGTAGAGACTTAACAAAAAGATCTGGGTTATAATTGACATATCGTCTGCTGTAGTTGTTATTCTATAAACAGGTCTAAATCTAAATTTTTATTTGTGTACGTCTTCATTGACACCTGCCTTCAACAGACGGACATGTGAAGAAAAGTCCTGAGTAGTCTGCCAGATACTTCATTCAATAAATTGTGACTTAAGTAAAAGCGCGTTACTGATAGACCGTGTACTAGAATTAGCCCGGGTTCCAGTCCGATCAATTTTTTTTTTCCTTCGGACGTTACTTTGTCAAAAATGACGTTATCATTGCAGAACAAATTAACAGTTTTTGACACAGATCTGCAGAGACCGTGAAAGGAGACCGCGATATGGAGTTATTAACCGCTAAGCGCGACTCACTGACCTTTAGCGGACAGTGTAGATCAAGATCAAATTGCACAGAACGTGCAGTCTGATCTTGGATCTACACTGTCCGATAAGGAGATATTTCTCTCCAAAAAATAAGTTTGAAATAACATTTTTCGAGTTTTTACTATCGACTTGCAAGTTATATTTACCCATTTAACAGGATAAGGGTTTTAAAAAAATCATTACCCAGGGCCCAAGCTGTGCTAAAATATACAACAACCACTGTGACAGCACAACAACCATTTTAAATCTTTGTTTGTCTCTTCATATAGTTCTCTAAGCAATAACTATGCATAAATGAAAGATATTTACATTTCTAGAGTAGTACTCGGACAACATCATTGTAAAAAATGTTGCCATGAAAACAACCAATGAAAACTTAAAAGAAAAGGCAGACCTCATTTTAGTGTCGCATTATGCAAGCTTTAAAGACAGGTTTCAGTGGGCTCTAAACACAGATCACATTATCAGAAAGGACATATGCATTTAAGGCCATAAAGGTCTTTCAGGCTGAATAACTAACATGCCAACAAGTCTTACATTCCTCTGCTTTTGAGGAAGTTTCCTCAGACGTCAAGTTCAAGCAAGAAATCGTTAAATACGATTTCACTTATTATTGCGATTCAGAAAGTACAACAACTTGTCAGCGGTGGGTATGGTGGTGAAATTTGCAGCCCCTCCACCTGCAGCCTAAGCCCGTAGCCGCAAACCATGTTTGATTTTTTTTTTTTTTTTTTTAATTCAACATTCCCGGACTACTCGTCTGGTTGAAAAAGCCAGAAATCATCTGGCTACAAGTGGATTTTGGAATCAGAACCAGATCAAAATGAGCCATTCTCTGTGAAAAGGTAGTTTAATGCATCTGCAAAAACTATCGATTGTTGTCAGAGTGCGCCGTCTGTGCAGGTTGGCCTTGGTCGAAACCTTTTGCTGCGTGTAAATTTACTGCACGTCAAAGGACCATTTACCACACTTTAGACAGAATAGATCTACATGTATATTATGTGACGACTTGCTTTGTATAATGCATCAAGAAGATGCATGCAACCCTTTTTCCCGGCAGGGCCACTCAGATACTTGTAGAGGAGGATCCCCGGTCTCACCACGTCATCCTTCACTAAAAGGTCTACACAGATTTCCCAATCAACAGTGTGAGTCAAACACAGAATTGTCAGCGCCAGTTTTATCACCCTATTTCTTTTTTCTGTACTCCACAAACCAAATAAATATGGAATAAGTCTATACTGTTCGTCCTGCAGGGACTGCTGGCGAAAAGATGATTGGGATTATAAAAGACAACAGCATTGCAGTTAATCATGTTGCGAAAGGCCTCCAGTAATTCTGTAATCAATAGTCATATGTCAAACACAGAAATGTCAGTGTTATGATAAAGAGTAATCAATTCTGATCTGTCAACTTCGCGTGCTTGGCTCATTGGACAGAAAAAATTGTCCTGGTTTGTTTCTCTCAGCCAAATAAATGCCGATAGTCCGTTTGTTTCTTTAGTAACTTTTGGTGACGTACCAAAGTCCTGATGGCGCTTATTGGAAACCTCATCGATGTTTTTATTCAGACGAGTTTTTTTTTTCCCCCAACTTGTTCGTCATTTTTGTGGCATCTGTTGAAGACAATGCCACTTTGGGTTCAATACGGCATTTTGAAAATCATGTATCGCAGTTTGTGCAAAACCGAAGGAAGTAAACCCAGTTGAATTCAATTTTTCTAGGACAAATAAGTGTTTCGATTGCACTCAGATATGAAATTGAAAATGACGTATTAAAATAAATTAGATTAGGCCATCGATCGTGGAAATACTTTTTTTATCAAAATAGTTTGAACCGCTACGGCCTTCTATTGGCGTAATTATACACACAATCTGTGTTTCCTGACTGCCCGATTTCAGGCTTATTCGTCCCGAAGTCAGTTCATGGGCTTATTCGTCCCCGGGCTTGTTCGCCCGGACTTTTTCGTCCCACAAGGTTGCACGCTACTCTATCAGATTGTGTATGACTATATAGTAGGTTGACTTTTAAGCGAATAGTTTGAAACTATTTCTATTGTCTGTTTCTATTTTCAAAGTACTAATTCCACACGATGGCTCCCTTGACAAATGCTACACCAGTGCTTTCAACGCTTTGATTCTTTTATTCGGAGGGAGCGGGGGCGATGGGATTAAACTGTTTTCATAGCATTTAAGTTACATTATGCGGATGGTTCACGTTTCGCATGTTTTCTAATGGTAAATGTTGTTGTATATATGTATTCCCTTCACAATGCAACTCCGAAAAATCACCTTTTTTACATGGGATGAACTACTTTACTTAAACATAAACCTTTATTCACGAACAGGAGGACACGCTGTTTAAAATTTTGTGGAAAGAGAAGGGGAGAGAAGTATGATAACAAGTATATATTTTTTTTTCCCACAACGCTGTCCGCTACTTTCACAGACATACCTCATCAATTTGGCCACATGCAACTTCTCATCTGCATATGCCGTCAAAACAGAACAATGGCGACTGGTAAAAAGCAAATTGCACAACCGCTAGACCTCTCGAAGCTTAATCAAACATACTAATTAATTCAACATTTTACCCAACGACAAACTATCACACTGGTCCAAATGAAATGCATTTGTAGATGACAACATACTTATAACTCAAAAACTGAAATTAGTTTTTGGATTGGTACAAAAAAAAAAAAAACATTGTAGGAATAGTAGAAAATTCTGGTTACTAGAATTTTCTCCCTTTCCGGCTATGTTTTCAAAACCTTTCGTTCTCAGCAAAGAGTGACAAAGGATTAATGGAATGAAATGAAAGTCTTAAATCTGCAGAGGAAGAGAAATTTCGAATCTAGAATATTTTGATGTGTCAATCTAAATACCAGTTTCACTCATATAGATCTCAAATAGTGATATGTGCTATTAGAAGTCATAAAAGATACAAGAAAATATTCGAAACACGTTTTCACAAACTCTTAACCAAACGACAAAACTTTAGACTTGTCCAAATACAAAGCATTTGTAGGCGACGGATTAAAAATAGCTCAACAAATAATAGTTTTCAATGAAAGGGCAGAAAGTATTGTGGGAAAAGGAGAAATGCTGGTTACCACCATTTTCTCTTTTTCATACAATGTTTTCAAAGGCTTTTTTCCTCAGGGGATTATACCCTTTTACAAAGCCCTGATTGACACGGATGATTTTAAGTCGCCCTTTCAGATGGTTATAGATGGGCGTTTGTTAAGAACATCAGTTATTTCTTTCCTTATGCATAGGTATTCGTTAAGAACATCAGCTGTTAGTTGCCTTTTCAGATGGTATACATAGCTGTTTGTTAACTACATCGGGTATTGGTTGCCTTTTCAGATTATGCATACGTGTTTGTCGACAACATCAATTACTTGTTGCCTTTCCAAATTGTTATGCATAGGGTGTTCGTTGAAAACATCAGTTATTTCTTGCCTTTTCAGATGGTTATTCAACTTATGCATAGGTGTTTGTTGACAAATGCAGTTACTTGTTACCTTTTCAGATGGTTATACATTGGTGTTTGTTGACACCATCAGTTATTCTTGCCTTTTCAGGTGGTTACGCATTTGTGTTTGTTGACAACATCAGTAACTAGTTGCTTTTTCAGATGGTTATACACAGGTGTTTATTAATAAAAAATAATTACTTGTTGCTTATTCAGATGATTATTCTTAGTTGTGTCAAGGAGAGAGGTTGGATATATAAGCACTTCAAACGTGCCTTACTGTTGAGCTAGCTTTTACAGCGATGCGGTTTGGTGCATTTCTCTCCGTGATAGTTAAGCAACGTGCGTTAGGCTAGTGCCTGGCTGGGTGACCAGACCGTTGCAGTTGCACGTTACATTTGGTGGCAGAGGTGGGGTGAAGACAACTGCCGGATTAGAGTTGCCTTACCCTCTTATATTCCCCTGGTTTATTTGTACATAAGTCTCGGGGTCGAGACTTCTCGTAGGGGAGAGTAATGTCACGGAGAGAGGTTGGATATATAAGCACTTCAAACCTGCCATACTGTCGAGCAAGCTTTTACAGCGATGCGGTTTGGTGCATTTCTCTTCGTGATAATTAAGCAACGTGCATTAGGCTAGTGCCTGGCTGGGTGACCAGGCCGTTGCACGTTACAGTTGTTTATAAGATGCTTGTCGCATTTCTAGTTGGTAATGCAGGAATGTGTGGTGACCACATCGGTTATTTCTTGTCTTTTCAGATGGTTATGCAGAGGTGCTCGTTAACGACATCAGGTAATTATTGCCTTTTCAGTTAGTTAGGCGTTTGTACTTGTTCGCAACATCAGTTATTGTTGCCTTTCAGATTTTGAAACACCCAGGTGTCTTATCGCAGCATCAGTTACTTGTTGCCTTGTCAGATGATTATGCATTACCGTTTGATAACATCAGCTATTTATTGCCTTTAAATGTTTATGCATAGGTGTTTGATTACAACATCATTTACTTGTTACCTCTTCAGATGGTTATACATAGGTGATTGTCAACAACATCAGTTACTTATTGCCTTTTCAGGTGATTATTCATAAGTATTTGCTAAATCTTTCGACTTCTTTTGACTGGTGAAAATACAACCCACTTAAGCTGAGAAATATTTTTGTCTCATACGGTAGACTAAATAAGTGGAGGGTTTAGATCTACTATATGACTGTATGTTCTGTCTAGTCTGATCTTGATCTATGCCGTCAGCAAAAACCTCTGTGTTCGCCCATGACACTGAAAGGGTAAACTAGATCAACTAGTTGCGTTTTCATACAACAATACATAGGCATTTGTTAACAACTTCAATTATTTGTTGAAGTGAAATAGGAGAGAATCCTCGGACAGCTTCAACAGAAACAGCTGGGTATAAATGATCAACTTTATATTATTGAAATATCAGGGGTAAACTGTGTTGTACATGTTATATGGTCATATTGTCTGGAGAAAAAAAAAACACACTTGTGTATAATGGTTACCAAATTATTTTTCGTCTGTTCATTAATACGAACATGTTTACTTTTCTTTCATGTGACAAATAAGCGGACTGTGTACCCTCATTGGGTCCCTGGAGCTCTGTTCGAGTCCCGCTGGAGGTGCCTGTTGTAAGGTTACACAAGCATTGACTTAAGTACACTCTGGCTGTAAAACTTCTGTCGAATAAACAAACTTCTGATCATGACAGAAAAACACTGGGAACATATAGGAGTTTGCATCTTGAGAAAAATCACCTAGTACAACACAGGAGACTAGCCTCATACTGACATCATCTTTCAAAATCATAAATCGACTTAAAATCAGTTCCTGTAATCCAAAATGTATGGTTTCAAAACCAATTTATTTTCTAACTAACGTGCCATGTTTAAATTCCACTTATTTTCGGTCAAACAGTTCACCCAAAAGCTTCAGTTTCGAGTTTTACCGTCAAAACAAATCCTACGATCTTTCCCCATGACTTAACACATAGAAGAATGCTTCGGCAAACTGTAAATATGTGATAATTCCCAGTGATCTTGCCTTTATTTCATATTCTGAGCGGGTCCTACTCGTGACCCCTGGACAAAGAATCCAACACTTTTCTTATTGGAAACCTTTACGTGTTGGTAAAGGGTGACATTTAAAAAAGCCTAACAAGATATTAAAATTTACGGTATCATCAAATACTTGTGTTGACCTTATGGTGTTGTTACCCTTATTTGACATTCAGACATTCTACGCCACTTGAAGCCGGAGAGGAGGTTCTTTGTATTAAAGTGATTATATCAAATCTAGACTGGAAAACTGAGATTGTCCCTCAATTCATGATCGAGCGAAATGAATTAAAACAGCGTAAATTTAGCTTAATAGTTTACTATTAAGACTGAAATGTGTATTTAAAAACTAAGCCACTCAACACTTTACATTTTCGTTTAGGAAAACAAATATAGACTCAATGAAAAAGTCGTCGTCTACTTAAAAGATGTTAGGTCCAAAAAATAATCGAATTATATACATGAATCCAGTTGTGGATATACTGTATGATGTCAAAGCATGACGATCCGGAAAATGTAGAGGCTTAATAAAAATTCATGAGATCAGCACCAATGCTTGGTTACCAGAGTAGAAGTTTGAAACCTTCGAAGATCAGGGATCATAAGAAAAATAATTTATGAATTTATTGCTAGGTTTTGTTTTTTTTTTTTGTTTGTTTTCGTTAAAGGGCAAATCCAACGATTTTTTGACTTAGCTTTTTTTTCCCTTCAATCATCTGTAAATGATGTCAGTTAAACATCTGTGAGTAATTTTCCGCAATTACTACCCGGTAACACACCGTAAACCACGGTTCAATATATTGTCACGATGATTTACGGCCCGAAAATGGTGCATCGCTTACTTCCCCTGATTTGCTTATCTCGCGTCCGTGTGTGACGTCAGAGCGGCACTAAGTCTTCTTTACATAGGGATGCTGATATTCGGACGCGGTTATCCAAGTTTGAATTGGAAATTTAAGCCGAAAAAAAAATGACAATCTGCGCAGCCTATGGCTGCAATGTCGATTCGGGAATTCATAGAACTATGTTCAAATTTCCAAGAGAATGAAACAGGAGAAAGCTATGGATTCAACGTTTAAACCGGGGTCGGACAGTAACGACGGATTTTGTGCCAACGAATAAACTAAACTGTGTTTGAACAGGGATCGTAAATTACAATTATATACGATCCCTGGTCTGAAACACTTTGAGTACAGTCAGTATTTAATAATTCCAAATCTAGCAAAGACAGTTGGTTATAGCAATTTTAGGCTACGATTGAAACCTGACGCTGTGCCAACACTATTCGAAAATCCAAATCGGAGAGAAGAAAAACCTAGACGCTCCGCGAGAGCTATTTCCATAAAGAAACTTCAGCATGTGGTAAAAGTCTTTTTTTCTTGAAATGAAGATATTTTGAATTGTTATTTGTATTCTTTTACCGTTTTCTGAATCATCTCTTCATTGTGGGAAAAGGAGAAAATGCTCCTAACTAGCTGCTTTCTTTTCCGAAATGTTTTCAAATTCATGTTGTGGCGTATTTTAGTGTGACCCGTTTTCAAAAGCATCATTCCTCAAGGTTTAATCTCGGAAGTTGGGTTATGTGGTAAGGCGTAATTCTTTACCAGAAAACGAAATTTAGACTTGTGCGAGTTCAAAATTTTGCAGAAAACAAATTCAATTTTGATCATATGATTTATGGTAGCTCTTTACCAAACGACAAAATATTAGACTTGCCTAAATTGAAAGCATTTGCAGACGACAAATTGAAAGTGATTAAAATGATGGTTTTTGTCTTTGGATATATAGAAAACATTGCGAAAAACGGAGAAAATGCTGGTTACCAATATTTTCTCGATTTCCCACAATGTTTTCAAAAGCAATATTCCTCAGGGCCGTTAAAAGTCAGGGTTGTGTGGTAAGGGGTTAACTGTCTTTCAGAAGATAACAATCATTGTTGGAAAAGTAAAAAATGCGCTGGTTACCTTTTTGAACGGTTTTGCCTCGCCCCCCCCCCCCCCCCCCCCCCCGGTTCCTTGACTTTGGAAGTCCAAATTTTCTTAATGACCTCCCAAAATTCAAATGTTTGCTTTTTATTCATTTCTTAATGACCTCCCAAAATTCAAATATTTGCCTTTATTCATTTGAAAGGAGGCCAATAAACCCCATATTAGAAAATGAAGGGAAAACCCTGCACATTAAGTATCTTTTTCTCCCCACAGTGATTTTCAAACACTTTGTAAGGGCACGTGTAGTCAAAACTAGGTTTGTTCAGTAAAGGGTGAACTCGGGTCCAAGCTTCCCATGGTCATTGTCATAAATGTTAATTAATTATCACCAGGGTTCGTATGTTACACGATCGTATATTACACGATCCCTATTATCACCAACCAGTTAAAACAATACAGGAAATGATTACGTAACATTTGCATATCTCACCCCTTTACTGTTATGTTTGTTTGTGACAGTGTCACTCTCTTCACTTTGCTTGGAAATTGATTTGTAACCTCTTTTTGAACAACCTCTGTATGGTGATTCTGGTTTTTGCAAAGCATTTCCTTGTTCGCATCCAAATGATATCTTCCAGACTATTTAGACCAATCATTTTAATTCATGTGTCAGTATAAAAATTGTGAAATTTGAACTTTAAATACAAGTCATGCCCTCTGGTAATCAGAAAGAAGTGTGCATATGGGAAAAAAAAAATACAGATCTGCATTTTGCTGAGGTTACACTTCATCACACAATCCTGGGTTTTAACGACCCTGAGAAAGAAAGCCTTGAAAAACATTGTGGGAAGAGGAGAAAATGATAGTAATCAGCATTTCTCTTTTTCTCACGATATTTCCACCCTTTTCAAGACAAACTCCACCATTTAAAACACAGTAAATTTGTTGTTTGTAAATGCTTTTAATTTGGACAATTTAGATTTTGTAAAGTGGAAAAAAAGACCGAAATCAGAATGTTCCTGACTAGCATTGCAAATCAATACTTTTACTCTTTACCTCACAGTCCGGACTTTTAACCATGCTTACGGAGACGGCTTTTGAGAACATGGTTGGAAAAAGAAAAACTTCTGGAAACCAGCATCTTTTCCTTTTCCTACAATGCTTTCTATCCTTTGTCAGACCCTTCCCATTGCCAAAGCCACATTTGTCGTCTGCAAATACTTTCAGTATGGACAACACTAAAATTCTGTCGTTTAGTAAAGGAACTAAAGGGTTAACCCTTTACCAAATTATAAGATTTTAGTATTGTCCAAATCCAAAACATTTGAATATAACAAATAAAATATGTATCGCAATTTGTCTTTCAAAGAACAGAAAATATTGTGGATAAAGGTATAGAGCTTTTTCCAACGTTTGAAAAGCTTTTTTCCCTTGGGTTGTTGATACTGGGGAATTTGTTGTTAGTGTTAACATTTACTTTTGATGTTTGTGCAGAGAAGTTTGATTTTGAGAATGGGGAAAAGATTTCAGTGAGTTAATCAAAATTATTTTAATTCTAGCAGGCACACAAAACCTACTTTTCTTATGTGAATCCTTTAGACCAGTAAATGATCAACCTGAATGTTGTCCGACTTTGCAGTCACTTGATGCTGATTGACATTATCCTAGTACTCTACAGTATTACATTACAGATAATATAATACTATATATGTCTACTTTTCTTCTGCCCTTTCTTAACTCTTTCGCAAACGACAAAATTTTTGACTCATCCAAATTCAAAGCGTTTGCAGAAGACAAATTAAACATAGTTCAAATAACAATTTCTGTCTTTGATAGGGTAGAAAACATTGTGGGAAGAGGAGAAAATGCTGGTTACAGCATTTTCTTTTCCCACAATGTTTTCAAAATCCTTCTTCTTCAGGGTCGTTAAAAGTAGGGGTTGTGTGGTAAAGCGTTAATTAATAGCGATACAAATTTAGTTGCAAGGAAATTCGTCACGTATATACTGTATATATATCTCCGTAGACCGTATAATTAGATGAAACAATTCTTCCCAATATCGAAGCAGAAATCAACAATCCAGAAATTATGAAAGTACATTAAAAATGTTTCACAAGTTTTTTCTCCTAACTCCGCCCGTCGACCGACTGAAACTTCTTCAAATCAAACAAACTTTATGCAATATATTTAATTCTATCACGTATAAATCATTTTCTTTAATAAGGAATATCCGCCTCATCGTTTCCAAATTTACCGATGCGCGATACTCACCATGTTGAAACGCCCGCTACAAAATCGTCAATTTCATAGTCTTCACCAAACGAAGAATTAGTCTCATTCTCATCCTCCGAAACTACATTATTTTCTCTACGAATTCGTTCTTACATGTACGGCCTTACAGGACTAGAATCGTCTATTTCTTCGTCTTCAATACTGCTCAAGTCGCTATCAAACACAACGTCCATTTTGAAACAAGTACACTTATGACGTCACTAATCAAGGGACGCAACAAATAAGTAAGGGAGATAAGCGATGTCCTAAAAACTAATAAGCAGAAATACAAATTGGAATAAAGTACTTTTTCCGATTTTTTTTTTTTTTTTTTTTTTTTCTAATTACAATATTACCAGGTTACCAACTGATAAATATAGTTTTGAAAATTAACATTTTCTGAAACCTGTTGATTTGCGCTTTAAATGTTTTATTTCAGGGGGGAATGGGGTCAATTTTTGTCAGATTTCTTTGCACGCTTTGTGGTATTATATACGTGTACGATATTGAGGCCATACGCCAATATGCTTTCTTAAGTAACGGTATTCGATGATCGTCAAATGAAAATTTCAGCGTTCCGTCACAGAGCAACGGAGCTTCAAAGACCTGTGGGCTGATAATGATCCTCGCTGTTCCTTAGAGCAACAACAGCTGTGTTGATTAGACAGCAGGTCAAGTTAACAGAGAAGTCCAAATTAAATTAGATTAACCCTTAGGCTGCTAAGCGCGATTCAGTGGCCCTTTGCGGACAGTGTAGATCCAAGATCAGACTGCACAGAACGTGCAGTCTGATCTGGGATCTACACAGTCCGACAAGGAGACATTTCTCTTGCCAAAATAACTTTTAGATTGCAAAATTTGGGCTTTTACCATCGACTTGAAAGTTTCATTTAACTTATTCAGCAAGATAAAGGTTAAATTAGGAAGAAAAAAAAAACCGATTCCATAACCTAAACCCTTTATACGCCAATGTCAGTGGCCCCTTACCTTTTACGCACGTTGCAGATCAAAATCAGGCTGTTCAAAACGTGTATTCTGATCTTAAATCTACAACGTCGCTATTTTGAAAAATCTTGTTGTGAACGTCTTGAAATTGCTTTATCCGGGTCTTTTCATTTGTTGACTATATTAGTTTCGGTTACTTGGCGCCCTCAGAGCTACACCAAATTGACTTAACCCTTTCAGTTCAAAGGCGACGGCATAGATCTAGATTAGACTGCACAGAACTTGCAGTATTATCTTTATCTATTTCATTCGCTTGTTTGTTCAACTCTTATAAACAGACATCATTTTGAGTTTCAGCGAATTGTATTTGCAGCCGTTGACAGAGGTTGACTTGATGCATTTATCGCTGCTGAATAAAAGAAATGAAACCTTCAGACCGATGGTATAGACCCAAATTTTCATACTTCAAAGGTATTTTTGGTGGACAGATATCTCCTTATCGGACAGCGTAGATCCAAGATCAGACTGCACGTTCTGTGCAGTCTGATCTTGATCTAAGCTGCCCAGCAAAAGGTCAGTAAGTCGCGTTTAGCAGTTCAGGGGTTAAAGCATTTGTTGCTGATGAAAGAGTTAAGAATTTTGACCAAGGAAGGTCAGGGGAGTGTCCAACAGGAACTCCTTAACCCTTTCTATACAATAAACGACGCAAGAAGCTTGTGTGTACAGTGTGGATCAAGATCAGATTGGACAGAATACTGAGTTTAAACTCTGCACTGTCCACTATTTTATTCTAGATTATGAGCAAACTGTCTCTTATTGTTATTGATTGTGTTTAACGCCGTTTTCAACATTATTCCGGTTATATCGCGGCGGCCAGTGCACCTATCCATGCTTTTCTGGAGTTTCTTGTACCAGTACTATGCACAATATTCTTTCCAAGCCACTGGCTGCTTTCCCATCGTCGAAACAATAGTCAGCGGTGAGACAGGAATGAATTCTGTCGCAATGACTATCATAAATCCTCGGAAAGAAATTTGCCGAGCCGGGGATCGAACCAGCGACCTCCTATTCTCAAGTCCTGTATGCTACCGACTGAGCTACGGGGGCTCGGCAAAACTGTCTCTTAATCTCCTATCGGAACTGTTAATTCTAGCTGTTGAGAAAGACTAATTTATTTAAGCCATGCTCTGTGTAAATGGGGCTTAATGCATCTGCAAAACTATCGTCCGCGCAGGCTGACCTGGACCGAAACTTTTTTGCTATTGGTGAATTTTCTGCAAGTCCAAGGACCAGTTGACGTTATGATTCAGTCGTTTGTAAGACAAAATGAACTTTATGGGTCCATGATCATGTGATGACGTGCTTCGTATAATAAAACACAGATATGCAATAAGCCCCCTTTTGCCAGATCGTAGCTCATTTATTTGGTAGTGAGCGAGTTAACATAATTCCTCTTACAGTCTTTTTGCCACTTACAGCAGACAGCCTTTCAAAACATTGTCGCAAGGAGGGAAAATGCTCGCAACATTATTATTTCAAATGTTTTACCTTATTACGTATTTAAGATTGTTGAATATTTATCCGTATTTTACCAAAGTGTTTTCAGTGGGTAATGGTTTTCTGTACTTTAACGAACAATTTCTGATTGCGATGTGTCATCAAAGTTAAGCATTGATTTGGCATCCATGAATAATTCAAAGGTTCACTCGTCAATCAGCAAAGCAACAGGCAATTTTTATTTAGCTGTATTTCCGATCTCACATAGATCTTTCTTTTGGGATGCAAGGCTAGAAAAAATCATTTGAGAGAAACAACGTGTTGTTGATTGATTGATTGATTGATTGATTGAAACAATCGATTGGTAGTTCGATTGACTGACGTTTATGCCGTTTTCAACAGTATTTCAGCCCCGAGCCGCTGTAGCGCAGTCGGTAGTGTACAGGACTCGAGACCAGTGAATCGCTGGTTCGTATCACCAGTTTGGCCATTATCTTTACAAGGACTGATGATAGTCATTGCGACAGGATTCATTCCTCTCTCGAGGCTGATCATTGTTTCGACGATGTTTATTTTGGAGAGCAGCTAGTGGTTTTGGAAGATAAAACCTCAGGAAAGCATAGATAGATGCACTGGCCACTGCGACCTAACTGAAATAATGTTGAAAACGGAGCTTAAAACCATACAAACAAACAAGTATTTCAGTTATGTCACGGGAGCTATTGTGCCTTTTTTTTTTTTTACCAATACTACTAATATTACTGTTTCCGAGCTACTTTCCCTCATGATTAAAATCGACAGTATATATGCAGCGACAGGAGAGGAATGAATCCTGTTCTAATATATTTCTTGAGTCCACTGACAGGCCTAAACTCACAACTCCTGAATCATTTGCCCTCTGCGTGCATAACGGAGTTTCCGGGTCTGGGAGAGATAGAATCAGAAAAATGAGAAAAAATGACAAACAGTACAAGTTGGCGTTACGTAGAATTTTTAATAATCCTTAGCTGCTAACTGAATCGAGCGAACATTTCCAGCCAGTAGTAAGGCCCAAAGTACGGCGATTTCAAACCCAATACCACATAATATTTCTCACCATATCGGACAGCGTAGATCCAAGATCAGACTGCACGAAACGTGCAGTCTGATTTTGGATCTACACTGTCCGAAAAAGGTTCCAAAGTCGCGTCGAGGATCAATAAGCAATACAAAATACAGACGGGGAGCTAAGCCAATTCCTTTGGTAACACAAGATTATGTCTCCACGTAAATGGCACCAAGGAGATTTTCATGTCCACGTCATGTCAGTATGCAAATAGCTGGAATTTACATATCCGCAGGGAAATTTGCATTGGAACATGATAACGTAAACGTTCAGCCCTCAACTGTTTGCATGCTATTCGCAACATAAGGTCGATTATAGATAGGCTGTCCTGGTAAGAAAATCTGTTCATTCTTTTGCAAATGTCGGCGTGCCGAATGCGATCGTTCGGTATGTTGGTCGGTCCGTCAGGGTACCAGACTTGGTCTGGTTAGTAAACAGATGCTGGTCTGACTTGCATTCTTCAAACTTTATACAGATTTTAACCACGAAGCGTTAACCATCTTCATTAATATTTAGGTAAAATAAAATGTCAATGTCACGATGACCTAGCTTACCCAATCATTTCTGGTTAATAAGTACACAGGTTTCACCCACAATTTGAAACTTGATACAGATATGTAATAAAGTGAAGATCCATCACCCCTATTGACGGTGAGGTCAGTGGGTCATATTTCAAGGTCACAGGGACTGTTAACAATCTTACTATTGTACGGACAATGAGTAGACATTGCTCTAAACTAGGTTCCTCAATCTTGGTTCACATCCGACTTTCGAGAGAAACCAACTTTTAACCATATCCGAGATATAAGTCAGCACTGCTCTTTATTTATCTTGAGTTCAGTAAGTTAACAGCCAAAATTAATTGACCTTTAGCATACTTATCTTTGTCCAATTAATTGTTAGGAATTAATTTTAACCTTGGTTGTCAATCTAAGGACGGATTTTTATCAAGTTTAATTGATTCTTATTGATTTTGATGTCAATGTGCGTAAAATCAAGATCACTTAAACCGCAGAAATCCTTAGCTTTGTCTAGACATTAACCCTTAAGCTGCTAAGCGCGACTCAAGGACTTTTGCGGACAGTGTAGATCAAGATCAGGCTGCACAGAACGGAGATAAGGAGATAATTATTTATCCTCCAAAAATACCTTTGAAATACCAAAATTTGGCATTTTTAGTATTGACCTGAAACTTTAATTTCATTTATTTTGCGGGTTGTCCCTTTAACACACAATCCCGGGTTTTAACTAATGAAGGCTTTTGAAAAAAATTGTTGGAAAAGGAGAAAATGCTGGTAACCAGCATTTTCTCCTTTTCCCACAATGTTTTCTTCCCTTCACAAAACAAATTTCTATTTTTGAGTCACATTTATTTTGTCGTCTGCAAATGCTTTCAATTCGGACAAGTCTAATATTTTGTCGTTTATTAAAGAATTAAAGGTTAAGAATATGCCGGTTTTACCTTGGGCTACGAGGACTGATTCTCTTAACATGGTACAGAAATTCGCCATGACGTGCAGATGAACTGTGTTGGCATTGAGGTCAAAGGTAATGGGTCAAACTTCAATGTAAGAGTGACCTTTACCATACTGAACTTTGCCTGGACAACATGGAGACCATGTTGATCATATTTTCTGTATCTTGGCTCAGATAATCGTGATTGGAGGGGTACCGCAGCCTGTTTATTGAGGCTTACGGTTTAACTCTTCCGCTGCCAACAGAATAAACTGTACTTTTTATTGAAGTCTAAAAGCCGATTTCCACGTGAATTTGGATTGAGTTCTGCCGTAGTTCAATATCTGGTAGCGGATGGTGTAGAACAAGATCAGGCTGCGCCTTCTCCTTGGTCTATGCGTGCCGCATAAGGTATTTGAGTCGCTAATATCAGTGATAGATTTCAAAGATGTAATCAAGGGTGGCCTTGAACCGGAAATGAAGCATTTCTCGCTGACGTTTGCCAGATAGGATGATGTATCACGGAAATAGGAAATTAACGCACACATGTTTCTTATTCTCAAATACCCTGCTAAATATCACATATGAGGTCAATTGTTGAGGGCGTATACTATGATCAGCCCGCACATACGTACAGTCTGATCATGCTCTCATCGACACTCAGCTAATATTGTAAGCTTTACACTGGCAGTTCTAAATAAACCCATATCCTGCTAAACAAGCGAAATGAAGCTGTTAACGATGGTAAAAAAAACCAACAGATTTTACTTTTTTCGGAGGAATTTTCTGGAGTAAAGATATCTCCTTATCGGACAGTGTAGATCTAAGATCAGACTGCACGTTCTGTGTAGTCTGATCTTAGATCTACACTATCCGCAAAAGGTCCTTGAGTCGCGCTTAGCAGCCTAAGGGTTAACACCTCGGCTTCTTAGCGTGGCTTAATGCATGTCCCTCTCTCTCCTCCACTCTCTGTGTCTCTTATCTCTCTAAACCTCTCTCCCGTTCTCCCCTCTGCCTGTTTGTCTGTCTGTCAGCCTGCATGCCTGCCGGCCGGTCTGTCTGTCTGTCGGTCGGTCGACCGGCCTGTCTGTCTATCTGTCTCTCTCTCTCTCTCTGTCTCTCTCTCTCTCTCCCTTTCTCAGAATGGAAATCTGTCTGACTCTCCACCAGTAAAACTCTCTTTGCTAAAAAGAGAAGCCTTTTGATAACATTGTGGAAAAAGGAGTGACAGCTTGTAACCAACATTTTCTATTTCCACAATGGTTTCTACTCTTTGAAAGACGAATTCCATTGCTTAAGCCAAATTAAATATGAGCCATGCTCTGTGAAAAGGGGGCTCAATGCATCTGCAAAAAGCATCGACCCAGGTCAGCCTGCGCAGTCCGCGCAGGCTGACCTGGGCCGAAACTTTTCGCTATTGGTAAATTTTCTTTGTGTCAAAGAACCAGTCTACTTCGCAATAAAGTCGTTTGTTAGACATAATGTTTTTTATAGATCCCTAATTATGTGATGACTTGCTTGGTATCATGCATCACGGAGATGCATTAAGCCCCCTTTTGCCAGAGCATGGCTCATATGTTTGTACTTGCCTCCAATTTGAACGACGTTTAATCGTTGTCGTCAAGTAAACTCGCTGTCTTCTGAAACCTACTCGTTATTCTCAAATTCAAACACATCAGTGAAAGAGATATGAAAAAATCAACATGAATGAATTTCTTAACTCTTTACCACACGACCAAAAATTTGGACTCACCTAAACTGACAGCTTTTGCAGACGATAATTTATATGTAGCTGCAAGGATGATTTCTGTCCTTGACAAAAAACATTGTGGGAAAAGGAGAAAGTACTGGTTACCAGCATTTTCTACTTTTCCTACAATGTTTTCAAAGGGCTTCTTCCTTTTGGTCTTTAAAAATCGGGATTGTGTGGTAAAGGGTTGATAGAATATAAATTATTTTTGATAAAATATTTTCAAAAGTAAAAATTCCTTGTCCCTAGCACTTTCCTGTTACTCTACGATGTTTCCGGGAAGTGTCTTTCTGAAACCCAACAAAACTCGTCTTGGGTGTTTATGTGGTGATATGTGCAAATTAGCTAATTCATCACATTAGCAGGTGCGTAAATGACTAGAGGAGAAACAAAGACTGCACTGCAAAAACCAAACAGACAAAAACCCTAAAGATGTAGGAAACCGTACAGTCGTAAAGAGCTGCTAAATGCACAGTTACTATTGTACATTAAATCTTTACCACACAGTTCTGAATTTTGCCCGACCCTGACAGGCAAAACTTCTGAAAACAGTGTGGGAAAATGAGAAAATGCTGGTGACCAGCATTTTCTCCTTTTCCCTTAATGTTTTCTAAAAGTCTATGGACATACCATTTTTTCTCTGCAAATGGGATCAATTTGGACAATTCTAAAATTGTCTTGTCTGGTAGAGCGTTAATTGTTCATTAAATCGATCCCAGAAAACCTCTGCCGCTATAAACTCTTAGAACTGTAAATAAACAGCACGGGTGCTTTCATACATGGATCCGTGGCGATGAGATAAACCGACTTCCTTGGTTACCGTCGTTAAGGGCTCACAAACAAACGCAGTAAATACATTTACTGTATAGCAGAAAGGCTACTTAAATCGTGCTGTCATGCCTGTTTCTTTTGATTAAATTCCGGAAAAAAAAATTTTTTTTTTCATGTTTCTGCCGATGATGGATTCTCGGCAAGAAATATATGGATACTTGAACTTATTTACACAAGGATTTGTACAAAAAGTGTGAATTTCAGGGGCTACGGACAATGTAATACATGTGCCAGCAAAGTTTTGAACTTCTACGAGAAAGAATGAAACAACTCATAATCCTCTGCAGTTTTGCTTAAAGATAATAGAATTAAAGATGATTAATATTTTTGTAAGGCTTGTTAGGTTGTTTCAACATCGTATTCGATAATAAACTGCACTATATTACAAGCATTTTGAAATATTTATAGACTGTCTCATTCAACAGAGAGGTGGAAGTCTGAGAAATGTTTAAATTTCAAGTTAAGGGAAAATGGTTGCCTGACGATTTTAAAAAAGTGTAAAGTGTGCTGTCAATTAACAAACTTGTTAATATCATTGGCGGTAGTTTGTTTTATCTTATGATATACTGAAGACAACGGGTGGTCGAGTGGATTACAGCGGCAATCAAACACATGTCTTATCGGTTAACAGTTTACCGACATACCCTTTGAAATGGCAGATGGCTAATCCACCCAAATATGGCTAAGGCAAAAGCTGATTTAATTAACATAAGTTGCCTTTTGAGCTAAACTTCCAAAACTGTACACAACAGAACTTACTCTGTTTCATCAGAGACATACGATACACAATCTAATCTATGTCTCTGGTTTCATAATTGAAATCTACATGTACCTTCAGTTAGAATACACGTAAATGTACTTAATTTAAGTAGCAGATGGTTTGAATCCAAGAATAAACTGCACTCTGATCTGTATCTACACATTCAGCATTCTTCACGCACCAAGGGTGAATGTTAACGTCAAACTTAAACATTGATGACACGTGCCCCTTTTTGGATGTGCAGATGTTATTAAACAAGATTAACTATTTGAGTGAACGTACTTTATTAGTATTTCATATATTTTACCTTTGTTTTCTACTGTAAAACAGTTTTTTTTTCGGAGAGTTTCGGGGGGGGGGGGGGGGGAGAAACTAACATTAATTAATCCATTGCGTAATATAGCGTTGATCAAACTCTTTGCTCATGTCCCATTGTCAATCATAATCATAATCCACACTTATAATCTCTTCGTATATCTCACATAAGCAGTACACGATCGCAAAGCACATCTTTTAAACTTTTACCTAAAATTCAAGCGTTGTAAACACACATAATATCGCACTTCGCCATCATTAACAGTCGCTTGTTTGTGAGCCGAGATAGCAGACAGCAAGGCTGCACATCGGGCCAAATAAATGCGATGACCTGATTGGTCGAATATCGATTTCCACGGATCCATGTATTGTACGTTAAACAAATCAAAAGTTTTTACATCGTTAAGGCTGTTTTAGGCATAAATAGCGGAAAATGTGGATCCAAGATCAAATTGCATGTTTTTGCAATCTGATCTTGATCTACACTAGTCTCAAATGCAACTATATTTTTTACAGACGCTCTAAGGTTTAATTCGGTGATAATAGACATTCTTTAACTGGTTTCATTTTACATGTTTCCAGGTGTTTTGTTTGTATTGATCGTTTCTAACTCGGAGAATAATACCGATTTCACCTTGTTTGTCTGCCCATCTGTCTCTGTACTTCCGTCCGTTTGTAGCCGAACGGCATTCAGTTGGCTTACCTTTTTTTTTTGATGAGTGTTGAAACTTGAAAAGAGTACCGGATGTTATCCAAAGGAGAAATCCTGTGATTTCGGTCAAATCAGTTGAAGGTCAAGGTCACAACGCATTGGCAAGAACGGATTAAATATTTATGAATCTGTGGTCTAATGTTGTTGACGGTCCTATCGTTGAAGATGATAATAATGCATGTATTTAAAGGCAATACCTGGAGAGATACACTGCGAAAGAAGTGCGGCACTTTCATATAATTTTACTATACGTCCATGTAGGTAAAGGCAATAGCCAAAAAGATTCGTAGCGAAAGAAGTACGGTAACTGGAGAGGTCGTCAGACTTCTTCAACAGTGATGAGTTTAAAGGGCAGACTGCCTCAGAAATTGCTGTCTAAATCCAGTCTTTTTTTGCGAAATTGTGCTGATACACAGTCTGTTTCATCATGGTTTTATAAATAATCCGAAATCGAAAAACTGAAATAGGAAATCTATAGACATGGTTTGTTTTTCTATGACGGATACTCGCCCCCCCCCCCCCCCAAAAAAAAAAAAATTTGTTACACTGACCTTATCGCGAATTACCTCTCCAATAATTGCAGATTTTCATTGAACAAATAAATCTTAGCAAAAAGAAGGGGAAAAAGAACTTCGTTCATAAAAGAGAAAAAACACCGCGGGAAAAGATCACCCGACTTGAAAACGCGGGAAGATCATGTGACTGGCATGTAATGCATAAGAGGTTTCTATGCAGTAATCATTTAATGCCTTACTTGTTTGTCTACATTTACCAAATATATTGAAACTTAAAGCCAAAATACTATTTGAAAACACTGATGCTGACCTCCCCTGGCTCCTTTTTTAAAGAAGCCAGCTTGTTTGATTCACTTCCTACTATATTTTCTGTCCTTTCAAAGACAAACCCCAACTTTTGAACCACATTTAATTTTTCGTGTACAAAAGCTTTCCATTTGGACAAGTTAGAAAAATTGTCAATTGGTAAACAGTTGAACGGGTGCAGAAAGCCCATTTACCTGGTTCGGACTCGTGAGGATGCGAAAGGTGTCTCTTAATGCGGATGTCGGCTGGTCATTTTAGAAAATGGGTGTTATAACCATTAACAAACACTTTACTTTTACTCTATATTTGTACGTAATTATACCATACAATAGAGTATTGCTTATTGTAAACAACCTTAATGAGCTTAGGTGAAGATTTTTCAAACAACTGTATATTTACACTGAACAGTAAACATTAACGTTGATACAGCAATCAATAAACCAACTGTTGTGTCGCTCTGGAACTTGGAGTTCAAAGATTGCTAAATCATATAAGTTTTGCCTTGAAATGTAGTTTCAGTGATTACTTTTGCTGTCACAAGTTAGTTTTACTTAGTGTATATATGCATGTATCGAATTTATTGAACACAGAAAATGTCAATGTAATTGATTTACCACTCTCAGGGTTAATCCTGTCAGCAAAGAATCCCGTGTTTTTACGATCCAGAGAATGACGTCACCAACCGCAGATACCAGAACGACTCCTCCCCGCCGACGGTAGTCTCTTTACCAAACAACGAAATTTTAGACTAGTCCAAGTTGAAAGCATTTGCAGAAAAAAAATAATATGACTCAAAAATTCTTTTTTTTTTTTTTTTTTTTTTGAGGGGGTAGAAAATATTGTGGGAAAAGGAGAAAATGATGGTTACCAGCATTTTCTACTTTTTCCACAGTGTTTTCAAAAAGCATTTTCTTCAAGGTCCTTCAAACTAGTGATTGTGTGGTAAAGGGTTATAGAACCTTCGACCACTGGCGGAAATCCTTGAATCCCCAAAAGGAAACAACATTTTCATTTTATACAGATACTAAAATAAGAAAGTGTGAAAACATCGTGGTCAAAGGACATGTGTTATCCAAAGTACATGTAGTAATAATACGAGGGCCCATCAATAATATCGAGAACTAATTCCACTATTCAATTACGCGTTGACGTACTGTCATGAAAATTCGTATGATTAAAGCTCATTCCTTTTCCAATTAACTCATCTAACTCCAATACGATGACGTCAAAAATATATGACGTCATAACAAAAATATGACGTCATATCAAGAGCGTTCGTTTAAGAATGGCGTCATCCTGTACCAGCGAGCAACGCGTTGTGATAAAGTTTTATGTGTTACTCGGTAAATCTTTTACGAAGATCCGTGATGATTTGCATAAAGTGTATGGAGACTCATGTTTAGCGAATAGTGCTATTTCAAAGTGGATGCGGCGCTTTAAAGACGGTAGAGAATCAACGGAAGATGATAAACATACTGGCAGACCTGTGACTATAACAACTGAGAAGAAAGTTGCTGAAATTCAAGAGTTTATTCTTGAAGATAGAAGAGTAACTGTTGAAACTGTAGCTAGACACTTTGACATTTCGTATGGTACAGCTCAGGGCATTATGACCAATAAGCTCGGAATGCGCCGCGTTTCAGCAAGATGGGTACCGCGCTTGCTGCTTCCTGATCAAATGGGACAAAGGGTCAAAAGGTGTCATGAATACTGTCAACGTTACAATGACGAGGGCGAAAACTTTCTGAATCGAATAATTACATGTGATGAGACATGGATACACTTTTTTGAGCCGGAAAGTAAACAACAAAGCTCAATGTGGAAGCATCCTTCTTCGCCTTCGCCAACAAAAGCGTTGATTTCCAGGTCTTCCGGTAAGGTAATGGCCATAATTTTTTGTGATATCCAAGGAATTATTTTGAATCACTTTGTTCCTCCAAAAACTACAATTACTGGTAACTATTATGCATCATTAATTAAATCTGATCTGCTACCGGCTATCAAGAGAAAGCGCCCACAACTTATGAGGTCCGGGATTCTGCTGCACCACGATAACGCGCCAAGCCATAGCAGTCGCGTTGTATTAGACACTATTAAGGAACTGGATATAGAAATACTACCACACCCTCCGTACAGCCCAGATTTGGCAATTTGCGATTTCTGGCTATTTCCAAATCTAAAATATAAGCTACGTGGTGAGAAGTACCAGTCAAGAGAGGAGTTGAGGCGTGCCGTTGACAGATATTTGCGGGATATGTCACGTGACGGCCTGCATCACGTGTTCCGGGCATGGGTCGAATGGTGGGATAAGTGCAAACTGTGCAAGGGACGTTACTTTGAAAAGGAGTAGATGTTGAATGTATGTTGGTTGACGTGTTTTTCTGATATAAGATTAGTTCTCGAAATTATTGATGGGCCCTCGTAAGTTCAACAACATACCAGCGATAACGAAAAGGAAACAAGACCAGCCAACACTTGGTCTTGATATTTCACTTTTTCACAAAGACCTATAATGATTTTTTTGGACTCTAAAGAGCAGTCCTGGCTCTAATAGATAATATCCAAAACATTGAATGGGTCTATTCCACGGTCCCACAACACATGGATACTAATAAAAATTGTGGTCCGCTTTAAATTGATTTATTGTCGTTGAAATTAGGATTTGGAACCAATGTTTCGGGGTCAGACATCGCTTGAATACAAAATTTCCTGGCACAACAACAAAACCCCAGGGAGTGACACTGTTCTGGTATGCTTTATTTAACGAGAATATTCATTAACATAACTTGTATTAGTATTATCCTAAATTAACCCTATCTCAACTATGCTGTGTTCTTACGACTCTTGTGCAAACACTTTTTTAAAAGATTGTGGGAAAAGGACAAAACAGTATTTTCTCATTCTCCCATAATGCTGGTAGGCCTAACCAGTATTTTCTCCTTTCCTCACAAGAAATTTTACCCTTTCAAAGACAAATTTCATTAACTCAACCATATTTTGTTAGTCTTCTACAGATGCTTTTAGTTTGGATAGGTCTAGATTTTGTCGTCTGATAAAGAGTCAAAGATAGCTTTTCTTGTGATAGTAAATAAATGATACAAATAAGCAGAGCTCGAGATTGAGGGGGTGATTTTGATTTCAAAATTGCAAATATTAATTATTCTCCTCTAAACCCTATGTTATGGATACTCATTAGAATCGTCTCATCGAGACGATTCTAATGAGTACCCACAACATAGGGTTTGGAAGAGAAATAATGGATTCTGAATGCCATCACTCGCTCTTATCTGGAGCCCTGAATAAGGCAATGAATTTTTGTCCTAAACGTAATATACGATCAGGGTCCGTATTTACTGACCATTCGTAATTTCATTTGAAGTCTAATTCTACATTTAGAAAGTAACAGAACTTCTGACTGGCCAAACCTTCAGGTTTAGCCAATCAGAAATTGTGTTACTTTCAAATCTTGAAATTTCTTGAATACTATTATGAGAATAAGAATGCTCCTAAGAATGTTTGGTGAATACGAACCCAGGAAGTGTACAATTATGCTCATTATTTCATGAAACCAGTTCACAAAGAGTCAGTGCTGATTCTACGACTGGCCATCAGATTGCCTGAGACTAAACGTCCCAGCCAATCAGATAGTTGATATTGCAAGTTAAAATGAATTGAAACAATATTTAGAATGGTAAGTGAATGCAGACCTGAGTCTACGTCAATTAAAATCATGTACCATTCACGTGTATGAAAAAACGTCAACAAATGATATTCCAAGGGCTGTGAAACCACTTGACTATTTGACGCAGTTTTCAGTTCGTGTCAGGTAAGCTTCTTTCCCAAATATTTACATTATCATAGAATGGACTTGTACAAGTTATGATGCTAAAACCTCGGATTTTCTGATGATGTTAGATATGATGACCTACATTATTTGATTCCCAGGTAATGACTATAATCACGTCCATTAAAAGTACTTTTAATCTAACTCCTACACGTATGAATCTGTTCAATAATATGGAGAAATTAGTATTAATATTAGGAACAAGAAATATCTCGAGGAAAATGAGATAGAAGGCGTAAGAGGTACTGGAATGCGTGTATTGAAACTCTTTTGTGGCTCCCCTATAGAGAACCTAAGATCAACCACGCCAGTATTTGCCTTTTTTTGCTCTTTGTTGTGTATATTGTTAAAAAGTAAACTTTTCATTGAGACATGAGCCATACTCTGTGAAAAGGGGGCTTAATGCATCTGTGAAAAGTATCGACCCAGGTCAGCCTGCGTAGTCCGCGCAGGCTGACCCGGGCCGAAACCTTTCGCTATTTGTCAATTTTCTGTATGTCAAAGGACCAGTCTACCTTATGATACAGTCGGTTGACAGACATAATGAATTTAATGGATCCCGAATTATGTGATGTCTTGCTTGGTATCATGCATCACGGAGATGCATTAAACCTTCTTTTGCCAGAGCATGGTTCATATATTTTTCAAAATAACGTGTCAATGCAAACCACCGTTGGAAAATAAGCAGTTGCTAACAAAAAAAAAAACTGTGTGTCTGAATACATGTACAGAAAAGGTCCACAGAGGCCCTCAGAATAAACATGCCCACATTTTTACCAACTGCAAGTTACTATTCAGTCATTCGAGACTCTAAAAAGAAGTTAAGTTAAGAATGCCAGATTTTATACAGCTATGTCGAAAAAATCTTTTCTGACACGCACTATGACCTGCATCTTATAGTCACGTGGATTCGCCACACTGTTCCACAGCTCCACTGTTTACTCGTTATGAAATATTAATTTTTTCACAGCGACTGACGAACTGATTCCAGGTAAAGATCAGCAACTGATAAACTCCATATTGGATTGAATGCTGATGTAACTTCACTTTTAATTTTTCCCACGGGCTGATTGTGAAAACAAATTATTTTCAGTATTGTGTTCTCACGTTTTTGTTTGAACGGTTAAGTGCTCAATAACTGAAATGGAGATTTTCACCTTGTAAACAAAACCCTTTATTTTGACATTTCTAAGCCGTTTGGCAAAAATATCACCGACTAGAATGTTGGGCAATGTAGATCCAGGATCAGACAGACTACAAGTTGCCTTTACAATCTGATCTTCATCAAGATTGTCCAAGAAGGACGAAGACCGACAGCTGAAACAAAACAAGAGCACTGCGTACGGGTGCCAACGCTCGGCTGCAATCGCTTAATTTTCAGTGAAAATTCTAAGTCGAAAAAGGGCTATCTGACTTTCTTGTACGGTTCCTCTCTTGACAGTTAACAATTTGCCCGGATTTGAAGTAAATTTCCTCAGCAATAACAAAGTAACAGAGATATTGTAAAATGTCCAAGTTTCTGCACGACGACGACGAGGCCATGGTTACGACAATACCTCGACCTATAAGGATAAACCCTTCACCTCGACATATGAAATGTTGACACATGCAGACGACTTTTTCGTCTTGCACTAGAGTATCTTTGAAATATATTTTGGCAACAGGAGAAAATGGGCCATGTTTGAGCGGAGCTCTCAGGCAAAAGGAGGTTTAATGGATCCTCGTCAGGCATTTTGAAAAACGAGTCGATGCATGACATGAATCCATTTTGTCCACGAAACGACTTAATCATGAGGTAAAACTGTTATTTGCCATGCAGAAAATTTAACAGAATCAAAAATTTCGACTCAGGTCAGCCTGCGCGGACTGCGCAGGCTGAAATGGGTCGATATTCTTTGCAGATGCATTAAGCCCCCTTTTCACAGAGCATGACTCATATGTTTCCATCGTTTGAACCTAAACTCTTCTTGATTATCCGTATTTATTTAACAAGCATGCTTACAAAGCCATCTACAGCGAACTCGTGTAAGGAGTAACAGGAAGTTAATTCAAATGGTTTCCACAGAATAATTAATAATCGGTGCAGATTTTAACAGCAACAATAAATATTTCGCAATAAAGCCTATGAATGCCATTGGCAATAGATTACAGTTTTCTGCCTGATTTTTGCCCCAGTATTTACCTTAACTCTTTCAACGCCATAGGCAAAAAGGAGGAGTTCTTACGGCCGGTATGGATCAAGATCAGACCGCGCAGAAGGTGCAGTCTGATCTTGGATCTATGAGCATACCTTCCTCTTGTTTCGTGAAGCCTACAAAAAAAAATCAGGCTTTTAGTAGATTTTACTTTCTGTCTTCGAAAGACATCGAGTCTATAATAATAAGCCATGCTCTGGCAAAAGGGGACTCAAATGCATCCCCGTGACCCATGATATCAAGCAAGTCATCACATAATTATTGATCCATAAAATCCGTTTTATCTAACAACCGACTGAATCATGAGGCACACCGGTCCTTTGGCATGTAGAAAACTGACCAACAGCAAAAGGTATCGGCCAAGGTCAGCCTGCGAGGGCTGTGCAGGCTGACCTGAGCCGATACGATTTGCAGATGCATTAAGCCCCCGTTTTCACAGAGCATGGCTCAGATTATATATTTGCACTGAAAGAGTCATCTCTGTCACCACATAATGAATACATATAACAATTCTTCGATGTCTAATGACACTTTTTACTATCACTGGAAAATGATCGAGGCCCATATTCACCTGACATTCTTCATTACATCTCCAGTCTAATCCTCAAGAATTCTCTACATATAACAGAGACGCAATTTCTGACTAAACCACATTGTTTAGCCAACCAGAGATCTTATTTCTTTTCAAAGCTACACCGAGCTAGACTACGAATGCTATTTAGCAATACAATACATTTTTTTTGCTTCAATGTAAACAATGTACATTAGGAAAAATACAAATAACTAAATACAAAGTAGTCAACGTGATGTTTTTGATGAATGGTCTGGTTGGAATAAGGCCTAAAAGTAGTGCAGTAAAATAAAGAAGCTGTTCTATAAACGGAAAGTATAATGTAACTTGATTTTTAATTGAAGACTTATTTTGAACGGTTCTTGAATACAGACCCGAGTTTCTATTTTCATAGTTTAGAATCAAGCATGGGATGGTGTAGATACAAAGATTGTTAATCCTTCACGGTTATTTTTCTTTGACAATACCATCACAGCATTCTTTTGAAAATTCGTGACTACTGTCCCATAGAAAATGGTCTATTAAACATTCAAGGAATGAGATTGGAATCATTTTTCGAGGACAAAAGGATGACAGGGTAAGATTTCCCGGAACAAAAGGCTGTGTCTGCTAACACTGATAACACTGATGTACGGTGAACACCAGGACAGACAGACAGACAGACAGATACAATGTGTGAAATGGAGAAGAAAGCTTTTTGCACTGCCTACTTAATAACTAGTGCCAAATAGAAAGTGGCACTAATTGTCTTGGGAGTTACAAAAATAATTCTAAACCAGAATTGAAAACACGGATTTGTCATGTTTTACAATTTAATTTGTGGCGGAGAAGTCTTCCCAAAGTCAGCCATTGATTTAGTCTTCATGAATTATTCAAATATTCCTAAGTTCGTCTGCGGGAAGTTCAAAAATAATCAGGACAGAGCATAATTGCGGCAGCTGTCACGTCAGACATTTTTACTGTTTCAACAAGACATACGTATTGACACGCGCCATTCTTTAAGTGGTTGCTTGACGTTTTGAGGCATTAAATAGCAGTCAGGTACATATGAGCCGCGCTCTGTGAAAAGGGGGTTTAATGCATCTCCGAAAAGTATCGACCAAGGTCAGCCTGCGCGGACGGCGCAGGCTGAACTGGGCCGAAACTTTTCGCTCTTGGTCAATTTTCTGCATGTCCAAGGATCAGTGTACCTCATGAATCAGTGGGTTGTTATACAAAATGGATTTTATTGATCCATACTTGTATGATGACTTGCTTGGTATCATGGATCAAGGAGATGCATTTAGCCCCCTTTTACCAGAACACTCATATACAGGATCTACTGAATGACACGCTTTTCTCTTTAAACACTCGTCATTTAGCTTTATCCATTTTGACGAATGTTTGACACCTGTGTTATAAAACCCTGAAGCTGATAATGTACTAATAATCCTTTGAAACTGGCAAATAAGTGAGTAAGGGAAAGATTCAAGATGCTCGAAGCTAAGTCAATACTCAATTACTCGCGATTCAATACTTAAGCCATGCTCTAGCAAAATGGGGTTTAAGGCATCTCTGTAAAGCATTTTACCGAGCAACTTCATAATTATAGATCCCTAAAATTAACTTTGCCTAACAATCATGAGATAGACTGGTCCTTTGACATGCAGAAAATTGACCAATAGCAAAAAGCTTCGACATTGATCAAACTTCACGGACTGCGCATACTGACATGGGTAGATATTTTTTTGCAGATGCATTAAGCCCCCTTTTTGCAAAGCATGAGTCATTATATTTTTCCTTAAATGCAAAAGATAGTAACAAGAAAGATTGACATCTCTAAAAAATGAGTGCATGCATGCTCTTTCAGAGAAACTAGTATTTTTCTAATTCAATTTAATCTATTTGAAATTGTGACTTATCCTAGCTTGCATGGCTTTTGTTTAAAGATAGCCTAGTATTAAGTAGAAAGATAAAAAGACAATATGTCATAAAGATTAAACAAAAATGTGCCTCAATAAGATTTTGTATCAACCTTACGTAGTGTACCAGTTTTCCAGACAACATGAGATGCATATGAGCTGTTAAAAGGGGGTTAAATGCATTTGCAAAAAGCATCGAACAAGGTCAGACTGCACAGTCCACGCAAGTTGACCTTGGTCGACCTTGGTCGAACCTCTTGGTTTTTGGCCAATTTTCTACATGTCCTACATGTCCAAGGGCCATCCTACCCCCGGATTCAGTTGGTTGTAAGACAAAATAGATTTTATGGATCCGTAATTATGAGAAGACTAGCTCGGTATAATGTATCACGGAGATGCATTAAACTCCCTTATGTCAGAGCATGGCACACACACACACACACACACGTGTGTGTGTGTGTGTGTGTGTGTGTGTGTGTGTGTGTGTGTGTGAAAATACTTCGACAAAGTATCAAGACAATAGTCTACAAATATCATATAACTTGCTACAGAAACCTTACAATGTTTGTTGGTGATTTTGTGAAGCTGTGACCTTTTTACTTTTAACAAGTTTATTACAGCATTTTCTCCTTTTCCCACAATGTTTTCTACCCTTTTGCAAACAGATTTCAATTTTTCAGCCACATTTATTTTGTCATCTGTAAATGCTTTCAGTTTGGACTAGTCTAAAACTTTGTCCTTTGGTAAAGAGTTAACCCATATCCTGCTAAATCAGTGAAACAAAACTTTCAAGCCGATAGTACAAACCCAAATTCTGCTATTTCAAAAGTAGTTTTGGGGAAAAGATGTGTCCTTATCGGACAGTGTAGATCCAAGATCAGACTGCACGTTCTGTACAGTATTATCTTGATCTACACTGTCCGCAAAAGTTCAGTGATTCGCCCTTAGCAGCCTAAGGGTTAAATCCAGGAGAATCAGAGACAATCAAGCATTAGCTGTGATTGATTCGATGTTCATGTGCTTTTAAACATTGGCCTAATCCCGCACAGGCTTAAATTACCGCTGCCAATAACACCATGCAAGGAACATACAGAAGAACAAAATGCCGAAAAGGACAACACTTAGTCTGAAATATATGGAAAACATTTTAGGGTCGTTCTCCCTCATTTTTTTCCTCAAAATCTGCAAGAACGTAGTACCGTATTTGTGAAGTAATGGTCCGATATTCGGCGCTTTTTGACTCTTAGGACAACACCTTAGTTGCTTTCAACGTTGGTTGTAGATCGAGATGAGACGATACAGAACTTTAAGTCTACAGTTGGTACAATTTCCCAGTATTCATGATAGATTTGAACAAAACAGCTGTTTGGTGTGTAAACTTGTCTGGAACTGTCTATTTCATTGATTTGGAACTGGAAAAATTAAACATTGGCTTAACACTGGACGACAAAATTTTAACTCCAACAGATCGTAAGTTAACGATTAAATGTGGCTCACATGACAGAATTTATCTATGAACAGGAAGAAAACAATGTGGGACAAGGAAAAATGCTGGTAACCAGCATTTCCGCCTTTTCCTATGATGCTTTAAAAAACTTTCCTAAAGGGTCGTTGAAGCACGGGACCGCTTTGTGAAGGGTCCAGTGATAGATTACCTTCTCAAACATCCAATTACGATGCTGAAGTTAACTCGTTAATAAGACTGAAATATCAGGATTCCCCGATCTTGTCTTGCAAAAGACGTTGAATCAATGACAGGAAAACTAAACGTCTTGTCCTTTTTTCTACAACCGTATATGAAATGTGTTTCCCGTGTAAAGTTTGTTTTTTTTCCTATGCCAGACTTAAGTTAAGATGGAGAACTCGCCGTCGTTTACGAACACGATCTACAAAAATTTACAAGAAAATGATGTCGTTTGTGCAAGAACAATGGAGTCTTCTAAAAAAAATAAAATAATCTCTAACAAAGATAGAACCGCTCACCTCTTTCATTCTTATTCTAAACGAAAGCATAGAATAAGCATGTCTCTACATAAAAAAAAAATATATATTTACAGGTCACTAAGATAGGGGAAACATTTTTTTTCAGCTGCTCGTTTGGACTGTCTCTAGCATTTGTATAGGTATTTGTTTTCTATTCAAAGGTGCCTGATTGCAAATTTTGTCGACGCTATTAAACATAGTAAACAAATGTAGCGGCCTAGACCCAAAATAATTTACTGAAAACTCTTGCTCTGCTTATCCCTTTACCACACAACAAAATTTTAGACCAGTCCAAATCTAAAGCATTTGCGGGCGACAAATTATATGTTACTCCAAACATAAAATTTGTCTTTCATAGGGTAGAAAACATAGTGGGAAAAGGAGAAAATGCTGGTTACCAGCATTTTCTCCTTTTCCCACAACGTTTTTAAAAGCCCTCTTTCCTAGGGTTACCAGCATTTTCTCCTTTTCCCTCAATGTTTTTAAAAGCCCTCTTTCTCAGGGTCGTTAAAAGTCGGCATTGTGTGGTAAAGGGTTAACGTTTTGACATGAAGGAAAAGGAAGGTTATCAAAGAGATAAATAAGAAACAGATTTTGCGACATTTTGCATGGAAAGTATGGTTTCCATTAACAATATGATTATGCAGTCCATGCAAACTGACTTATGTCGAAACTTTTTATTTTTGGTAAGTTTTCTACATGTCCAAGGACAATTTTTATTATTCAGCCGGTTGTCAGACAAAATGGATTTTGTAGATCCTTTGTTATACATGTATGATAACTTGCTTAGTATAATGTATCACGGAGTGTTTTAAACCCCCTTTGTCAGAACGCCTCTCGTGTAGAATAATAAAACTCCACTTTATCTTCTGTACGACGTTAAATTACACTGACTATCGTTCTGCATGTGCTGGATTCCATAATTATTTATACATTAATGCAATTCCCGGGGATACAGCAAAGCAATGTCCTAATGACAAACAAACATGCAAGCCTAACATTCCTCATCCACGTAATTCTATCGATTTGGTGCATGCATTCAGAAAATTTGGTAAATCGATGCATTGCACCATTTATATAACTTAAAACTGTCAGAGTTCTACAAACAACATGTCAGGAGTAAAGGAGCCCAAAGTAATACGCGATTAAAACCAAACACCACACTTCCATTCCATCAATTAGACAACAATCGAAGAACAAACAGAATCTTACAAACTATAAACAAGAATTGTAACAGTAGCGCAAAATCAGACTTATCAAAGATTGTGTCAGGAGTAAACACGAGTGAGACAAACTATATAAAGGTCTGTGGTGAAATCTAAAACGCCATTGTCTTCCGCAATCGGATTACATTTCTTATCGGACCGGTTCTAAAACTTTTATCTTTCTTGCAGGAAATAATAACACCTCCAAATAAGATTTAAACACCGTAAACTGTGGCCAGATAAAAAGATTATTTACAATTAAAGCTATTCCTTTCAAGAGATACAGACAACTGAGCCACTAATGATCATCAAGCATGCAATCAGGTCATTATTCATTGATATGTTCCAAAGACTGTGCACTCCCTAGAATTGATGAATCAAGGCAACACAACTATCAGGAAGTTGGGGAAACTATTTTTTGCGGTAGCAGCAATACATGAACGCTTGCAGGTTTGTACAACAAGAGCATTCCTATGTTAGATTATTGAATAAATATTTGAATGTGTAATGTTTAGTGATTTACGAAATAAATACATACAACCACTTGTCAGAAAATGAAAAGTCTTCAGTGTTATCGGAGAAAAACTGTTTAACGTCTTCTGAGAAAGCATCATTGTTTAAAGATTATGGTTAAAAGCTTTTCTCCTGCGTTCTGTCAGAATTCTCTGCTGTTGTCAATAGCCATTTCCTTTACTTTAAAGAGCTGAAGCCTTCCAGATTTCAAAAGGACTGTCCAATGAGCGTTTGTATGTATATGTTATTTACTTGTACATGTGTATAGTCATATTGGTCATGGGTTGTGTTTCTTCAAAACGAAATGTAAGTACATGCAGCAATCTTAAAATGAAAATTAAGTAATTCATTAATCTTATTCTCATACTGCATGTACTGTATTCTTCGCTGTAGATATGTTGTATTTGGAACTGAAAGTGACAGGGAGGTTAGTCTATATCATTATGGTGCTGCTTGGCTTTTTCCAACCAGGTGACTACGCATTTGACATCTGGGTACCAGTCGGTTTTAGAGAATGAGCGGCAAAATAGATAAATTGGTCCTATCTTAAAGAGCTGTTGTAGAGCATTCTCTTTGTGTGCCAACATGTTTTTCTTATTTCAGTTTTTCTGCAAATTTTGTTCATCATTATTATTGATACTGATTTCGTCTCTGTTTCCAGTTTAGTCTGTTTAAGTATGAACCTGTATGTATATGTTGAGACTCTTGATTTCATTTGTCAGTGAAAATATTACTATATTATAATAAAACATAACTTTTGATTGTGGCTCCAGAAGTAGCAATAATACTGCATCTAAATTGTTGCGTTAGAGAATTTATTTACAATCGGGGCACTTCCTTGAAGTACAGAGAATCAAACCCCGATAACATCCAGCATGCAAGCAATACATTACGTTTTGTTACACTACACCGACTTGATGCATTTTATGGTATTAATCAATCGATTTGTTAGAACCATAAGATTAAGGGCATGAGTAGTGCAATCCAATGAGACAGACAGATATGCGCAGGGTAATAGAATTTCTATTCTGTGCTTTAAATTCTGGTTTTTTTGTTTTGTTTTTTTTTATTTGATGGGTTTTGTTGACTTCGAAATATACAAAGTAAACAATGTAAGATCGCAATATGGCACGATCATTGAATATAACAAAAAGTCAAGTCCGTTCATTTTATTGTGTCACGCCGATTTGTATTTTTCAGTCTCTGGAGATTTATTTTTTGTCGGAAAGAAAAAAAAAATCAGAGAAAGATCTGTTATAATGGAGACACCCATTTCTTTGTATCGATTGGTGCCTCATCTTCGTATAATAAGGTTTGCAGTTTCTGACTTTTGTATCACAAGATAAGAATGATGCAACGTAAACTTTCATGTTAAAAACTATTCCTTGGATTACCTGCTGAATAAAAAGAACTTTTGTCAGTCAAAAAGACTGTTTAAAATGTGGAATTTTCAGCTTATCTATTTTGGTCAGAGTATTTCACTTTACATCGGTAAATGCAGATCTATCATGTAGGTTGCCTGATATTTCGTTGAATTCCTGGCATGTTATTTTTGAATCAAGAGAGAACCTAAATATTGCAATTTCGATGATTTTTTTCAAGGTCGTATCATAAACATGGACACACTTTATTACGTGTGCGCTACACTCTTGCCAAAGGGGGTTTACTGCATCTCCGTTAAGGATTGTACCGAGCAGGTCATCATTTAATTGTGGATCCATAAAATCTATTTTGTCTATAACCGGAGGAATCATGTGGTACAATGGTCCTTGGACATGCAGAGAGTTTATCACAAACAAAAGTTTCGCCCCAGGTCAGCCTGCGCGGACTGCACAGGCTGACCTGGATTGAAACTTTTTGCAATTGCATTAAACGCCCTTATTACAGAAAATGGCTCATAAACCTGAACATTGTAGTACAAAATATTGGTCCATACCTGTGGTCATAAGACATTTACAGTAACATCCGTGGAATTTACAATAACATCCATGGAATAGAAAAATATTACTACGATTCTACGGAAAATATTGAGAATAGAGCGATAATTAAACATAAGATACCCACAAAGCCTCAACTGTTATATCATAAGGAGGGGGGGAGGGCTACTGACAGACAGTTTAGACTTGAAATCAGGGTGCACATTTGTATGCCGTCTGATCTTACCACTATCAACAACAGCAACCCAAAATTCGCAAAGGTACAAAAAAAGTTCATTCCTCCCCAAAAAAATCCTGTCAATCAGCAAATACATTATATTCATACTTTCAAATGCTTGTGTGCCTTTAAACCTTACTTCGTTCAAAATTCAACACTCCGCAGAAGTAATAAATCTACATACTGATGTGCTGAAAATAAAGAAGACAACATAAAAGCCTAGAATAATGGTCTAGATAATTTTTCGTTTTACCTCGTTAATATACAATGGAAGTCTTACAAGGAATGGATCAAGACAGAGTGACAGCAACCCATCCCATAATTATGGATCCATGAAATCCTTTTTGTCTTACAAACCTACTAAATCATGCGGTAGGAGGTTCCCTGGACATGCAGATATTTACAAAAACCAATAAGTTACGGCCCGTGTCAGACTGTGCGGACAACGCAGGCTGACATGAATCGATACTGTTTGCAAATGTTTTAAGCAGACGCAGAGGCATCTTCACAGAGCATGACTTAGTTTTACTCAGCATCCTTGACTTTTGGTTTACTTTTGTCTTCTTAGACTAGCTCAGAAATTTTTGAGAGAAAAACAAAACATTTAAGTAGATTATTATAAATGCTATTTCGAATTTGATTACAAAATCCCTGTCAGAGACCCGCGATCCCTTGACACATTAAGAAAAATATTCAATACTGACAGCAACATGTAAATACTTTTATTTTTTAAAAAAAAACATGGATTTTTTTAATCCAAGTGGCATTATAAATAGGTTACCCTTTGGGAACTTGAAACCAAATGAAAAAACAAAATGTTTTAATCCTTATCCTGCTGTATAACTGTGAAGCAGATGGTAAAACCCAAAATGTTAATATTTCAAAGTTATTGGGATTGGGGGAAATATCTCCATATCGGACAGTGTAGATTCAAGATCAGACTGCGCGTTTTGTGCAGTCTGATCTTGATCTATGCTGTCCCCAAAAGGTCCGCGAGTCGCGCTTAGCAGCCCAAGGGTTAACGGGCGGTTTAACCTCCCCCACCCCCTCGATTTTTCCAAGTAATTAATCTAGTTTCTTATACTGCTCAAGATAGATTTGTATCTTCTGTCATTCTTTCGCAAATTTCTTAAAATAAGAAAGTCGGAGAGTAGTTGATGTTGAAGATCATGGAGCCAAGAAATTGACATAAGATAAATATAATAGAATAATCTGAAACAACAAGAATCCCCAAAGTGTAAATGGCTTTTGTTGGTCATGATTCTATTAAACTGAACTTTTCACCTGCCTCAAAATGAAGAGAATTAGAGATCTAGTATACATGTATATGATTTTTTTTTTTTTAGTATATTACCGATGAAAGAAGTAAAGATAATTAGAGCTTTTAAGCCGGAAATAACCTCCATTGGATATAGATTTACTGCAGTTTCTCATTAACCCCTAGGCTGCTAAGCGCGACCCAGTGACCTTTTGCTGACAGTGTAGATCAAGATCAGACTGCACAGAACGTGCAGTCTGATCTTGGATCTACATTGTCCGATAAGGAGATGTCCTACCCCCAAAAATACCTTGAAAATAGTAAGACTCCGGTTTTTAGCCTGGGCTTCGCTTGCCAAGCCCAAGGCTATAGTAATCGTATACCAAAATTTCAACCCCATCCACATGATCCGAGCAGTTACGAGTAAAAGTGAAAAGTACCGCTTGCAATGCATCTCACTACGCTGAAAGAAACGACCCCCAAAAATGATAAAAATATTTGGGTTTGAACATCACAGTTAGGTTTAAGTTAACAAATAACTGTGAGAGATGCGCGATGTCAATCTAACGAAAGTATTTGACTAAGAATTTCAAGCTCTAGTGATCTTATTTACAAGTGGAAATTAGTGCGCTGTAACACTGAAGAAACATTGGCAAATCCTTAGATGTAGTTACGGAATCGGCCGAGTAGTGACGAGTGATGTTGCCGAACAATACTCGGAATCTTTCGTCTTTCCTATTTTTTGACACAATGTGCATGACAAAACGCAGACGATGTGCTCTTTCCCCAAAACAACTGAACATTTCAAAAACTCGGTTAGATTTATTTTCGCAAAATTACTGTGCTTCTCGAATCTAAAGGTATAAATATGTTTTGATTGGCCCAGTATGTACAATGCGTTATTTCTTCTTGTCAGAGTTGTCCCTATGTCCTATGACGTCTCGGACCATGACAATTTCGACCCATTTTGGGCATTACAATCTCGGCACACAAAATCGAATATGTAACGTTACACAGGGTATAAAACTCTGTAATATGAGCCATAGACAACCAGTTAAGAAGACCTAAATGGCGAGCGTGTTATATCAAAGATCAGACTTCTCATTAAGTGCCATCTGATCTTGATTTTTGATCACCTCCGCTATTTATCGATAATAAATTGACCTGAGATTAGCATCAGGTGGTAGGCGTTTTATATCGAAGATCATATTTATTACTCGATGCAATCTGATCTTGATCTAAGCTGTCAATATAGGATATTTAACCCTTTGGCTTCTCAGCGCAACTCGATGCTCTTTTACGGATAGTGTAGATTAAGATCAGACTACACAGAACGTGCAGGCTGATCTTGGATCTACATTGTCTGATACGATGAGTTATTTTCTACCAACAACAATTTTGCAATCGCCATGTTACAGCATATATAGGTGGCTTGAAAACTTCATCCATTGTATTGAACAATTTAACCCTTTACCAAACAATCCCAACTTTTAATGACCCTGAGAAAGAAGCCTTTTGAAAACATTGTGGGAAAAAGTTTTTAAAAAATGCTGGTAACCAGCGTTTCCTCCTTTTCCGATAATGGTTTCTACCCTTTCCGAAAAAGATTTCAATTTTTCAGTCACAGTTATTTTGTCGTCTGCAATTGCTTTGAATTTGGACAGGTAAAAAATTTTGTCGTTTGGTAAAGAGTTAAGGGTTAAGTGATAATGGGTACTGAAAGAGTTAGGTTTTTAACACACTGCTTACGGATCCATATTTTTACTGCCAGTTGTTGCAGACAAATTTGATGTTAACTCATTAATAAAGTTACTGTGTGCAGATGAACCGCTCCTTCCAAAATGATAGGAACATATTTCAAAGCTGATGAATTTTCAAAGGTGTCTGAGTGCAGGGCAATTCAAGACCATCAATATTAGTACTCATCTGTGTAAATCCACAGTGTTACTAAGAATAATGTAAGAAAAATATTTTATCATCCTATCATGCATTTGGTTCGAGGCTAGTTTGTCCAAAAACTATAGCTTGGCCGTGGGCATGTTCATCCCTGGGCTTTTTCATCCAGGCTTGTTTGTCCCACATTATTGCACCCTACTTTTTTAAAATGAATTTTAAGTGAAACATGAATTAAAAAATCAAGTAACATCATATATCTACAATTAGGAAGATTTTTTTTGTTTCTTTAATTAATGTCTGTGAATCACTGGTTTTCTTAGAATTTTTACCATCAGCAATGGGGAAACAATCTCAAATTTGTCGCCGTCATTGGCTACTTCTAAATACCAAGATTACCAATCGTCAAAATTCAGGATTAAGGTAATATAAAAGCTCAGCGCTTAAGTGAGAGAGGATTGAATTGTGTCGTAATGACTACCATCAATCATCGAAAAGAAATTGGCTGAGCTAAGGATTCAAACCAGTGACCCCCCTCCCCCTTCTCAAGTCTGGTATGCTAACGACTGTGCTAATGGGGCTCGACTGCAGTAATTGGTTTTAACTTTTTACCAAATGATAAAATTTTAGACTTTACCAAATTGAAAGCCTTTGCAAATGATGGAATTTGTCCCAGATAGGGTAGAAAGCATTGTGGGAAAATGCTAGTATACATAAAAGCAGCAGTATCTTGAATCACTTCGAAAATGCAGAAAATGAATTGAACAAGTTAGGAACGGGCCCAGTGTTCTTAAATTTTAAAGAATCAAAAAGAATAGAGAGCCAATTGCTTGTTTACAAAAAAGAGAGCCATTTTCTTTTTACCACAAAAAGGGCCATGTTTTGCTCCAAAAATATTGACCATCAGCAAATCATTTTTATGCACCATGTCTTGGATAAAGTTAAAGTAAAACTGTAGCAAACACCAATCATCTGAAGACTACATCTCTGGCCAAATCTTCACCACATTTAGTCCTAGTATCTGTCTTTATATTAATATTTAATCCTTTACCACACAATCCTGAGTTTTAACAACTGTGATGAAGGAGGGTTTAGAAAATACTGGAGGAGGGGCTCAGGAGAAATTGCTGGTGACCAGTATTTTCTCTTTTTTCCACATTGTTTTCCTACACTTTCCAATGTCAGCATTAGCATCACATTCGATTTGTTGTCTGCAGTAGATTTCAGTTTGGACAAGTCTAAAATTTTGTTGTTTGATAAGGAGTTAAGATAATTTTGACAATTGCCACTATGCAAATATGAAAATTCGGTTAGCAAGTTTGTTTCCTAATTACAACGGTCACAAGTTTAAATTTTGGTCAATCTTGGTAAAAATAAATAGTTCACACAAGACAGATTACAATCACTCTTGTTGTTTTATTTTTGGAAATAAATTAGAATTATCTTAGATGATTTCGAATGGTTGCTCCCCTGGTCACAACACTGACAACTTGTTTATACTTTTGAGACCATATTTTGACTACATGAATTGAGTTGATATTCACCAACTGTTCTTAAGAACGTTCTTTGTCTTATCCTCCAAGATTTTCAAAATTTGAAAGTAAAACACTACTTCTGATTGGCTAAACTAGATGGTTTAGCCAATCAGAAGTGTTACTTTCAAATCTAGAAAATTCAGGAGAATAAGACTGAGAAAGTTCTTAGGAATGGGAAGTAAATAGGGACCCTGATCTGTCCATCTGTCTTAATAGTATGTCATGCAAATTTCCATTTGTATTTAAAGCCAAGCCAAGACAGGTGGTTCAGTCTATTAAATACAAGGCTTGAAAGCCAGGTTTGCTGAGCTTTGCCTATTTCTTTCAGACAATTGATGATAGACATGGGAAGAGGATTCAACCCCTTTCACTGCTGTATATTTTTTCAACTATGTTTATGTGGTAAAGTAGCCAGTGGCTTAAAAAGTACAAGTTAAACCAATTCTAGGAAGGCATGTATAGGTGTACTGGCCTTTGCAACATAATTAAAATAATGTTGAAAATAGTGTTAAACCACAGAAGCAAGTTTTGGTCCAAATTTACTGAAAATTGTTGGGCCAAAATTTTTTCTAGATAATCTTTCTGACTTTACGATACAGATATGTCCATTTGTATACATTTCAAAAGCAGTATAAGCATAGAAAATCCTAAAAGGATATCAACCAGGTTACCCTCCCGCCCAATGTCAATGAAACTTTGTCTTTAAATTGTAACTGGGCAGAATATTTGTAATTTTAAACCAACGTTTCCCTAAAACACAGTGAAATCTAACATTGAAATTGGGCAGAATATTTGAGTCCAGCCCCTGTAGCTCAGTCGGTAGCGTACAGGACTTGAGAGCAGGTGGTCGCTGGTTCGATCCCTGGCTGGGCCAATTTCTTTCCAAGGATTGACGATAGTCAATGTGACAGGATTCATTCCTCTCTCACCGCTGATAATTGTTTTGACGATGGTTATGTGGGAAAGCAGCAAGTGGCTTGGAAAGAATATTGTGCGTAGAACTGGTAAAAGAAACTCAAGGAAAGCATGGATAGGTGCACAGGCTGCCGTGAAATAACTGAAATAATGTTGAAAAGGGTGTTTAACACTATAAATCAATCAATCAATCAGAATATTTGCCTTGATAAATATTTCAGACCAGTTTAAAATTAATCATATCGGGTCAAAAAGTAGGTCACTGGGGAAAATCGTAGGAAACCCTTGTTTGCACTCAGAGATAAAATTTTCAGTCAGATACTCTTGAAAATTGGTTGGAATTTTTGTCTTAATGACATCTCGTACAAGTTTGATATTAGTTTGTGTGGTATCAAAAGGTAGGTCACTTTTATGAATCAGAAAAACGTTGTGTGCACCATATTGGCCACATTTATCAGCAGTAGGCCTATTCCTTTTTGCATGCTGCTCATTTTAATTGGTTGCATGAGCCTTTACAAATTTATGTTTTTCCATTCTGTTGTCAACTCTACAGACTGTCAGTGTGAGACAATGTAGAGGTATTTTTTTTAGTCTGTACAAATGTGATCTGGAAGTTTCAAGCCTGTTAAAATATGATAGAAATTTTGAGCTTCTGGGCCTCTTCTTTCTTCTTCTTCACCCCGTTCAGATGCCCAGGCTTTCAGTGCCTTTGGCGCTTTGATTACCATTGTCATGCAGTTTCATTTCACTTATTTAGCAGGACAAGCGTTAAGGTCATTCACATGTTGGTGGTGCTCCATTGTGTAGATAGTGGAAATGGGAAATGGGGATATGAAGAAACGTTTGCTTGAATGATATATATTTATTACCAAAGATTTAAGTGTAGAAGACAATTACTAAAGATACATGTGTGGTGTATGTGACTTACCAAGATATACACTTATCATCTTTTACAGATGCTGTAAGCAGACAAAAACGATTCTAAGATAAACATTAAGTAAATAAAACAGTAAGATATTCACGTTTTGGCATAACATTAGTGTAAAGGTTCAAAATATTAGTAAGCTGGATATTTACTTTCAGACCTTTTGTAATGATTCTATCTGTCTAAACTCAACGGCATTTTATTGTCAGCAACTAAATTGCTGCCATTGACGGAGTTGAAATGATTTTGAACATTCTTTCACAAAATATTTTCATAACAGCTCTATGCCTTTTTATGGCAATATGAATCAGGTAAAGCAGTACGATAGAGATTTGCTGTTGGTAACCTATAATCTTCATCAGACTTTCATTGGTCCCAGTGATGGAAGCGAGGATATCTGTCATTAAACTTGAAGGGAAGCTTTAAAAATATCTACATCCTCTGTTTGTAATTGAGAACGACCGTTTAATCTGTCAAAAGGTTTTTGAGTTAACATGCATTATATTAGAGAATTTCTTGCTAAGTGCATGTGGATCAAGTAAATTGATTTCTTACAATATTTATGTCTGGTCGTCAGTGCCTTAACAATCTATTTAACCCATGTTCTGTTGAGAACATATTGCTAACTATTATTAAAATAGATTTCGCCAAGTTTGTTTGCCTTCAATTGGGCTCAAATGACTGTTAACCCTTAATCAAACAATCTCGTGTTTCTGTTAAACGATCCTGAGATATATATGGCACTTGAAAACATTGTGAGAAAAAGGACAAAATGCTGAAAACCAAAATTTTCTTTTTTTCCACAGTATTTTCTACCCCTTCAAAGACAAATCTCATCATTTGATTCACATTTTGCCCGAGTAGCTCAGTGGTTAGCGTGTCTTACTCATGACCTGGTGGTTGTGAGTTCGATACCCTGTTGAGGCAAACTTTCTTTCCGGCGATTTTTCGCCTCTCACCTATGATGCATGTGAGGAAAATAGTCAGTGGCTTTGGAAAGAAAGTTGTGTCAGTACTGGTGTAAGAAAGCCAGGAAACACATGGGTGCGTCACTGACCGCCATGATAGGGCCTGAACTGTTAAAATGGCGTTAAACTCCAGTACAAAATCAAATACAAACGAAGAGCAGTAGTGTATAATATGTACCTTCTAGGAAATTCCGTCGCCTGTCCCAAAATTCCCGCCCATCCGTTTTTATCCCAGAATGCCCATCCGTTTTTTATCCCAGAACGCCCATCCATTTTTGTAAAAAAAAAATCCCCCTCTCCCCCTTTCCCCCCCCCCAAAAAAAAATCCCCCCCCCCCAAATTCCCCCCTCCCCCTTCCCAAAAAATTTTCCCGATCTCGCAAATTTCCATCCCTTTCGCGCGACTCTCGAAAACAAAATCCCCCCTTTCCCCCAAAAAATTTCCCGATCCCGCTAATTTCCTAATCTCCCCGCGCGTCTCTCGAAAAAAAAATTCATAACTCGTAAAGTTATAAATTTCCCGAATCCCGCTAAATTTCCTAATCGCGCGCGCGTCTCTCGAAAAAAAAAATTATAACTCGTTAAAAGAAAATTATAAATTCTCGTTCAAAAAAAAAAAAAAAAAAAATATTTCTAGTTTAAAATTCCTTATTTTCAAAAATTTTTCTAATCTAAAAAAAATTAAAAAAATTAAAAAAAGAAAAAAATTTATTTCTAGTTTAAAATTCCTTATTTTCAAAAAAATTTTCCTAATCTTAAAATTAAAAAAAATTTTGATTTTAATAAATTTTTTTTTCGAATAAAGCTGGGAAAAAAATGAGCGTATTAAATAATTTAAATAGCAGTTTTATTTTACATCTAGTTAGAACGCTAGAAGACAAAATTTATTTCGGGCAACGGAAATATCGTTCTCCTAATTTAATAGCATTTCCTACGTTCAAATGTAAAAACTTTTACCTAGCGTTGCTGCGAATAAAACCGGCTGTTTACTATGAACTTAGTAAAGTAGCCCATGAGCCCTTGTTAATTTTTAATACTTCACACTTTCTGTCTACAGAAAATATAGAGGAGGGATACGATGGTATAGCGATTAAATATTTATTACCGAAAAATGTAGAAGATGGATCGTTATCTTTAGGTATTATGGCTTGCTGTATTGTGTTTTCTCCCGAGAATTTCCCGCATTCCTGGGAGGAGGGTAACTTTGATATCTTTACTAGATGGGGTGATCCTCCTATAGAAGGGCAAGAAGAGTTGGAAGATATAGGGGGTTTTCACGAAGAAGGTGTGCGACTGGAAAACCAACATCTTGCGCAGGGAGATGAGATAATACGTAAAAACGGAAAAGAGACATTTCTAGAAGAAGAATGCGTCATTTGCAAAGACGCGAAACCAAACGTAATGTTTTGTAATTGTGGACATACAGTTGCTTGCGAAGGTTGTGATAAGACAGCTAATTTAAAAAGTTGCCCTTTATGCAAAACAATGTGCCAAATAAAACGCAAATTATAAATATCTATTTTATTTAAAATATATATTTTTAAACGCGTAAAAATCTTAAATGACGCTTTTTATTTTATTTTAAACGTCTGTTTTCACTTATTAGTTTACTTATTATCTTATAATTATTTTTTCTTTTTCTATCATTAATTATAGATTGTTTCCATTTTTTGTTCCTACGATTAATATCATTTGCGTCAATAATCAAATGTAAAGACTTATTTACCTCTCGTAACGCTTTAATACGATTATTATTTTCCGTGATTTTATCGTTATAAAACGATTCTAAGCGTTTTGCTTCTAATTCGCGATAATCCATTTTTTTAAAAAAAAATATTTTTTTTCGATTTAAATTCGGTATTTATCAAAATTTAAGAAAAAAAATTTATTATATAACAAAGATGAATAATTTAAATATCAGATTTATTTCGCATTTAACTAAAGTACAAGAAGATAAAATTTATTTCGGCAAAGTAAAATATCGAGATCCGAATATAATAGCATTACCACCATGCCTGGACGAGAATTATTTCTTATCGATGCAAAGATTAAAACCTGTTATTTACTACCAATATAGTAAGATAGATTATACATGTATTTACAAAAATGTATTAACCCGCATGACGTTAATACTGAAAGGTTCGAATACTTTAATTACGGAAGATTTGAATAATCTACGAACCTACAAAATGTTATGGACATATAATAATTTAGCTAGCGTTTATGAATGGGATAAAAAAGAACCGCTTTTCGTAAATCGTGTTATGCATCATGTCTATTTTAATCTGACAGATTTTCCTCATTCGTGGGAAGAGGGTATCATTACTCGATTGGATAATTGGATCAATTCTCCTATAGAATTGGATGATGACTCCTCATCGTTGGAAGAAGAAGAATCTAGCGATGACGAATTACTCGATATAGAAACTCACACAGAAACCGCATCAGTAACGGATCCTTCCGAAGTTAGAATAATAAACGAAGTACAAAATGCCGAAACAACAACGTCAGTTTGTTATCGAGGCTGAGTTTACGAAGAAGAAGAATGCGTTATATGTGGAGATAAGGAACCGAACATATTATTTTGTAATTGCAGTCACATGGTAGTATGTTTGGATTGTCTCGATGATAGTGAAAAGAAAAAAACGAACGATAACTAAATGTCCAACGTGCAGACTAAAATTCGACGTGTTAAGGATATTTTAATAAATTTATAACTTTTTTTAAAGTTATAAATTTTCGTCCAACTTATAATGCCCCAAAGCTAACGTATTTATACTATCTTTTAATATAACTCTTTTATCATCGTCGTGACTTAACGCTATTTTGTTTATCTTTTCCGTATACATTTCGTGTCTGCGACTTCTTAGTACGCGCATTTGCCTATACTGATCTTTTTTCGTGAATAAACAATCTTTATAATTCGCGAAATGTAATTCGTTTTTGACGACCGACTTTTTAATCCCCTTGCATCTTTTATCCTCCTTATTATCCGAGGTTTTATAAGAGTAATCCTACAAATTCCGTCATAATTTTACCTCCCAATTCGTCTTTAAACTTTCCTATTACTTTCTTGTTCCAGCTATAATAACACGGATGATTGATCGGATGGTTACTCGTGTCAAATATTTTAGGTATGTCCGGACGAATATCTTCATAAAGGTCGTACGTTTCTATTTCGAGTATAAAACTATCGGTATCCATATAACATAATTTAACTTTATCGTTATACTTTTTCTTAAAATAATTATAATAAGTGTTATACATATGCGTTTTACTAATATCTAAAATGCACATACCCAAGTAAACGGGCTTGTCATATTTTATTAAGGTTCTCTTCATGTGTAAAGCTACTAAATTCTCGTCGAATATAGTCGTATGATCGTAATTTGGTTTTGCAACCTGCATTTTATAAAAATAAGATTGATCGGCAGAAAGTAATTTTATATCTACTCTGTTTCTTATATTTTCCATCGTCTTACCAAAAACGGAATTATTCATCAACTTAAAAAAATCTTTTTCGAAGTCATTTTTGGCTTTAGTTCTTAAACCGTTGTTAAGATCGATGTAAGATTTTAACCAATTACTTTCTTTAAATTTAAATCCTCGGGTAACGTTTTTTTAATTTAAGACCCGAGTCAATATACGTTTTTAAAGCCCGATAATGCAGAACATATTTTTCTTTATCGTATAAATTGGGAATGAATTTTTTTACCTTTTCTACTTTTATATGTTCAGGCGCTAAAGGAAAGTCGTTGTGAAAATCATGTAATGTTTTAGGGTATTCCAATTCTACCTCTAAGATACAACCTTCTCCTTTTTTACCGCAATATTTTTCCCAATTTTTTAATTCGTTTTTCGTCATCCATTTAAAATCGTGCGTGGGCAAAGGCTCGCTCATTGCTCCGGAGTAAAGACTATTTGCGTCTACGTACATTAAATACTTCGAAGGTTTGTTCGTTACATATTGATCCCCCATGTATTTATTATTCGCTTTTGAGTATCTCGTTGTACACATACTAACTCTGCCTCTTAGTCCATTTTCTACCATTAAAAGCATGTCAGTTTCTGATAAAAGTTCTAACTTTACCTCGGTTACCTTTAACGTGGCGTCCCAAGTTAAACCGGGAGCGGTATAATACCAACTAGGGTCTAAGTCATAGTTTTTGCGGCAAACGTTTCTAAAGTTTTCGTAAACATCGGCTAAAAGTAATACGTCCATTTTGTTGTATAATTTTAAGTAATCTTCTAGCGTGCTCGCGTTAAAAGTTTTCCAAACATTTATCGCGTGAGCGTAGTCTTCATTGGTAATATGTTCCTCGTTTAAACCGTAGTAAAATGCTTCCTTAGGTGGTAACTGCGTTTCTTTAAGCCTTTTAAAAGAGTCTAAGTATTCGTAGGGAAAAATTCCTTTTTTTCTAACTAATGGCAACTCTTCTTTCGTAAAAAATTTTGATAAAATTTTTATTTGGTCTTCATTTAAATTGCTCGAAAGATTATCTAAACTCGTACTCATAAACTTAAAGGTGTCGATAAATCTAAGTTTATGCCTTATCGTTTTTTTCTTATTTTCTTCTTTTACCTCGTCAACGACAATATCCTTACTAAAGCTGATGTATTTTTCCTCGTTATTCGGGATGCAATTAATTTTACCGTAATGTTTACCGAGACTTTTAATAAAAAGGTGAGCGTCATAACCACTAAGATTATGAAAATACATGGGGATAAAGTCCGGCGTTTTAGCTTCTAAGTTACACGAATTATGCGCGGCACCCCTATATTTACCCGTAAAATGGCAATGATCTCTTACTTTATCGTTATTAAATTCTTTACCGCAAAACCAACATTACGTTTGATTTTCGTAATCCGTCTCTTCTTCCTCAGTCATGATAATAGGCTTTTTATCTCGGTAGTACTTTTGGTAAATTTCTCGCTTGTCAGATATTAGTTGTTCTATAAACTTTTCCCCCGCATCTTTTCCGACATAACTTCTCGTAATAGGCTGGCAAACATTATCCTCGAAACATTTTATGAGATAGTAAAAACTACAAGGGACATGATGATGCTGTTGTATAGTAAAACTATTTTTCGGGTTTAATTCGCACGTATGTATAGGTTCCAAAATACTCTCAAAATCGGCATACACAATAAAAGGAACCGGTAGTTTCCTATAATGGTTTTTAAAACTTATCATAGTACCTTTTTCCGGCATCTCTAATCTAATACTCTCGTGATCGTTACAAAATTTTCGGTGTTTTTCTAAAAGATCTTCGTTTCCAAAGTGGTTTAAACACCTCTTACAAAATTTAATTTTTCTGTTATGATGACTCGTTACCTGACTTCTTAGTAACCGATTAAAATTTTTTATGAGAGCATAGTGCGTTTTTTCTCCGTCTTTAGTATATAACAGGTCTACGTGATTGCTTTTTTCGAAGCTCGCGTTCCTAAGAGAATAATTTTTTTTATTTTCGTAACCAAAAACATTGACGCTAATTTCCGGATTTTGTTTCTCGAACTTATTTATATCTTTAATCGAGACGGGGTATTCTATTCCTTCCATGTTTAAACTGCGTTCTCTCGATCGTAAATCTCCATCAATTATTTCCGCGTGATCGTTTTTAGGATAAAGATGCCTTAAAATGCACCATAAAAAACATTTATTATCCTTATTTTTTATATTAATAACGGCCTTTTTATTTTTAATCCAATCTGGCAAATCTAACCACCCATTAGCCCCCAAAGGTTCGTAACCAACTGTATGCAGTTCTAATACCATTATACGTACAAAAGCCCAACCGCTACCTTCTTGTTCAAACTTTTCCATTTTTGTCGTAATTTTGTCCCACATATCTCGTAATATATCATTTACTTCTTCCCCATTTAAATTTAAATAATGATACGAGTGAAAAGCAAATTCTTTTTCTTCCCTATCGGGGTCCGTTATAAGATAATATCTACTTCTAAGAACTAGTTTTACCTTTTTTCGTAGGTTACTTCTAAGAAAGCCTCGAATAGACTCTTCCGTTTCGTTAAAAAAATCTTCCGGCAAATAACCCCTTTTTCCATCTATTTTATACACTCTAGTATAATCTCGAAACGCGGATTGCTTTAAACTAATGTTAAACCGTTCCCTAATAGGAGGAGCTCGCGGTACTAAGGGTACCTGGGCAGAAGGTCCTGTACGCAACTTAATTCTTGACTGAGTCGGGACTCTAACGCCCGCCGTAGCTGGTACTATGGATCTTCTCACGTGCAATCTAAAGTCATCCAGTACTTGCGGTATGTCCGTGGAATCTACATTATTAACGAGCCAATTATTGAAATTAGTTATTCTTCTCTGTATAGGTTCTGGGACAAACGCGGAGTAGGTCCTAGATGCAGCCCGCCTCGCTGTCGAAAATAAATTTGAAATATAACGTGACATTTTTTTTATATTATAATAAAAAAATATTTAAGTTGGTAATCAATTTTATTACGATTTTCTTAATCGTAATAAAATTAAGTTATAGTTATTTTATATTTATCTTTCCAAACTCTGCCATTCCAATTACAAACCGTTTGAGGACTGCTCCCGATAAATTTGCTCGCTTTATAAATCGAGTAAAAATTGCGTACGTTTCCCGTTTTAACGTCCTCTACACTCACCTTCCTCGGAATATTCCTAATATCTTTTAATCTATCGAACCTAGGATCTATTGTTTTTTCCGGTTTAGGAGGCTCTTCCGGTAATACCCCGTGCTCTTTCGCTAAATCGATCAATTGTTTTTTATCCAAATAAGAAAAAACTTTTATATTATTTTCTTTAAGAATATCTTTTAAACCCGATTTGCTTATCATTTTTAATATTAAAGAAAAAAAATCTTAATATACTACGCTCATTTTATTTCCGTCAGATTGGAAGTTTATTCGCCTATCGCTAATCATAACGGCATACACGTGCGTGTTTGCGGGCACATTAGCGCCAAAATTTGCCTTAACATGAATATCGGTTACGGAATATTTTATCCTTTCACTCTGTTTGCTGACATCAAACAAAAACAAAGGATACAAATCTTTGTACTCTAACGGGGTAAAATTAGGATTTGACGCTAAATCATCCATGAGAAAATACTTAGATCTAAACATAGCGGCATCACCGTACGCTCTACTAAATTGTTGATGGGGAAACGAAAGATTGTAGTCAGTTCTAGGGTATTTAAAAGAATTTAACGTAACGTGAACCTCCGTAACGTTAACGTTGTCAAATACGGCAGAATTTCTATCTTGGTTGTTTTTCCTAGCAGTCTGAAAACCGATAATGATGTAACGCGGAAACTCGGGCGACGTTTTAACGGTGAGCCTCCAGGTAAATGATTGCGCTATAGGAAGCGTAGCAGTATCGCATTGTAAAATTCTATAATTAGCCGGAAAACTTTCTTTATTCTGAATATGTTTATAAAGTTCCATTTTATACTTATCCAAGGGTAACACGTGCGGCATATACCACGCTATTTTATTCAACGTAACTTTACCGGGATCATGCCTGTGATTACCACCAACAACTGCCGCAACAGCTTTAAAATTAGCATCAGCATCGCCAGTTCTTGACAGGTAAAGAGTTTGCTTCATTCCGTACAAGACTTTATCGTAATCTTCGCAAAAACCGAAAATGTGTTTTAACGGGACTTTGAATTTGAATGTACCCTTTGGATTAGGTTTTTTAATAATGTGATTGTGTCTCGCTTTAAAACCCACATTAATATTATCTCCTTCTATTTCTGCTGCAGTTCCTGTATCCTTATACCACAATTGGTTTAACCCCCGCGATTTAGAAAAATCGTCGGAATATTTTAACAATCCGAGCATCGTGGTAGCCTGACCAGGGTGTGATATTCTTTCAATCTCTTTACCCGAAAGGTCGTATCTAATATTACTAAAGAGATACATTAAGCCGTTATTTGTTAAAGTAACGTTGTCTGCATCTTCATATACTGTGTCATCATTTTTTACTAATTTACCTTCTATAAGTAAATAGCTTTCGCTAGGATGCGTAAAAATATCTTGAGTTTCGATGTTAATCGTAATATCTCCTCCGTTATTGTTAAGATTGTTAACGGCACCTACAATCGGTAGATACTCGAAGTATTCGTACTCTTCGATACTATCGTCGTTAAAACCCGTTTCAGTAATGTTTAAAATGCTCATTTTTTATTATATTATAATAATCTTAAATCATTATAATATTTTTTGCGTCGTTTTAATGCCGGCCCCGCTATTTAATTTTTTAACTACTTCTTGTATAGCAATCGCGTCGTTGCCACTTCCATCTATTAAAGCGTTTACGTTTTGTGAAGTCACGGGCGTTGTCGCGGGTATAGCGTTATACTTTTTCAAAATTTTCTTAGATTTCGGCGTTAAAGCCTTTTCGACTAACTTTTTTCCCGCGTCTATAGCGGCGCTCTTTCCGGCCTCTAAAGCTTTTTTCGTCCTTTCCTTAGCGACGCTCTTTCCCACAACGATTTATTTAGCCTCGCTACTACTAAAAAGTCTCGCGAGAAAGTTGGCTAAGCTGTCAAAAATTCCGGCTCCCCCGTATCTATTTCTTCTTACAAATCCTCGTTTCTTATAGATGATCATATTTTTATAATAAGGACATTATTTTTTTATAGATATTACTATCGAAAATGCCTTGCCTTTTTAATTCGTCACACACGCTCACCAACTCGTTTCTCACACCCGCCTGTCGCTTTACTAGCCATAAGTAAGTCGAGTTTTTCTAGTAACGCGTTAGGGTCACTGGCGATAACAACTTTTTTAAGGCCTTTACCAGTTTTTTTCTTCTTTTTAGGTTCATTTTGTAGACTATCCCAAGCAGGTTTAATAATAATTTGCCATTTTGATGTTTTTGTAACTTCAGGATCGTCTTCGGATTTTAATTTATTACTACTTTTTTTATTGCCCTGGTACATAGTATTAGTCTCTTTTAGGATATTAGAATACATTGAAATATCATTAGATGTAATTTTAACTTTTTCTGGATCGGGTTCTTTTGATGTAATAAGTTCTTCCAGCCCATCTGTTAGTAAATAACTTTTTTTATCCTTATCACCAATAATCATATATGTATTACCGTCTGTGCCTTTAACATCTTCAACTATTTTATCGCCAATAAAAAACTCACTGCCTTTTTCATAAACACCAAATTTGCTATCAGAGCCAGGAAAAAGTTCTCCTATTTGCTCTTCCGGTTCCGCTTTTGATGTTGATGGTCCTGGCGAGCTATAAGCAGGAGGAGGAGTGTAAGGTCTTCCTAAAATAGTAAGAGGCTTCAAAAATGGTCTTCCTCCTCGTGGCAACTTTTGGGGCAATTCTTCGATATATCCGTTTTAATAGGTTCAAGACATTCCGTAATTGCCTTTTGCGTTTCTTTTTGCGTTTCTGTAACGGGTTTAAAGAGCTCCGAAAGATCCATTTGTAATTCTATTTTTCCCGTTTTTTCCGCTAGTTCGTTAGCACGAATATTCTTTTTTATCGTGAGAAATTCTTTTACCGTTTGTTCCCTTTTTATCGGATCAGCGATTTTTAAAAAAGACATTTTTTATTAGGATTATTTTTTTTATTACAGTTTAGCACAGTTTTTAACGCAGTTTTTATTACAGTTTTTAATGCAGTTTTTATTACAGTTTTTATTACAGTTTTTTAACCCGTTTCGTAACTAAAACTACATGAAAATTTAATTTTAGGTTTTTTAGGCATCTTCAATGCCCGGGCCCCTGAAAGGGGTCTAAAATTCCAACGGCCCACCATGATGTTTTTCAACCAACCTCCGAAAGGACTCACGCTGTTCTCTTCTCCCTCTTTCTATTAACGACGCTTCCGTTTCGCTCGTTATCTTTTTCTTGGATTTAGACCTAATTTCTTCTTTCATCTTCTTATATTTCTCTAATTCCTCCATAATCAGTTGGAACTCTTCGTCTTTATTATCCGATAAAGCTTTCGAGACATGCGAGGATATAGTATTTAATTTTGTATCGGCAATAATTTTACTTTTCGTGTTTTTCGGCTTTAGCCGTTGAATTTCGAATGGCGTATTTCCCGACTAAACTTAAAAAACCGGTAACAGCCGCGACACTTTCTATTGCTATTACCGCGGGTATCGCGACTACCGTTGATAACAAATTTATACCTCCAGCTCCCGCGGCTAAAGTAACTGTAATTAAAATGGTGTCAACGTTGTCCACTATTCTCGCGGCTCTAAAATATTTTTTACTTAAAGTTTCTCTTTTCGCGACCTCGCCTTCTAAAAAGTTTTGTATCTCATTCATTTTCTGCAAATGATAACCCTGTCCCTCATCAACCAGAGGAGCCGTGGGTAATATAGGATATTTAATCTCTTACATCTCTGACATTTTTTATTAGTGAAATATTTTTTTAAAGATGATAATAAACGCGACATAAAGGTTCATTTTCTTTTATTTTTACTGGGTCCTTCGAATTGTTAGTCACAGTAATTAAAATATTGTCAACGTCTTCGAGAGTAATCTCATTTTGTAAACTGCAGTTTTTAAATCTTAGAGAATGCGCTAATGAGGTTAAAACTATGCCTTTAGTCAACGCGAAACCTAAACCTAATTGCATCGGAAATACTTGTCTCGGAGCTAACGTAATTTCTTCTTGGCTAAAGATTTTCCAAGTTAACGGATTTTCTTTTATCGGAGGATGTTTTAAATTAAGAGCGAGTCTCCAATGGATCGTTTTCGGTTTTACGCTAAATTTGTGAACATTCATCGTTTTTTAATTTATAAAATAGCTCCTAAAATGGGAATATTAGCGAAAGGACTATTGGGTCCGAGAATAAGACCTTTTCCGTCGTAAAGCTTACCATCCTGTTTGAAATATAAACCGTTACCGACGGATCCTAATCCTTTGCCTTCATTAGGACTTAAATAAAGACCTTTTCCATCAGTTTCTACCTGGCAAACGCAACCTCCTTTTTTAAGGTAAAGACCCGAACCCATCGCTTTTTGTATGCCCGATGACGCTAGTCCCAAAAACCTCCCTCTATTTTCGTGTTGTGTTTAAGTTGTTTAGCGGACATTCTAATTGTTACGCCTTTACCTTTTTCGAAGGCTTTGGCTATTTTTCTCGCTTGCAACTGGGTAACGGCTAAAATATCATTGCCGTTTAAGTCCTTATGCGATAAACGAATACTCGTTTCGCAACCTCCTTTTTTAATAGCGGATAAAAGTTTTTGCTTTTGCCACTACGTTATATTAACTTTAATACTCACGTAATTCGTCATTTTTTATATGTTTTTATTTTTTTTATGCCTCTCTAATATGAAATCTAATCGTTAGATTTTCGCCTCTTAGATTTAGTAAAGTTCCATTTTGATCCGTAATTTTTACCTCCATATCGTGTATGTCATACTTCGTTATTGGTAAATATACTAAATTAACCGGCGACTCTATTATCTTATATCCCGGGGCAACATTAGGAAAAAAAGAGTAAATTGTCTTTTGCGTCAAACCGTTAACGTAGCTTCCCGAGATAATATCGATGTTAACGAACACGGAATTTATACTGAGAATGTTTACTACGTTTTCCGACTCGTGAAAACCCACTTCATATTTCGCGTGAGTAAAAGCTAAAACTTTAGAAATGGAGTTTGGATGATTAAAATCTACTTGATAACTGTCTTCGAGAGTAAGATTAGATTTTAGCGTATTTGTGTTGGCCGAAATGTGAATAGGATATTCGTCGTTAATTAAATCGAAATGACTTTTTTTCCTCATTTCCTGGTGAATGGTATCATTAATATCTGAGAGGTCGTAACTTCCTTCCGGTATTAGTATTTTAACCCATGAAACGCCATTGTCCGGAGAATAAACGAACGCGTTATTTGACGCGTCAATGTTTGGAAAAGAATAGTACGTTTCGAGGTTTACCAAAGCTATTTCGTATTTTCTATCGTATTCCAGTCGGATTGGCGGATTAAACGTCGTCGTAAAACGAGTTTTATCGTTACTTACTATAATTTGCGATGACATTTTATGTTCCGTATTTTTAGCTATTTGTTTTAAAAGATCTTCCATTTTTTATAGTAAAATTTTTTTAAAAATATATCTTTTAACAAAAGATATATTTAAAAATAAAACTAATATTAACTAAGCTTAGTATTTTGAGTGTAAAATTTCTTGCTAGAAATCTGGTTTAACTTATTCCTTATAACAGATGGGTTAGTTTTAGCGAAAGATTGACCTTCATCTCGCTGAAAAAGTAAACTTATTTTTATTATTTCATTTAAATACGGCAACATTTCTTTTATGTGTTTTCTATGTTTTTTATTCATTCTATCTTCTTCTTCAGTTTCGAAAATCTTTGCCCACCTACTCGCATTATGGAATGATTCGGAAACACGTTTTTTTATAAAAGCAATGCACGCTTCTTTTCCACTAATTTCAGTTTCTTCAGCGAAAGACCGAAACTCTTTTTTTGTACCGAAAATGTCAATGATTTTTTTTAAACGCTTGCCGGGCAACGTTCAAGCTTTACCGAAAATTTATTTTCCACTAAATCTCTAGCATTAACCATAACATGATTTACTGTTAAACCATTTAATCTATAATCGAGTAATGGAAGAGAAGTTCTATAATTAATTCTAATATCTCCGTGTGCCATTTTTTTTTGACAATTATTATTTTTTAAAATTTTATTATCTTCAAATTTTTTTACTCTATCGAATTAGGTATATAAAAGTTGTCAAAACCGTCTCTATATTTTCCTTTGTCTTTTTTACTCGATAAATCGATAACGACGAAACCGTAAGGCTTTTCCCATACCTTATAACAAAATTTTCTAAACTCTTCTTTGGTCATATCTTCGCTGACATGATCGCTATAAATATGATTAATGTTTTTATGATCTTGATGAAAAAGGCAGATAAAATTCACGTTTTCTCTAATTGTTTGCCTCGGCAACCTAAAATAGTTTTGCGAAAGGTAAAAGCAATCAACGTTACTATGTCTTCCGCGAATATAATAACATTCGCATTTATTTTGCTTTTCTAAAAGTAAATCGTGGAAGATCATTAAATTTTTGTTTTCCGATTTTAATTCTCTCGGATCAGGCACATCCTCGGCAGTTTCGAAAAAACTACATTTAATATCCGATTTATGTGCTAGGGTTTTGATCCATTTCTCGATCAAAGCCGCGGGAGAAACGTTTTTATCCTGAACTTCGTCGCATATGTTAAACAACTTTAAAATTGCCTCTTTCGGTAGTTTTTCTTCAAAAGCTTTTTTAAGTATACGATATTCTGGTTGAAAAAGACTTTTACCAAAAACGCTTAAATTATCGTAATCGAGCCAATCGGGTCTTAGAAAAAGATTTAGTAAAAGTGTCGTCTTACCGCATCCCGATTTACCCACGATTAGTCCTCTAATGCTTTTAGGTAAAAAAGGATTATTAAGTCTCTTCGACACTACTTCGTTCCACGATAAATCTATGACATCCATTTTTTATATATGTTTAAATAAATTTAAATTATAGATAAAAAAAAAATGTATTGCGTTAAATGTAGAAAAATCACCGATACTAGTAACGTAAATTACGTCATTAGTAAAAATGGAAGAAATATGGCGCGCGGAAAATGCATCGTATGTGGAACGACTAAAACGAAATTCGTCAAGAAAGACGGAAACGTTAAAAAAAGGGCAGTTCAATACTAAATAAGTTTATTAATAACTTACCAGTTGAAATGCATCTCCCGGGTCATAATTTTACTGGATCCGGTACTAAGCTAAATAAAAGACTCAATCCCTATTTAACGCCGAAAGAATGGAGTAAACCGATAAACCAGGTTGATAAAGCAGCTTACCATCACGATATTTGCTATCTTAAACATAATGACACGGCTACCAGAAATTCTATTTGCGACGCTAATATGTTAACGGAGCTAAAGGGAATCTATAATCCGACAATTAGAGAAAAATGGAACGATTAGTCGTTAGTAATATGATTGGAACAAAGAAAAAATTTGGAATGGGGATTAAGCCCCTTTCAGGGGCCCGGACGTTGAAGACGTCTAAAAAAAAAATTCGTAATGACAACACTGTCGGAAGAGCTGCATAAGCCCGTAAGAAGAAAATTTAAGAAAAGGAGAGTCTTAGTAAACAGTATTGATAGGATATGGGCAGCTGATTTAGTAGACATGCAGGCATTTTCTAAATTTAATCGGGGTATAAAATATCTTCTCGCCGTCATCGATATCTTTTCCAAATACGGTTGGCTGATTCCGTTAAAAGATAAAATGGGAAAATCTGTTGCCGAAGCATTAAAGAGTATTTTTAAAGAGAGAAAACCGGAAAAAATGTGGGTGGATAAAGGTAAAGAGTTTTATAACAAGGATGTTAAAGACCTGATAGAGTTATATTCTACCGAAAATGAGGAAAAATCTAGCGTCGTTGAGAGATGGATTAGAACGATGAAAGAAAAAATGTGGAAATATTTTTCTGCTAATTCCACTAACGTTTACATTAACGCGTTGCTGGATCTCGTTAAAGAATATAATAACGCGAAACATTCTTCTATTAAGATGACGCAAGTAAACGCTAGTAAGAAAGTAAACGAAACCAAAGTTTGGAAAACTCTTTATCCCGAAGGTCACGAGGTAAGAGATATAGATCCTAAGTTTTCCGTAGGCGATAAAGTAAGGATATCTAAAAAGAAAAAGACCTTCGAAAAGGGATATACCACAAGATGGACTGAAGAGGTTTTTACGGTTTCCGAGGTAAAACGTACGTCACCCGTAACGTACAAAATTGAGGATCTTAACGGAGAAGTACGAGGTACCTTTTACGAACCCAAACTACAAAAAACTAGTCAGGAGATGTTTAGGATAGACAAGGTTATTAAAAAGGGAAAAAAGAAATCTTTAGTAAAATGGAAAGGGTATTCCGACGAGTTTAATTCTTGGGTAGACAACGAGGACATTAAAAATATTTAGGTATAAAAAAAAAAAATGCCGGATATCGCTATTAAAAACGTAATTTTATCGAATAAACCGTTGAACTAAATCTTCGAACTAGAAGATGCCGCGAAAAAATTAAAAATTCCTTCTTTTAGGGGGATATTTTTACGAAACGCTTTACCGAGAAAGTGTAGAAAAAAGGAATGCGGCATATTAAATCTCGATGACACGAGCGGACCCGGGACGCATTGGGTTGCTTGGTATAAAGACGGTAAACTAAAAATTTATTTCGACAGTTACGGCGTGTGACCGCCTATTGAAATAGAAGACTATCTGGTAAATCCGATATTTTACAATTCTGATCAATTGCAACGAGCCGGGCAAGTATTTTGCGGCCATTTATGCTTGTACGTTCTTAAAGAGTTAAGCTCGGGGAACAAATTTCAACGTGTTTTAAATAAACTTTTTTAATATTAAAAAATGCCGGTCGATAAATTTGGAAGAATGGACAATATTAAATCGAGCGACAATGGAGAGTCGTTGACTTACATAAATAATAATTTTTTGCGTAAAGACAGAACGACGGAAGTTACCGGTTCTATAAATATGAATGGTAATACATTAACGCGGGTTAGTAATCCCGTAAATCCTCAAGACGTCACGACTAAAGATTATGTCGATTCCAACACGGGGTTATTGGATGAAAATGGGGGTTATCATATGCTGGGATATTTAAACATGGGATTTAATAAGATAAAAACCTTAGATGATCCTACGGACCCGAGCGAAGCCGCTACTAAAAAATATGTAGATGATAGCGGTAGAGCGATAGTTCAACAACAGGACGGTAGTTTTTCGGCCATCGCGAATATAAATATGCGAGGTTACCAGTTAACGAATCTTTTAAACCCTGCAGAACGACAAGACGTTGCGACAAAGAATTACGTGGATTCCGCTGATCGAGCTTTCGTTTACAGCCCCGGAGGTTATATAGCGTCTGGTGACATTTCTATGGGAGGACGAAGAATTAACAACCTTGGAACACCTTTAGATGATCAACAGGCCGCAAATAAGTTTTACGTAGATAACGTCGTTGCAGCGGCTACCATGGGAGAAAAAGCTTTAACGAAAAACCCGGACGATTCTTTTTCCGCAAATGGTGAAATAGATATGAAAGGAAATAGAATTAAAGACTTACCTGAACCTGCAGCTTGGGATGACCCTGTGACGAGGTCTTTTCTTTCCACGCAGTTGTTAGCTCTAGCTGAGAGAAAGTCGAATAAACACGTAATAAGCGTCCACGCTGAGGAACAAGGAAGTTTATTAAGCGGAAATTACAAGTTTTCTTTCGGTAATGGTTGCAGCGGAAGATCGCATGGATTAGGAGGTTATTGCATGTCAGCTCCGGGTAGAATTATAAGAGGTTCTTTAATGCTTTTAAAAGGAAATAACTTTTTAGAAGAAGAGGTAAAAATTAACATAGTCGTAAACGGTGACGAAAAAACTGACTACTCCTTAATTAAAAAATTAGGAGAAGGTTGTAGTTGCGTAGTTTTTCCTCAACCTTTAGAAATAAAGCAGTGCGACGTCATAAACTTTTTAACGAAGACCGACAATCTCAATGTAAAAAAATGCTTATTTAACGATACTTATAGAACTCGATTTATAAAAATTTATAACTTTTAAAAAAAGTTATAAATTTACTTTTTAATATTATAAAGCAGTAACATTTTCTTGATCATCTTCGGTTTCGCTTTCATCGTCAGAACCAAACGTTAATTCTGAAGAAGGGGCAAATTGGTACATACCCGTTCTTATAGGTGGAGGAACGTTCTTCTTAATAATAAGAACTTCGGAAACACTAGTATGTATTTTAATCGTAGTATAATTAATAAAAATATCCGTTATATCCATATAGACGATTACTTTACATCTTTTTTTTTCGAAAAAAAGAAGGTCTTTTTTTACGAGTTTGTTATCTTTACCTTTTTCGAAAAAACTAGTAAATATATCGTTTTTTACGGGATTTTTATGTTCGTCGTATTTCTTAATTTGTTTTAGTTTCGGGTAAAAAATATCTTCGTTAACAATTTCTAAATCATTAAAATTCTTATTTTTAATATTTTCATCTTTCACAATACATTTTTTAGGTGCTTCTTTTCGTAAAAAAGCCGAAATGTCATCTAGTACTTTTTTAAATCCAGTTTCTTTCGGCGTCGGATTTTCTTCATCGTAAAAAGATAAAATACTCATAAAGTAATCTTTCGAATTAGTTGTATAAGCTTGTATTCCATACGTAAATAAAGGACCTGAATGTAATCGTAAACCTCTCGTTTTTCCATCCAGATATTTGTATAAGATCCCTATTGATTGATAATTGTAAGCCGTATTTTTTGCACCATCGCAAATTCTTAGTTTATTTATATTGAATTTATCAAACTCCGTATAATTTTTCTCCATTATACTATTTTTTAATAAAAAAAATTTTTACTTAAATCAATTTTTTTATTTAACTTTTAAAATAAAAAAAAATTAAAAAAATAAGAATTTTTTTTGTAAGATAACAAAGTTTTTTCGTTTTAAAAATGAACGAAAAAGTTTCTACCCAAGTATTTATGGCTTACACGAATATAGATGGTCTTAACTTAGAAAAGCTGTTCAAAGAGATCATTCGGACGCCCGAATTAACACGTATGTCTTACGGGCAAAAAGAAGTAGGAGAAAAAGGTAATAAAAAAGTAAAAAACAATCCGAAAAATTTTTTAAGTTGTATTTTATTATTTTTTTTCTTCGACAAGAAAAATATCAACTTAAAACTTTTTTAAAAACGGGATAATACAACTTGCTGGGTGTAAGTCTTACGATCATTGCGTAAAAGGTTTAGTATTTTTATGGGACGTACTCAAGAAAACCCCGTCATGTATTTTACTCGATAGTCTAAAGATTCACTTGGTTTCCGTAATGAGAAACGTTTTTATTAATTTGGGGTTTTCCGTAGACAAAGAAAAACTGATAAACTATTTCGTCGACAATAAACGATATAACCTTTTACCATCCATAGGAAATTCTATGGGATCCAAATTTATGTTACCCGTAAAAACCATCGATGATATGCCGGTTTACGAGCTCGATATAAGTTGGGAAAATAACGTTATACATCTAGAAAAGGAAATACCCTACGATAAGTTTCATGAGTTAATTTCGTCGAAGACGCAAAAAGCTCGTAAACTATCTAGAAAATACGATAGCATAACCGTATTTCACACGGGGCGAGTTTTGTTTTCCGGAATACACGGAGAAATACCAAAATCCTTCGATGAAATGGTTTTCAGATATCATGTTTAGGATAAAAAAATAAGGTCGTGATAGAAGAACCTCCGGTTTGTCATTTAAAGGATTACTTGCGTCCAAATTTATAACTTTTTGCAAGTTATAGAATTATTTTAATCTTTCGAGGAAAAAAATCTTACTAATCTTTCTATTATCGTGGGACTACGGTCTTGTTTTATTACGTAGAAATTCTTTATTACCGTTCTGCAAATAGCGCATTCGTTTCTTCTCACGTTTTTAGTATTACAATCCTTACACATGCAAACGTGACCGCAAGGGATATTAATTATAGTAGGTTTCTCATCATAACATACGCAACATTTATCGTGCATGATTAAAGTTTTTTTCTTCGGGTACTTCATCATACCAGGTTACCTCATTTTCTCCACCTGAATCTTCGGGAATATCTTCGGGAATATCTTCTTCATAATCCGGTTCATAAGGAATTTCATCGAGTATTTCAAGGATTTCTTTACCTTGGTCACTTAAATTTTCCTCCTCCGTTAATAATTCTGTTTTCTTCGCATTAAATTCTTCTAAGAATCTTTTCAGGTCTTCGTGAAAAGCGAGAGTAGCTGATATTTCATTTTCTATATCATTTTTTCGTTCATTTAAATCATTAATTTCGGTTAATATCGCTAGTTTTTCATTTTCTAGTACATGAATACGAGGTGATTCTTCCGCTTTTTTACATACTATTTCGTAAATTTGTCCGTCTATAAAATTAATCAACCTGCGAATTCTTTTTAATTCTGCTTCTTTTTCTTTTAATAGTTTTTCTTTACTATTATTTGCACCCATTTTTTCCAGCTTAATTCGAAAAAAAATTTTTATTAAATTCGAATTTTCTTTTTTAAATTTTTTTTTATTTTTTTTTCGAACGAGAATTTATAACTTTTTTTTAACGAGTTATAAATTTTTTTTCGAGAGAGACGCGCGCGCGATTAGGAAATTTAGCGGGATTCGGGAATTTTATAACTTTACGAGTTATAAATTTTTTTTTCGAGAGACGCGCGGGGGGATTAGGAAATTAGCGGGATCGAGAAATTTTTTGGGGGAAAGGGGGGATTTTTTTTTTTTTTTTTTTTTTTTTTTTCGAGAGAGAGAGAGACGCCCGAAAGGGATAGAAATTTGCGAGATCGGGACATTTTTTGGGAAGGGGGGAGGGGGGAATTTTTTGGGGGGGGGGATTTTTTTGGGGAGAGGGGGATTTTTTTTTACAAAAATGGATGGGCGTTCTGGGATAAAAAACGGATGGGCATTCTGGGATAAAAACGGATGGGCGGGAATTTTGGGACAGGCGACGGAATTTCCTAGAAGGTACATATTATACACTACTAAGAGCCACATTGTCTACAGTCGTCTGCAAATGCTTTAGATATGGACCACCTAAATATTTGTTGTCTGATTAAATTATGAGTTAACCGAGATATGCAGACCAAGATTGGACCGCACGTTGCAGGGTGGCCTATGACAAAATAAACAAGTCCTTGTTTTAGGCAGAATAAGGGTTAAGACTGTCGCGTTAAAAAAGGCACTTCCCTTCATTGTCCTCATAGAAGCAACCTTTTTTACTCTTTACCAAACGGGAACTTTTAGACTCGTCCAAATTCAACTTTATTGCAGACAATATATTAAACATGGCTCGTCTGGTTAAAGGAGGGGTGTCCATATGGCTGTTTTCATGGCCACTACCGATTAAATTCTGCATACTGAAACTTTAACATGTTGCCTGTAATATCATGCAATGTTGAATTAATTAGTGGAGATTCGTAGGGTGTATGCTCGTTCAAAGTGGGTGGGGAAATTCTGACCCGACGAGGGGTTTGTTGGGAAATTGGTGATATCCAAAAATCCAGGAAAGCACTGATAGGTGCACTGGTTGCCGTGATATAACTGAAATATTGTTGAAAACCGTGTTAAACACCATACAAACAAACAATCATTTAATTCGGCACTGAGGAGTAAAGGTTCCTGTTATCAATAAGTGATCGGAATGAATAAGTTAAATCGCAGTGCAAGGACAAAGTTCGAACTGAGTGGTTCAAATCACACAAAGAGTCACTGGAACACAGAGGCTATATGTCCAAAACAAAGGGGGGATATAATTACCTGTAATCAAAAATCTAGATATAGCTAATAGAATAAGTTTTAGCATGCTGTACAACTGAGTAAAAGCAAATGCTATACGAGAATTTTACAAAAGTTTTTAGTATAAGCTGTTATATCTGGTATTGCTTAAGAAAGTATGAAATTGTTAACTTCCAGCTCTGAGTAACAATAAAAATATCACCCATTTCCTAACAAATCCCTCGTCGGGTCAGAATTACCCCACCCACTTTGAACAGGCACACAACCTTTACCAACTGACTTAATAATACATGATATTACAGCCAATGTGTATTGGGTTCAGTATGCAAAGTTTAAAGAAAATTGGTGGTGGCCATGAACACAGTCTTATGGACATCTCTCCTTTGCGGCTGAAAGGGTGGAAACATTATGTGGGGGGGGGGGGGGGGGGGGGCGCGAAGGAGAAAATGCTGGTTACCAGCACGAAGTTTTCAAAACCTTTCTTCCTCAGAGTAGTTGAAACAAGGGTTCGTTTGGTAAAGGTTTAACTCGTTCAACGCGTTCAATGACCCAAATACATGTATTTAACGCCAGTACTGGTGTAGTTTCCAGGAAGCAGAACCAAGAGAGATTAGAATAATTTGTAAGAACTTGTTTCTCAATCGATGTAAAAATAAACATGTTTCACTCGTTCAGCGGTGAAAACTTGGCTTTTGTGTGCGACACAGATCAAGACCAGACTGCCCAGAACGTGTCGTGTGATTTTGGATCATGGCTGTCCCTTTGCTTAGTCAAGGTAACAATATATCTGAGTTTCAGTGGATCGTATTTTCAGCTGTCAACAGAGGCTGAATTATATCTGGCGCTGAAAGACCTCATACTCCGCAAAGAACGTATTCGTAAGCTTTGTGAATGTATTTTAGCTAATTTTTGCCAACCTTGGACAACTGAAAACGAAATATCAATAGGAGCATTGTGAACAAATAACAAGCCAAGCTAAATTCAGTATGTTATATCTGTAACAAAATAATGCTAGTATTTAAAAGCATTGCAAACAAACGCTTACCTGTATACATTTATCCTTGTTGTTTGTAAGTACATGTAATTGAGCCATGCTCTGGCAAAAGGGGGCTTAATGCATCTCCATAATGCAATATACCGAGCAAGACATCTTATAATTATGGATCCATAAAAGTCAGTTTGTCTAACAATCAACTGTATTATAAGGCAGACTGATCCTTTGAAATACACAAACTTGACCAAAAGTGAAAAGTTTCGGCCCAGGTCAGCCTGCGCGGACTGCGCAGGCTGACCTGGGCCAATACTTTTCGCATCTGCATTAAGCCCCCTTTCCACAGAACACGGTCCAATTACATGTAATATCATTTCGAATTCAGCAAAATGCGGATTAAAGAGACAGGTTTTTCTATCACTGTGTGTATCATTAAATTTTTCATTTCGCCAATAAGGTAATACTTCAAGGCATGCCCTGCGAAAAGGTGGTTAAATGAATCTAGAAAAAGCATTGACTCTTGCCAGCCTTCGCAGTCCGCGCAGGTTGGCCTGGGTCGAAACATCTTACTGATCGTAATTCCCTCAGATCAAAGGACCATTCTACCCAATGACTCAGTCAGCTATGTGACAACAATGGAACCATATACAACGACTATAATGCATCATAGAGATGCTATAAAACCTCCTTTTTTCTAAAGCGCCGCTCGGATTATATTAGAGGGTTAATTAATGGTGACCAATGGGTAGAAAACGCTGTAGGAAAAAGCGGGAAATGCTGGTTCACAGCATTAAATCCTTTTCCCACAATGTTTTCAAAAGCCTTCTATCTCAGGGTCGTTAAAAGACAGCGGAATGCTGGTTACCCGCATTTTCTCCCTTTTGCACAACGTTCTCAAAATCTTCCTTCCGCGTATCGTCAAATAACAAGAGTGCTTGGTACAGGCTTAACCAAACTGTCTTGCACAATATTACCCATATACAGTGAAATAGTTTTTAATTGCATATTTTGTCATACATCATAGATCAAAGACATGTCCACAACAAAGGAAAGAGTACATAACTAAAAATGAACACAGAATGGTAACAACCTGACAGAAATTTGCCACAAAAACCGAACCAAACCCAAACACGTTGCCATATTTTGGGGAAAAAAACATTTTGGCAAAAGCAAATATTGTCGGCGTTAGAACGTGGGTGGAATGCCGAGATATTATTCAAGCGAAGCCTGCAAAAGCAGATGGATAAAACACTAAAGCAGCCATTTATCCCCCCAACACATGTAAATAGAGAGAGCACAATAACTGAGCGCCAACCATTGATCCTGGACAAAGTTGCGTGGTAGATTTAAAAAATTCTAGATGAGCAAGACAATATCCTAAAGGAGAACTGTCTGGCACTTGATGTCACAACGGGTTATTATCTTTGTCTACCCTATAGGTACCATTGTCAAAAGTTCCTGGACTCGGGCTATAAAACAGTACCTGTGGCACTCACTGCGTCAGATACATTCTCCGGAGTAATTAATATTACATGTAATTATTGCCATGAAATTCCATTAGGGCAGGTTCGCCTCGCCAGTAATGATCACATTACTTGTCAGATCTGATAAAACAACACGTTTGTCTTTTTTGTAAGATCTGGGTTTATGTAGCAATAAAATGAACACTGTTATTTTCAAGCTACCTTTTGTCTCACTCGGGCTATCTAAATAAGTACATCTTGTAGGATTTTCAAGGATAAAGCTTCTTTTCTTGTATGTGAACAATTTCCATCAATTGGCTCAATTTCAATCAACCCATCGTCACCAAAAAAAAAAAAGGGGGGGGGCATTCCCAAAGTAATGGATGCCGATATCAAAAAAGAGATATTCATTTTTCAAAAAAGGTTTGATGAAGGAGTAGTTCTTCTTTTCAGATATTGAGATAGTAGATTACGCTAACTTACAAGCATTCAGACCAACACTTAACTTAGTATCCAAAATGTTTATGTTTTCAGATATACAAAACACTTTTGCAGACAACACAAAGAATAAAAAAATGTAGATTGATGTTTTACCTTATAGGAAAGATTCGTAAGAAAGGCGAATATCCTCTCTCTCTCTCTCTCTTAAAATGTTTTCCGACATTGTTCGTTGAAGAGGGGGTGAAAGGTTGCCCTGTGTGTTTATCCAGTCTTTATACATGTATGCTATTGTTTGGACTGAACATGTGAAAGGCTCCGCCAGAACGAACAAGAACGAACTAAAAGCAGACTAGTCCTTCCTGGAAACTCCGTTGTTATTTACATACTAGTAATGTACCCGTTCTAGGATTAATACAGAATTATTACTGCTGTTGTTGTCAAAAATAGTTTTCGTTCACCGCCAGACAAAAATACTTTTCCCCCGTGTTCTTTCTGCATATAACATGTAGCTTTTCAAAACCTTGTTGAACCAGCACGTATTGCGTTACAAGCAGCTGCTCCTGTCCAGTCACGTTTTCTGTCAAGACATTTTTATTACAATCTTGATCCTCCTCCTTCGTGGGTTGTCTGAAATTAGTTTGAACAAAAACGGTTGAACAACGCTAAATAATACTGCAAGCAATTAATAATGATAACATAACACTCATATTTTGAAACAGTAATGACAACAACTGAATTGATCTTTCTCAGTTGGATGCTTCTAAATTAGCATGTTGCGCTTATCGGTTATGAATGAACGATTCATGGAGATGTTTTTATCGATATCTCAGTAGAAGAGCTGAAATGCAATCTCAATATGATGAAAAAAAAAAAACACATAAATTACAGTTTAATGAAACTGATATCATGACAGTCGCTATGGACTCCAAGGCAAGTTATTTCTAGCATCTCATTTTAACCAGATAAACACTTCAATTGCGATGGAGCAACAACAGGCAATAACGTCTTGATATGGAACACGTTCTGCTATTCTGTATTTTTTAACAGAACAGAACAGAATAGAATTTTATTTCCAGATGATTTGAACTACGTTCATCGTAATTACAAAGCGTAAACAAAAATGTAAGAATTAAGAGGTGTTGTTTCTTTCACCTGGCTTATATCTTTTGTAATTAGAGTTTTCTGTTAACCCTGTTCAGTCATTTACTCATGAACCTTAACCCTTTACCACACAATTCCGTGTTTTAACGACCCTGCAGAAGGAGCCTTTCGAAAATATTGTGGGAAAAGGAGAAAATGCTGACAACCAGCATTTTCTCCTTTTTCCGCAATGTTTTCTACCCTTCAAAGACAAAAACCGTCAATTTAGCAATACCTAATATGTCGTCTAAAGTCGTTTTCAATTTGTATGACCCTAAAATTTCGTTGTTTTGGACAGAGTTAACACAAAAAAAATCTATCACAAACTGACTGTAACTGCCTTGACCTATATTGTAGCTATTTTGTTTCTTTTGAGTCCTTACACAAAACATGCTATATCCCTCATGACCAATCTGTTCGTAGTTAAGATGCATTACCCAAGAACAAGAAACAAATCAAGCCTTCACAGACTGTTCAACCGTAACTGTTCTGGCATTGCAGAATACAAGTACTGGTTAGTGAATTACTCGCTAGCTTCTCAACAGGCATTTATAGGTGAGAAATACAGGTAACTGTTTCATGATTAGCCCTTTCAACATATAGGCAATAACAGGGGCTTTTTTTGCGGACGGCGTAGAACAAGATCAGACTGCACAGACTGTGCGGTCCAAATGTACAGCTACACTCGTATTTTGTGGCTTTTAAAAACTATACGAAGAAAATGCCATTGATAACTCTTGAACTTTAATAGCAGAAATATTTCCATATTATTTCATTATCATACAATAAAATGGATTTCGAAAAGGAAGTAAATAAAATCGAGGACTGTAAATGAAGCAGTGTTGTAATGGAGTGTTGTAATGGAAACCATTCACCCTGTTTTAATAGAGATCATTACTCTAACCTTTTGCATGCCACAGTGGATGCTTTCTTGTACGGTGTAAGTTAGGATCAGACTGCACAAAGCTTGCAGAATGATCCTGAATTTTCACGGTTCGTTTCCTTGTGTAGAGGATTTGTTTAAAAAAAATATGGGAATTTAGTAGTTTTGGTATGTTAAATCAAAAATACTGTTTTGTTTTAAGAATGTATTCTGCAGAAATAACAATCGTATTCGCCTAATTCTTAAATGGATTAAGTGACAAACGCAAATTCTATTTGCTATGTAAATAAGAAGTCACGACAAGCAGGTTAAGTATGAAGTTTTTAGTAACTAATAATTTTTAACCATGGTCTGTGAAAAGGGGGTTTAATGCATCTGCAAAAAAGATTGACCCATGTAAGCTTTCACACAGGACACACCGGCAGAGCTGTGTAGAAACTTTTTGCTTTTGGTAAATTTTCTGCACGTCAAAGGACCATTTCACCTCAAAAAATCAGTGTGGCTTGTTCTTTTACAAAATGAATTTTATGGGTCCATAACTATGTGATGACTTGCCTGATATAATGCGTCAAGGTGATGCATTTACCCCCCTTTTGTCAGAGCATGGCACATAATCCTTACATATGAGCCATACTCTGTGAAAAGAGGGCTTAATGCATCTGCAAAAAGTATCAACCAGGTCAGCCTGCGCAGTACGCGCAGATTGAGCTGGGTCGAAATGTTTTGCTATTGGTCAATTTTCTGTGTGTCAAAGGACCAGTGTAATCCATGATTCAGACGCTTGTTATACACAACGGATTTTATGGACCCATAACATGGACCCACATGATTAGTATCATGCATTACGGAGATGCATCAAACCCCCTTTTCTCAGAGCATGTCCATATTTCATAGAGCACGACTGACCCGAGACAAACTGAATTTCGACAGACTTTTCGTCCGTATTGTTGAATTCCTGTTTTATTTAGTACTAGGATTAGAAAGATACATGTAAGACCATTTATAGTAAACAACACAGGCTCACTGGATATGCAGATGTCGCAATTAAATGTCAACCATCACCGTGTGAAAACCGCAACACTTCAGTGAGGCTAAACGGTAGCCGATACAAAAAAAAAAAAATGACCGATTGTGAGCAAAAGGTATTTTTCTGCAATATTTGCCTGGGGGAATACCTATTTTCGCTACAATCTATGAGAGACAAAATAGTTCTCTTCGTATTGCAGATACTTGTAAGCACACTAGCACAGGACACATGTAATATTGCCGTTTTCTGCGCTTGTCATATTCTTCGAAGATCTGCTATGACGCATCACCATCCTGTACAAGATAAATATTAATATGCGGTGCGTAAACCAGAACTCTGAAAAAAGTAGCAATCGGGAAAATGGCTATCAACAATACTTCTGTGGAAAAATCTAGTCTATTTTTCACTCCATATTTCTTAAAAATACAATTGTTTTAAACGAAAACAAAAATTCAAAAATACCATTGTTTACGGCAAATCGGCAAATCTTTGTGTACAGTTTCTAAATACAGAATAAAGGAAAACCAGAATTTGTGCAGGGGTTTTCCACAGACTTATCAACAAAAAAAATGTCTCAACAATACCGGGGCTATTTCCCAAGCCTAATAAGGGCTGTGTTTATAAAAGACTGTTATAAGCTAGCTAATGCCCCTATCACACTACGACACCGAATCCCACGAATCGCCACGAATTGACAATGTTTTAGATTCGTAGTTGAAACGTAATCGATTCGTGAAGTTCTTAACTGAGTCTTATAGTTCGTAGTAAGTTCTTGCAGTTCGTGGGTCAGTCGGGAATTCGTGGCAAAAATTTTGAACTGTTCAAAATTTTGGTCACGAACTCCCGATAACAAAAATTCACAGTTAATTCGTAACAAAGTCGTAGTGCATTCCTAGACATCGTAACTGAATCTTTTTCGATTCGGATGCATTCGTAGGTATTCATAACTAATTCGGGAATTCCGGAGCTTGTGACCCAACTACGAATTGACGACGAATCCGTCACGGATGTTGCGAATACATGCCGAAGCAGATACGAAATAAATAAGAACTACCTACGAACTCATGACAGTATACGAACCAGCCAAGACTTCCAAGAATGGTATACGATTCAGCTAGGATTGCTAACAAAGGGAAAAGTTTAAAGCAATGTTGCATTTAATTTTATGTCATTAGCGTCTGACGATTGCGCGGCAAAACACCACGAATTCAAGGACTCATTGATGCAAGATGGCTAAAAATTCGCACATAGTTCACAAAAGCATTTCCATCTTCCACCCTCAGCTCGTGCATTAGTTTGCTGTAGTGTCCAAATTCTAGTCTTCTAGTTGGTGTCAACCATGGACAAATCCACCAACCACGGTCTCTTCTCCTCCTTCTTTGGAGTATTCGCCTTCTAGCTATCAGCAGCTGATGGTGATACTCCATTTGCAAAGCCAAAACTACGACTCTACTTCGATGAACATTCATGTTGAAAGTGACTGACAAGCAGGGGTACATGGCTTTTTATGACTATCTTGACAGAAAATATTAAGAATTGTCAAGAACAATCACGAATTTCTTTTATTCGTGCATGATTCGTATATGCTGCCGGCTGTCGGAGGTTTTTATGCAAGTACCCACGGCTGCTGCAGGAAATATCGTTTTGTCGTCCACCCGCTCAAAGTTTTGTACCTTTATCTATGTAATCATTTAACTCACTTCCTGAGACTAATCATTCAACATACCAAAACCTTTCTAAGAAACGCATTTGCCATATTCTTATACAATACTTGTTGTACATTATTAATTTTGTCGGGAGATATCGAGACCAATCCTGGGCCGATATCCGATACCTTCAACATCACTGCTAGTTGTATTTCTATTGCCCATCTCAACATACGAAGTATACGTAATAAGATAGAATTCATATCTGATCATCTATCTGACTTTGATATATTTTGTTTCTCAGAAAGTCATTTAGACCGTACAGTCTTAGACGAAGACTTGACTATTGATTCACACGGAGGTAGCATATACAGACAGGATTTTACATCGCACTCAGGTGGGCTCGTTGCATATGTCTCAAATTCACTCTTATCAAAACGGAGACTTGACTTGGAGCACAATTTAGTTCATTCAATGTGGATTGAAGTCAAATATCGGTCTACATCATTTCTTCTTTGTGTTGTTTATCGTTACCCTAACACAACTATTGCTTTCTGGGACTATTTCAATATTTCTTTAGAAAAAGCTCTTGAGTCCAATAAACGAATAGTTATTGTAGGAGACTTAAACCAAGACCTGCTCGACCTGACTGAATACCATCTCAGAAATGCTATATCTTTTAACAACCTCACAAATGTTATCACTAAGCCCACACGTGTCACAACACACTCAGCAACACTACTTGACCCTATTCTAGTCTCCAACTCTATTAACGTTATCCACGCTGACACCTTAGACATTGATAGTATCATCAGTGACCATAAAGCTACTCTTGTCTTATTTAGGTTTGACAGTACCCCTCTAACATGCTTGAAAAGAAAGGTCTGGTTTTATAACCGAGCTGATTTTATTGAACTCAACCAATTGATAAACGTAAAAAATTGGAACCAAATGCTGTCCCTTGATATAAACGAAGCGTGTGAATATTTTACTTCTACCTTATTAGAAATGATGTCAATATGTATACCATCAAAAGAGGTTACCATCAGACCCAATGACAGACCGTGGTATGACTCTGAAATAAGGCGACTAAGTAGGCAACGCGACAGACTTAAGAAAATCATGGTGAAACGAGGACAGACTGCTGACTGGGTTAGATATAAAAACGTTAGAAATAAGGTAAATAATCTGAAAAAACATGCTAAACAGCGATATTTTAGTAGTTTAGATGAAACCATTTCAAGCTCCCGCATCAATGACCCCAAAAATTATTGGAAATATCTCCGCAGTCTCGTCAACATGAACAAGAAATCTGACCTTATTCCAATTCTTAAAACCAATGAAAATAACGTCGAAATGTTTCACTATACAGACATGGAGAAGGCAGAATGCTTGAATAAATATTTCTCTTCTATTTCTACTGTAGATGATTCTAGAGCATGTTTACCCCCTTTTCATCCTAAGACTTGTAATACACTGACCACAGTTTACATCACTAGACAGGAAATAGAAGAAATAATCAGTACTTTGGAAGTAAATAAAGCAGCAGGCCTCGATTTAATCAGTCATGAATTACTAAAAAATATTACACAGAGCGTATCTAAACCCTTACATATCCTTTTTAATAAGTCATTACAAGATCAAACTTTTCCTCAAAAATGGAAACATTCACTAGTTAATCCGCTTTTCAAAAAGGGAGATAAGTCATTAGTTTGCAACTATCGACCAATATCTCTTTTAAGTTGTGTCGGTAAACTGATGGAAAGGTGTGTATATAAACATCTGTACAACCACCTACACTCAAATCATCTACTCTACGAAAAGCAGTCTGGTTTCTTGCGAGGACATTCAACAGTCCATCAACTGATTGAAATATACCATCAAATCGTTTCTGCTTTAGATGCAAAACAAAACCTGTGTATGGTATTCTGCGATATATCGAAGGCATTTGATAGAGTATGGCACAAAGGTATTATCTTTAAACTTCGCCAGCTTGGCATCGATGGCCCCCTTCTTCAATGGGTTAAGAATTATTTGTCTAATCGTCAACAATCTGTTATTGTTAGAACTGCCAGATCTAACACAACATCAATAAATGCAGGCGTTCCTCAAGGATCGGTTCTCGGGCCTTTACTTTTCCTCGTCTACGTGAATGATATATCAGACTATCTCATAAGTATATCTCGTTTGTTTGCAGATGACACCTCACTAGCTTGTACAGCCACCCAAATTGCAGACATTGAGGGCATCCTAAATCATGACCTGCTTATTGTATCTAAATGGGCAAAACAGTGGCTGGTGTCATTTAATCCCTCAAAAACCGTAGCTATTCACTTCACAAACAGAAATGTTCAGCCACCTGATTTATTGTTTAACGATGTCCCAATTCAGTTTGTTACGAATCATAAACACCTTGGATTAACTCTAAGTAACAATGGTAAATGGCGTGAACATATTGATAATGTAACTCAGTCTGCAAACAAGATCCTGGGAATTATGAGATCTTTAAAATTTAGGCTAAAAAGAGATTCTCTCAACCAACTATATGTGTCTTTTTTGCGGCCACTTCTTGAATACTCCTCAGTAGTCTGGGATAATTGTACTATGACGGAAAAGGATCGTCTGGAAAAAATTCAAGTTGAGGCCGCAAGAATAGTAACCGGTATTACGAGATCAGCTTCTACTCTTGACCTGTACAAAGAAATTGGTTGGTTAACGTTAGACAATAGGCGCAAATACCAGAAACTTGTACTGATTTATAAAATAGTCAACGGCCAGACTCCACAATACTTAAACGATATCTTTCCTTTAAATGTTAACACAAGAACTAATTATTTACTCCGCAATGCTAATGATATCGATTTAGTTGCTTGTCGAACCGAATTGATGGCGAAGTCTTTCATTCCATCGGCAGTTACTCTATGGAATGAACTCTCCGACGATATTAAATCCCTGCAATCTTTGTCGCAGTTTAAATCTCGTATCCTACAGACCTTTCATGTTTCTGATGTTCCAAAACACTATTTTGTCGGTAAATGCCATCTATCTGTCATACATACAAGGATTCGTAACAGATGCAGCAATCTGAACTATGACCTTTTCTCAAATTATATTTCTCAAAATGCAAGGTGTAGGTGCGGTTACGATCAAGAAGATGCTGAACATTATTTCTTCAAATGCACACATTACACAGAACAGAGAATTAATCTTTTTCAAAATTTACGTCGATTCCATCCATTAAATATCAACATTTTATTATATGGATCCGATAATCTCAGTTTCGAAGACAACTCAATGATATTTACGACTGTACACACTTATATAAAGGATACTGGACGATTCAAGTAATCCTGCAGCAGCAAACGATAAATATTTGACCAATTCGCCCGGATCTTGGGACCCCACTGACTTACGATTCATCTACGAGTAATCATCTAATCCTGTAGTTAAAAATCTTAAAATCTGAGTTTTTTCCCCCTACTACACTTTCTTTTATTTTAAGAAATGTATTTAATTGAATTTCATGAAAAGAACTTGACTTGTTAATTGCCATTACCATGTTAGTGAGTAACTGGAACAAAATTGTCGTCCAAAACAAAATTAAAAATTAGTACATTAGTAAGCCAAAAGTGAAAATGGGCGACTCTAAACAATGTAATTTCATTAAGGGAATGACCGAATCTAAGTTGCGAGAACTTGTGGTCAGACCCTTTTGCCTAGTCGTTTGATTGTGTATATTGTTCTGTATTGTAAATTCTATTATTGTAACTTAACTTGGCAATAAAATATGTTTAAACTAGTATGCTGCCGGCATATTCGTAATTGATTCCCAAACTTTCGTGCTGTATTCCCCCAATACATTCGTGTAATCGTAATGAAATCGTAATGAAATCTTGCAAGTATTCGTGCGATTCCAGCCGATTCTGCCGAATATTCGTAACGCTATCGTATCTGTGTCGTTACAGATTCGTAAGTCATCACGTAAACGCAAGAAAATTCACGAAACTCCACGAATCCTAAATTTTATCAATTCGTGACAATTCGTGGGAATCGGTGTCGTAGTCTGATAGGGGCATAACCATGGCTTGCTGAATCATACTTGGTACGTTGTTTTTAATAAACGTATATTTAATTTTGAAATTCGCTGCAGTCTAGCAGTCCAGTTCTATACCAAGAATGACTGAATCAGATAGGTATGTATTTGAAGAATGTCATCTAGCGGAAGATAATGGTAATATTGCATTTATTTCATTTTATTGAGCTATAGTATATCGAGTTACAGCTTAAAATTCATTTTGAGTATTTATTTATGTAAATTTACATTGCAGGTTTACTTTTCACCGAGGAAGATACATTTTTTAGCGTAATTTTCATATCGAAACTTCTTTACGATTCTTGAAGGAGTTTGTATCGGAGCAATAAATTTATTTTCATACCTTTCCGGTAATATTGTACATACTGACTATATTTTAACTACATGTACATGAATAACTGAACAGAAATCCGAAATAAGACGTACGGCAGAAAAGATTAGGACCGTGGATAAGAATATTAACATACCATACAATAATAAGTATTTGGTTCACCCTAAAATTGCTGATGCCAAATTGGCTTGTTTCATCATACTAAATCAGAAATTGGAATCTGAACATACATCTACTCTGTTCGATGTTCTTCTTTAGGGTTTGTATCTTCTCTGACCCGACAAGTCTTGGGGTGTACTAGCTGAATAATTCAGGGTGATTAAATGTGTCCATTTCGTGTAACAGGCATGCTGAGGTTTGAGGAAATTGGCCGTTAATTGTGTGAAAAAGTCTCAATAATTACTGAAAAGGCGTTGTCAAACATCTTATGTCTTCCTATCACACAAGCTATCAAAGCTTTGAACACTAAAGCACGGCTTCCATTTGTGTTTAAAACAAGATTTGATACTCAGCACGCTAGGCTTTACTTAATTAGAGAAAACATGAAACACTTCGATGACATATCACGTCATCTTTTTACCTTATTATATCTTTAACCATCCCGTTGTCTGTTTAAGACCATTCTTGGAAAAGGCAGATAAGAGACTGGAGAAGGAGCTGGGGGTAAATTGACAGAAAGGAAAAGGATTTATATAGTATATACAGATTAAGCATTTTGATTATACTGAAAATTATTATTTTACAAATGTCACATATCCTAAACAGAGTCGTAAAACGCATATCTTTCTGTAAATAAGGTTGACAGATATTGTTTGGTCACAATAACCTGACACAAGTGCTTCAAGGTACAGTTTGCTATCCACTTATGTAATAACATAACATGATAAACTTTTATTTCTTCCAGGTATGAAAAACATACTACATGGAAAAAGAGTCATGGCAACAGAAAAAAAAAACTACAGATATTTGTTCCCACATACATGTACATGCATATATCTATAGATACAAAGAATCGCAATAAAATAAAATTATAAATAACCCTGGTGTAGAAGGGACAGAGGATAGGGACAATCCTTTAAGTCGTCTAAGTCAGACGAAAACAGTTTAGTCGCATTCATATTGAGAGCAGCTACACACAACAAATCAAATGTGATTCAAATATAAAGATTTGATGAGGTTGTTGAGGTGGGTGCGATGGGTAGCGAAGCATCCAAACTCAGATTTACCGTGCGGATTTTGAGCCTAAAAAAATCTGATTCTGGGGTAGGCTACCTAACATCGGAAAATAGTACCATTAAGGAAACACTGCATTCAGTAGGGCATCAATGCAAGACTTAAACAACGTTAACAATCTGTAAACTTACACGTATTGCACGACAGATATGTAAACAAATACCATATTAATACAGTCGAAATTAAACCGCTACGTTATACGTTATAAGAGAAAAGAAACAAGCGTAGGAATACGAGTTGATGTATCGGTACCACTATTAAGCGACAAAAAGCGTCAAGAAGTGCCATGAAAAAAAGACTATGACTGCCCTTTCACTGACGAACGAACGCACTGATTTTGCATTAGCAATTTCGTCCAGTCAGAATACCCGTTTCGCTAAACTCGGTAACGGTTTCCATCAATTTCAGCGTAACTTTAGCCTTTTCCCTTGGTAAAGTGAATAAGCTTGTGTTCTTGTGTCATGGCTGCAGCCGTAATGCCACTTTTTGTATGTCCAGCATCACTGTGATTTCAATGCAAATAAAGAAAATATCCCTTCTGATTTTTCGAGGACAAAGGTATTGTGGAGCCGTCTCAACTAAGGTCAATAGGAATCCTTTCCCTAGAGGAGTGACAAGAAAAGACTGATCTGAGAGGCGAATGACCGATCAGACGAAAAAGCGAGTTGAAATCAGTAGACCTAAAATTCGCACTGGAATTTTTTCGACAAAATGAATCGTTTGAAGAAATCGTCGGGGAATGAAAATGAAAACCTAAGACAATAAACGCATAATCATTTTGACTGTAATTCTCTACAATCCTTAAAGAAATAGTATGCTTTCAAGAGTGACAGAGGATGGGCAGATTTAGACGGGGGCGGAAGCGACGTACGCTCTCCCTAAAATCGCCGTACTTTACAGTGGTGCAATTTAACTGCGGGTTTTCGCAGATCGAACGGCTCCGAATGTCATTTTAATTCGTCCAAATCCGAGGAGAAAGTTTAAAAAAAGGGAGAGGGGGTTTATCCCCACTCCGCTACATCATAAGTCCTTTTGTTATACATGGATCCATGGAAATCGATATTTGTCCAGTCAGGTCTTCGTATTTATTTGGCCCGATGCGAACTTTTACTGTTCGTTTTTCGGCTCCGAACTAAACAACGGGGTTTAGAGAGTGATCAGCACAGCTCTCTGGGTCTGGGTCCCAAAGTTTTAGTCGCCAGCACTTTTTAAGATGTATGTTACGCATAAAGAGCCGCTATACATAATGACAAGCAGTTAGCTGCGTTGCCCCAATTAGTGGTAAAACGTCCCGAGTGACTATCGAACTGTGTGAAATGCAGGGAATCGATGAGTCAAGCAATATAACCCGAACAATGTAACTGATATATCATTTAAAAAAATAGATTAATAAAAGATGCGACACAAAGAATCAATTATCAAAATTTGATCGGCACTCTCTTGCTTTTTTTTTCTTGCTGTAATAGACGAAAAGCGACAATAGTCATCTGTGTTACTAGTCATGCTACATGTATCTCGCGCACGAAAACCTATTACAGTTTCGGGTGCATTGATAGAATAGGGACTTCTCAAATTTGTGTGCTTAAGCACGTTTTTATTTCAAACGGTGTGGATTCATAATTTGAGAAGGCATTCTAGTCGACAAAGAAACTAGTTAAGGGTCTTCTCATGCCACCGATGTCGCTATTTTTGTTCACATTGAGGGAGAATATGAAAGTGAGACTAAAACTCTTGACTATATACCTATGACATTACCTTTTATTTTTGCTCTGTCAATAATTTGAACTCGATCGAGCAATCATTAATAGAATGGTGAACGCTAGAAGTTTGACTTGTGGTATTTTTTGCCCCCACATTAAAGCTAAAACTGCTTCTAGTCTTACAAATAAATAGATGGTTTATAACAAATTTGCGGGCAAAAATAGATATATAAGTAGAGTTGGGACCTGACTTCTTCAAAATAAAATTACTTTAATACATTGAATATTGCTACTTATAGCAGTTCACGGCCAACGTGCAGTGTTTGTTAAAAAATATTTACCAGTTGATATCAGTTCCATAGATCTATGATATTTAAGGAGATGTAACCGATGTTATGAAACTGATTACTTAATTAAGCATAAGTTCTTTATAAGTTGCAGATAGGAAAGCTTTTAACAGGATATTCAAGTGCTTTAAAGCCAGAGTTTTCCAGGGGCTTCGCCCCACTGGTCCTCCACAACTATAGTTGCCCCTTGGACCCATTTTGGGCCAAATGCATTCCTCAAGCCACCTGGTCGAAAATTACCTTTCCTTAGCTTTTTAGCCAGTATCACCCCTGACTTAACATCCATATTTTTACTAAATACATCTATGTGACGATACTAATTTGATCAAAGATAGCTCATCACGTCAATTTTCGTTGATTAACCTAGTTTGTCATCTGTCCGATACTTAAAAAGTAAACAGCAAGCGATGTATTCGGAATAATTTGAGTAGTTAAATTTTCTTTTAGATTTGTCCAGATCTACATTGATTTATCACTTCTTTAAACATGATAAATGAATTGGGTTCAATCTTTTCGGTACGAAAAATGATTTTATGAAATTGATAACATGTTCCTAGCTGCACAGATGATGACGTCAGAGAAACTGCATCAAGAAATTTTTCGTCGGCTGAATTTTAGTCTTATCGAATATTTCAAAATATTTTCAGACAAAAAAAAATGTGACTGGAATCGTAGGGTTTGTCTTTGAAAGGAAACATTGTGAAAAAAGGAGAAAATACTGGTTACCAGTTATTCAAAGTATTGTGATAATTGTTAAAAGATAGTAGCCGTTGTTTTCCCACTTTCCTTGAAAATCTGTTGATTACAAGGGCGTGATAATGCGTATTTTTATGGTATTTTGTTTCATTAAAAGCTTTTAATTTCAGAACAGCTACAGCTTAATTACATGAAGAGGAAAAAATCTGCGTAAGTATTGTTGTCGTGAATTTTCTTGTCATATTGAATTTCATCAGATAAGCCGATGGAAAAATTTTCAACGAAGAAGGATGGTATCTGAATTTTTTTAATTGAAGTCCTATTATAGTCTGGAAAGTTTTCGGTAAGTAAAGCATCGCAGATTTTTTACGTTTCCATGGTCACGAACAAATTAATTGAATGACAGTTTATACTGGATACCAAAATTAGAGTAATTAGACGTACAAAGTGACCATAAATTATCCTTTTAGCGCCTAGTCACAATGGTCAATTAACCAAGTATTATACAGACATTGTACAGACATTTTAAAACAAACAATAACTTATCAACAAAGATATTTTGGGAAAAGGGGCACAATCAATTACCTTTCTTCAGTTACTTTTCATCAATATTTTCGAAAACAATCAAGTGCACTTGCTTTAACTAGAAGGCCCTGAAGGGCCTGAATATGCTCTACTGGCAGGGACCAAAATCCAAACCAAACTACAAGCTTAATCCCTTAAACAGGAAATGTAAATTTTCAACAAAAAAAAATGGTTACTTTTCCCACATTGTTTCTTGGATTTTTTTTCAAAATCAATAGGATTCAAGCTGTTGATGAGACAAAACAACTGGGTAAATTTCACAAAAATCTGATTACAAATGCAGACTTTATCATGTAAACAAGAATTGGAAATTTTCAACATGAAATGGCTACTTTTCCCACATTGTTTCTTCGATTTTTTTTTTCAAAATCAATAGGGTTGAAGCTACTGATGAGATAAACAAACTGTGTGATTTTCATGAAAATCTGACCAGAAATACAGACTTTATTGCGTAAACAAGAATAGAAAATTTAAATTTTCAACTTTAAATGGCTACTTTTCCCATACTATTTGTTGGATTTTTTTCAAAGTCGATAGGGATGAAGCTATTGATGAAATAAACAAACTGTGCAAGTTTCACGAAAATCTGAAGTTATTTGCAGACTTTATCGCGTAAACAAGAACTGGAAATTTTCAACTTGAAATGGCAACTTTTCCCATACTGTTAGTTGGATTTTTTTCAAATTCAATAGGGTTGAAGCTATTGATGAGATAAACAAACTGTGCAAGTTTCATGAAAATCCGGCAACAAATGCAGACTTTATCGCGTAAACAAGAAAAAGACTTACGGACGGACAGACGGACGGACGGACAGACGGACAGACAGACGGACGGACGGACGACGGAAACCCCGCCATGACATAAGCTCTGCTGGCTTTCAGCCAGTAGAGCTAAAAAACGCATTTGTTAAGCAATGGATAAATGACTTATGAAGAAGAAAAGCCAGAAAGTTAGACAATTTTTTTTTTATCCTAGATATACGATCTGACTAAACATCTGTGCAGCGTGATTTTCCGCTGAAAATTCCGAGGACTTGGACAACCTCGCAAACCCACATGCTAGAATAGTCTGACAGAGGCAAAGTTAAAGTGTCTAACCTCACATAGCCCATGAATCAAGCTGATGAAAGACAAGAAAAGCACAGTAAAGAAGACATAGCCAAAAATCCTGACTGATGATGCGCCGGGACAATCTGGCCTGGCAAAGTCCAACATTTTCTTTGATGATCAATAGGCAGAGTTCACCTTGCAAAGGAATGGTCCGAGACTCTAGACGATCAACAGGGGCACTCTGACAAAGTCATGACAAGGATTCAAGATGACCACCGACAAGAACAATACCACAGTGTACAGTTTCCGAAAATCTAACAAAGGCAAGGTCTGAGAATCGAGTTGATGAAAGACTGCAATAATTTTGGTAAGGTATAGCTCAAAATTAATTTCAATATAGACAAGTCTATAGTTTACCCATGTGGTAGAGAACCAAGCTGATGATGGATAGGAGAAACTGTTTAATTTGATATGGATCGAGTAAAGGGTTCTAGCTAATGATAAACTGGGACAAACTGCCATAAGCATGGTTCAATATCCGACTTCTTGATGATAAACTAGGTCCCGTTAAAAGCACAGTCAACGATTTTAATTGATTGTCGACAAGGACAACATCGGAAAGCAAAATCTTTGGAAAACTGAGAAATTGCTGCTTTAAAGATTCTAATCGACTGGGACAAATGGACCACGATTTAGCAAAGGTGAAGTTCCAGACTTTCATTCATAATGAGCTAGGACTCTTGCTAAAGCCTCTAATTGACGTTAAATGGGGATGGCATATTAAAAATATAGACGATTATCGTCTATGACAACCTGACAAATGCAAATCTTAATATTCAAATTGATGCAAGACAGAGAAAACGTGCCAAAAGTATATCCCAAGACTGTTACAACTCGATTATCAATAATCACAACCTCAATAAGCACACTAATATTTTCTTAGAATACATGGCACACGCATAGTCCAAGATTCTAGACGATTCATGGAATGGTACCATCTGACAACCTCTAAATTGGTATCGATGATGCGCAAAACCAAGCTGTGCTCATACCAGGTCAGAGATTATTCTGCATCATGGTTGTGATGTGACTGAATTACTATTGAAACAAGTGCAAAAAAAAAATTATTGAAAATCAAATAAAGACGCAGTTAATCTTTCTAGTCTTATAACTTAACGAATCGATGTCGGGAAAGTTCAGGCACTACGAAGTCCATAATTTGACATCTTCGACACCAATCCTGTTCGACCAATGGTCTCAATGAATCATAACTAAGGACAAGAACCCGTCAAATCTGAGAATATTGCCTAGATGAAGCATCACATGCGAACAAAAGTCCGAGGTTCATCCGACGCTTGAAATAAATATGTGTCAACCACAACTTTACATCTACATCAGAATTCTTGCCCCGCTATAAACTGTTTCATTTTGTTTGCACACTAAGATTTGTATTATACAGGAAGTGGACGCATAGATCTTAGCGACTGTGATTTATGGGACCACATTTCAGCGTTTCTTGTTTTTTTAAATGTACAAAACCATGGTTAGATATTTCCCACCTGTCTAGATTCAACATTCTCAAGAAACTAAACTGGGAAACTAAACACAGTAAGGTCGTGCCATTTGCAGGTGGCTTGGCACAAAGCTCGCTCTTTTAATAGACATTCTGTCATGATAAATTGTTTAAAGTAGGTCAGTGAAGCCCACATTGATTTAACTCTTTCATCGTTCAGATTTTTGTTTTTTACTCGTAATGTCCACAGAAAAAAAATGTTTGAAAAATCAAATTGCTGAACAGGCTGAGGGTTTAAATTTTAGTTAGTTCGGGGATGAAATCGAGTATATTATGCAACATAGTGGTACAAAAGTATGTGAAATAGCATATGAAAGGTAACTGATAGTATTGATGACTCGAACAACAGCATAAACGTAACAATCTTTTGCCCTTCTTCGAAAACTCAAAATGACCCACGTGCTATTTGGAATTAGCAGAAAAAATGAATATTTTTTTTTTGCAAATGAAAATGAACGGATAGGTTTCTTTGTAGTAACTATATTTCAATGTCAAAATCTCAAGGCTTAAATTGAGATAGTCCCAGTTTTTTTCAAGATTTCTTATTGATTTCAATTACTGCACGAAATTCATCTACCCATACATAATATTTAGACAACAACTTTATGAAATTATAGAGCCTAGGGAGACGGCGTAATGAAACATCTGGAAACGACGCTTTATAAATGTCTATACCATTTTGCTTTAAAGAAACTTTCTGTTTAAATAAAACTCTTCTCAGTGAGTTTTCTTTTATTTTGTTTCACAAACCAGACTTCGACAATCTATTTTTAAGTAATGTAGCTTCTCATTTCTTAGGGTATTAATACTGTTCCAAAGCTATGTTAAATATAATCAATTATCGCCGGAATTGCGCCGTTAGATTCAATTTAGAATGGATCTTAGGAGAGAGTCAACCCTAGGCATGGAAGAGTTTGGAGACACAACCTAAAACAGCCAAATTACAACTCTGGTTTTTCGACTACGTATTCCCGTCACCGTGACGTCCTGGCTGCTAGCAATAACTTCTTGCCTTCTGAAGAAAACATTGTGACAAACAACTTCGAGAAAAATGTTTGTAAGGATTGGTTAACAAAATTTCGAACCATATGGGCGAATCTGACAAAGGGACTTTAATGTATCTCCGTGATGTACGAGCCAAGCAAGTCATATGGGCGAATCTGACAAAGGGACTTTAATGTATCTCCGTGATGTACGAGCCAAGCAAGTCATATGGGCGAATCTGACAAAGGGACTTTAATGTATCTCCGTGATGTACGAGCCAAGCAAGTCATATGGGCGAATCTGACAAAGGGACTTTAATGTATCTCCGTGATGTACGAGCCAAGCAAGTCATATGGGCGAATCTGACAAAGGGACTTTAATGTATCTCCGTGATGTACGAGCCAAGCAAGTCATATGGGCGAATCTGACAAAGGGACTTTAATGTATCTCCGTGATGTACGAGCCAAGCAAGTCATATGGGCGAATCTGACAAAGGGACTTTAATGTATCTCCGTGATGTACGAGCCAAGCAAGTCATATGGGCGAATCTGACAAAGGGACTTTAATGTATCTCCGTGATGTACGAGCCAAGCAAGTCATATGGGCGAATCTGACAAAGGGACTTTAATGTATCTCCGTGATGTACGAGCCAAGCAAGTCATATGGGCGAATCTGACAAAGGGACTTTAATGTATCTCCGTGATGTACGAGCCAAGCAAGTCATATGGGCGAATCTGACAAAGGGACTTTAATGTATCTCCGTGATGTACGAGCCAAGCAAGTCATATGGGCGAATCTGACAAAGGGACTTTAATGTATCTCCGTGATGTACGAGCCAAGCAAGTCATATGGGCGAATCTGACAAAGGGACTTTAATGTATCTCCGTGATGTACGAGCCAAGCAAGTCATATGGGCGAATCTGACAAAGGGACTTTAATGTATCTCCGTGATGTACGAGCCAAGCAAGTCATATGGGCGAATCTGACAAAGGGACTTTAATGTATCTCCGTGATGTACGAGCCAAGCAAGTCATATGGGCGAATCTGACAAAGGGACTTTAATGTATCTCCGTGATGCACGAGCCAAGCAAGTCATATGGGCGAATCTGACAAAGGGACTTTAATGTATCTCCGTGATGTACGAGCCAAGCAAGTCATATGGGCGAATCTGACAAAGGGACTTTAATGTATCTCCGTGATGCACGAGCCAAGCAAGTCATATGGGCGAATCTGACAAAGGGACTTTAATGTATCTCCGTGATGTACGAGCCAAGCAAGTCATATGGGCGAATCTGACAAAGGGACTTTAATGTATCTCCGTGATGCACGAGCCAAGCAAGTCATATGGGCGAATCTGACAAAGGGACTTTAATGTATCTCCGTGATGTACGAGCCAAGCAAGTCATATGGGCGAATCTGACAAAGGGACTTTAATGTATCTCCGTGATGCACGAGCCAAGCAAGTCATATGGGCGAATCTGACAAAGGGACTTTAATGTATCTCCGTGATGTACGAGCCAAGCAAGTCATATGGGCGAATCTGACAAAGGGACTTTAATGTATCTCCGTGATGCACGAGCCAAGCAAGTCATATGGGCGAATCTGACAAAGGGACTTTAATGTATCTCCGTGATGTACGAGCCAAGCAAGTCATATGGGCGAATCTGACAAAGGGACTTTAATGTATCTCCGTGATGCACGAGCCAAGCAAGTCATATGGGCGAATCTGACAAAGGGACTTTAATGTATCTCCGTGATGTACGAGCCAAGCAAGTCATATGGGCGAATCTGACAAAGGGACTTTAATGTATCTCCGTGATGCACGAGCCAAGCAAGTCATATGGGCGAATCTGACAAAGGGACTTTAATGTATCTCCGTGATGTACGAGCCAAGCAAGTCATATGGGCGAATCTGACAAAGGGACTTTAATGTATCTCCGTGATGCACGAGCCAAGCAAGTCATATGGGCGAATCTGACAAAGGGACTTTAATGTATCTCCGTGATGTACGAGCCAAGCAAGTCATATGGGCGAATCTGACAAAGGGACTTTAATGTATCTCCGTGATGTACGAGCCAAGCAAGTCATATGGGCGAATCTGACAAAGGGACTTTAATGTATCTCCGTGATGTACGAGCCAAGCAAGTCATATGGGCGAATCTGACAAAGGGACTTTAATGTATCTCCGTGATGCACGAGCCAAGCAAGTCATATGGGCGAATCTGACAAAGGGACTTTAATGTATCTCCGTGATGCACGAGCCAAGCAAGTCATATGGGCGAATCTGACAAAGGGACTTTAATGTATCTCCGTGATGTACGAGCCAAGCAAGTCATATGGGCGAATCTGACAAAGGGACTTTAATGTATCTCCGTGATGTACGAGCCAAGCAAGTCATATGGGCGAATCTGACAAAGGGACTTTAATGTATCTCCGTGATGTACGAGCCAAGCAAGTCATATGGGCGAATCTGACAAAGAGACTTTAATGTATCTCCGTGATGTACGAGCCAAGCAAGTCATATGGGCGAATCTGACAAAGGGACTTTAATGTATCTCCGTGATGTACGAGCCAAGCAAGTCATATGGGCGAATCTGACAAAGGGACTTTAATGTATCTCCGTGATGTACGAGCCAAGCAAGTCATTATGTAACTATGGATCCATAAAATCCATTTAGCCTAGCAGACGATTGAATCATGAGGTGGAATGGTCCTTTGATATGTAGAAAATTGACTAATAGCAAAAGGTAACTACGAAGATAGCCTGCATGGATTGCGGAGGCTGACGTAAGTTGATACATTTGCAGATGCATAAGCACCCTTTTCACAGCACATGGCTCATATGAAAACCTCGTGTCAAAAAGAGAAAATCTCGTTACCAGCAATTTCTCCTTTGCCGTAATGTTTAATCGTAGTTGCGTAAGAAATGACGACCTTTTTGTCATCAGTTGCAATGTGGTTACACAGCAATTTTGTTGTTTTATTTGGGCGTTTCATAACTAGCCTATTCCAGAAAATATTTATTTATGGTATACAAATGTACATATTTCTTATTTTCTTCGTGTGTGAAAAATAATAAAAAAAAAAAACCCTGCCATTTAACGCAAACTTAACCCTTTACCAAACAACCACGAGTTTTAACCACCGTAGGGAAGAAGCGTTTTCTGAACACTTTATGGGAAAATAAGGAAATGCTTGTAACAAGCATTTTTTTCCACAATGTTTTCTACCCTTTCAAAGACGAATCTTGTTGAGTCATTTCTGATTTATTGTCTGCAAAGGCTTTCAATTTGGTCAAGTCTACAATTCTGTCGTTTGGTGAAGGGTTGAGATATGTCAAAAACTTATGCCTTGTTTAATTCAATCAATTTTCAGGAGGACATACTTAATGTAACAGACGATGATAATTCTGATTCTTTGTTTTTAATATCTCTTATACTGAGTATCAAGCTTTTCACAAAGATACTGCCAATAGAGTATCGTAATTAAATCAAAGTGGTTCGGAACGTGTCCTGACAGCCCTGTTACAGACCCTTTTGCGATGTACCCTTGATTTATTGCACATCGGGGATGCAATGCAAAAATGAGGTTAAACATTACTCCCATGATGTCACTGTATCTCTTTTTATTTTCATTTAGGGGGAAAACGCTTTGTTTAATTGTTTAACCGCTATCAGGTTCTTTGCGGTTCCAGTTGCACTCGCTACTTTCCACACTCGATTCAGGTTTTACAATAAAGCGAGAAGAAAATAAACAACCATCATTATATTTCTTAGGTGATGCCGAATATTTATCATAGAAAACTTCTACAGTACTATTATAAAAAGCAGCTTCTTTATTACCTGTGTCGGGATTGACTGCAAGCAGCAATTTTCTTTTCCAGTATGACTTTCAAGACAAGTTATTTGGAAAACATTTCCCACGTAGAAAAACCGGCTTGAAACGGGGATAAAAAACTTTTCTCTGCAAAGATCTTCTTCTGCGTTTCATCCTGTAATGGTCGTTAGTTGTGATGTGGCGATGAACTGCACCGTATTCTGTAGGTTTTCTTAATCTAACCAAAGTTTAATCTGAAGGGAGACGTTGGTGGCATAAACTTTCTGCCTTTCGAAGTTTGGAGAGCACTGGAAGATGTGGACAGATGTTAACAATTTGCAGCGCAAGACGGTGAAAACATACTGACAAAATGGGATCATCAAGTTTAGTTGGAATTAAACATATTAATTCGTATTCTACACTCGCACTTTCTCTTTTGGTCATGGCGTTTTCAGTATATAGTGGCAAACTGGAGACAGGATTCTGGAGGAGGTAATGTATCAAACACAACTGCAGCGGAATGATATTTTATCCCCAAGGAAATTAATTTAAAAGAACATGACAAAAGAGTGAATTTCAAAATCGCCATGTTAGACTGAAACTGGATTTTCAAGTCATCTCATCAGTTCAAGCAGACAGGAACGTTTGTTGCTCTCGTTATAGAAGAACCTGACAGGTATGAACCATGCTCTGTGAAAACAGGTAAAAGTGAAAATTGGTATACTCAACGTTTCTATCTATAGACCCCCTCTCACTCTTTCTCGTGACCTGGTGGTTGCGAGTTTGATACCCGGTTGAGGCAAACTTTCTTTTCGGCGATTTTTCGCCTCTCACCTCTGATGCATGTAAGAAAAGTAGTCAGTGGCTTCGGAAAGAAAGTTGTGTCAGCACTGATGTCAGAAAGCCAGGAAACACATGGGTCGTCACTGACCGCCATGATATGACCTAAGCTGTTGAAATGGCGTTAAACTCCAATACAAACCTCTCTCTCTCTCTCTCTCTCTCAAGAAGTCAAAACATGTAATCAGTAGAGAAGTTCGTTCTTTTGTATGTCTCGGTCTCTCCATTTCGAACAAATACGAGTATCCTCTTAACTATGTTTATACACAAACGAACCAATGCCTTACTGGTACAAACACGTCTGACTGGCACACAATAAGTTCCAGCTAACGATAAATCTAATTTTATATCTTGTCCGTTTATTGCGATGCGATTCGGGATGACACCTGATTACGTGCAATAAACGGTAGACGGAATTCCTCTGGGTAGTTCATAATCTAATTCGATAGCCTTAATTGCTTCCCGCGGTCAATCATTGCGCGTTTCAGACCATAACAACGATATAGTTATATCGTAATAGAGCAGATAAAAGTGTATTGAAAGTGACCAGAGTAGCGGATTGTCGCCAAACAATGGTTTTTACACGGTAAGTGAAATAATGTAACTAGTGATTACCCCGAAGCAGGAACAACTTGGTATATCTGTCCCAGTGACCTTGACCTAAATACTGCCTCCCGTGCAAGTCATCAACAATCAATCTCATGGGTAGTATCAGAGACATTTTCCGTTGGCCATCTGATGCTAAGCCAGAAATTAGCAACCAATTTAGAATTTGGGCGGGATAGATACTTCAAATACCGGAGTGGACTGCAAGGTACCCCATTTCCAATCCAGTAAGTCAGAAGTATTTACGAAATTAACCCGCTTTCGGCATTATAAACTTCCTTTGAACAATTCTCGGAAAACGAAAACAGAAAACCATTTCAAATTTCAAAATTTTTTTCTCCAAGAACCAATACAATTTAATTAAACGAAGCGAAAGAAAGAATGATAGGAAGACGCCCACCTGTATTGGCTCCAGCCTACGAGTACAGCAGATACGCGGTAAAGTGATACATGTCTTTAAAGATTGCACAGAGACAAAAGTTAATTATATCAATTTTCAGCCTGCTGAAGATAGCCAAAGACAAGTTTCAGCTCATAAAACATGTGAATATAGAAACACTTTACTTACATTTGCTGCCTGTTGCTTCGTTCACATTTTTACTACATAAAGAAAGTTTGTATGGCGGAATATTTAAACACCTCTGTAAATAATTTCAATGACTATAATTCAAAAGACAAGAAAGTTCGTCCGCAAACCACATGAATTTCTAGTTAAATGTCGAAGCAGCATTTCTTATTCATACCATTTTGTTTGCAAGAAAGGACGGTAAAACCTGTTCGCCTGTAAAAACTTCATTTTTTGACTAACGAAGCTAGTCTGTAGGCATCATGATTGACCCAGAGTCAAAGTAAACAAAAAGCCCCACAGTTGCCAAATACTGCCTCACAGTAAAATACTTCTTTCTGTTAGAAATCCTAATTCTGTCATATTTTGTCATATATGACAATTTTGACAAAAACCACTAAATTTTCTACCACTCCAATTTGAACACGTCTTCTTACAAAGTAATAGACTGAACAAGATGTCATTTATAAGGTACAAGATCTTTGCTTATATGTAAATTAAGTGACCTATGCAAAGCAGGCTGTTATCAGTTATTCCTACACCACTGTAACATTATGAATGAATCTAAAAATAGATACACCTAGGTAACTTGTAGCAAATCCCAGCTCTCTGGACAGGGAACCCTTATCATTCCTTCAGTCATTCATTATTTAGATCATTGTGTACTGTTAAACTGTTAAGTTAAACTGTTATTTTACGTCTTGAATATTAACCCTTTACCAAACAATCCGGAGTTTTAGTGACACTAGGGAAGAATCCCTGGTAACCAGCATTTTCTCCTTTGCCCACATTGTTTTCTACCCTTTTGAAATCAGGTTTCATCAGTTCAGCCACATTTAATTTGTGGTCTGTAACAGCTTTGAATTTCGTTTCGTAAAGAGTTAAATAGTTCACTAAATCTTGCTCTATTGGATATTGATTTAGTGGTTGCATGGTGTTTAACGCCATTTTCAACATTATTTTGGTGATATCATGAAGGCCAGTGCACCTATCCATGCTTTCCTGGAGTTTCTTTTACCAGTACCACCGCGACTCAGTGACCTTTTGTGGACAGTGTGGATTAAAATCAGACTGCACAGATTGTGCAGTCCTTTCTTGGATCTACACTGTCCAGTAAGAGGATATATTTTCTCCAAAATGTAACTTTGAAATAGCAATATTCAAGTGTTTACAATGGTTTGAAAGTTTCATATAATTTTTCTGGCAGGTTAAAGGTTAAACTAGGGTTAAACTGGATTATAGTAAACCAATAGCATAGCCCCGGTAGCTCAGTCGGTAGTGTACAGGACTTGAGAACAGGAGGTCGCTGGTTCGTTCCCTGGCTTGGCCATTTTCTTTCCGAGGATTGATGATAGTCATCGCGACAGGATTTATTCCTCTCTCAAGTTTCGACGATGGTTATGTGGGAAAACAGCTACTGGCTTGGAAAAAATATTGTGCGGAGTACTGGTAAAAGATACTCCAGGAAAGCATGGATATGTGCATTGGCACGAAAATCAAATTTCAATTAATCGTTTCTTTTGTGACTAAATTTTGCTCTCTTTTTTTGTTATGTAAGGGGATACGCACAACGATAGACAGTGATAGATTTCGTACATGCTACGATTAGAGGACAGTAAAAAAATAACTTAGCAATTGTGCCTTTTTCCTCATTATTGTTCATTTTGTCGAAAAGTGAAGTTTTTAACTGGATCTATCCTCAGTTCCAAAAAAGAAAAAGTGTGCACTTTGTTTTCTGCGATTTCTCATCGCCTATTTAACCGAAAGCCTATAAATCTAGGACCAAACTTTAGATAAGACCCTCTAAAAAGTGGCAGACATATCCGATTTTGAGTTACGGTCAGTTTTAGTGACTGTTTTTATGCGAAACAGATGATGGTGCTAAAATCAAAATTGCAAAAGTACTCAAGATCCAGGTCACTTTAGTAATACATTTAAAGTTGTTTTAATCGAAGTTCCCTTTTTTTTTTTTTTTTCGATAAGTATTCTGTGTACCTACTTCTGCTGTTGATGCAGACGACAATTGAATCTCGTATAGACCGCACGTAACGTCTGATTACTGCGACAGGGACGTAATCCCACCCTTGCACAAGGGTGTTGTCCCAGTCCCTCAGATTGTGGATATTTGTGGATCGCACCCTTCTGCTACGATGTGTTCGTAACCGGGGATAAAGCAGGCCAGGGAAGTACGTCAACTTTGTTCCTGTTGAGAAACTATCGGCTGATTCGTGCGACATGCGTACGCGCGTTATCGTGAATTAGCATAGCAGGCCCATGTCGTTGGAACTTCTTCACTCGCAAATACCTGGCCGACGTAGCCTTACGCGTTAAGATTGCCGCCTATTACAACCAGATTTGTCTTCACATAATCCCTCCCCAAACCAGTATGCTCCCACTCCCGAATCTATCCCTCTCCATGAGACAACAGTTGGAGAAACGCCCCCCTCCCCAACCTTCCCTTGAAAACCCGCGTTCAGCCGCCATGGAGACACAGATTATTATTTATGGACTCATCTGAGAAAAGCACTCGAGCCCACTGCTGCCGACTGTGCCGGAAATGACGTCTTGTCTACTCCAACCGAGCAGTCCGATGACATGCTGTCAAGATCGGTCCCACATTGAGCCTCCTAGCTCTGACGGGATCCCGGTCTATCTAAGACGGTGCAATACAGTCTGACTGCTGATACCGCACTGTCTCGTGGTACTAGACGCTGTTTGGAAACGAGGTCGCATGTGCGTCAGCGTATTAAACCGGTCCGTTAACCGATTCGTAACTCTCGGTCTTCCGGTTCTACGGCGATCTGCTACACCACATGTTTCTTGGAACCGGTGACGCAAAGGAATGTGGTGTTTCTGTGACACCCTAACATCTTACTAACGTTAGTGACGTTATCGCCACATGCAAGCATTGTTAATGTATGGATACGTTGATTTTCGCTCGATCTAGGCATGTTCGTTGTGTATCAATATGATTCCAAATGTGATTTTACTTCCATGTTAGACATAAGGATTACACTATTTCACGTTTCCGGTAATGCGTAATTTTTTTTCCAGTCTGCACGTGCAAATTATGCGAAATCAAGTCTCACTGAGGGAACTGAATATTTCTATATACCACATGGTAACTTTAGCAATTGATCGTTGACACTTGAAGTATACTGTGCGAATTTTCTAACCGATACGTCATCTGAATATTGACATATTCTAAATTCAAAAGTGCACACTTTCTTTTGGAATTGAGTATATATTACACGATTACAAGTTAATGCCAAATATCGTCGAAAAAGGAAAAAAAAGATTAGAAGACTGTATAGATTTGCATCTGTATCGCATCACGAAATGGCAACCCTACGTAACACTCACCTGGTGCACGTCGCTTAACTTCCTCGACAAGTCGCACGTAATATCTTAGCACTGCAACAGCTACTTCACGCTTAAAGATACATATATACTCGTTTTCAGCCAGTTTTAACCAATTTCATCTTTATCTCCTGTCAGTTTTTAATCCATATCATCTTTATTTTATGAAACTATAATCATTATTGTATCTTTATGCCGAATGTTGCTCCCTGACGGCTACATAGTAGCACTGATTACGACGGATAAAAAAATGCATTTCATTTTTTGGTAGCCTTCAATGAAATCGCTTATGTCGTTTCCGATTTTAAATGAGGACAAATCCCTCGAGTTCATCTATCCTTTACACCATATTTATTGGTAATATATCTATGTTTACATAGCTGACGAAACTTGAACCTTTCTAAACACTTTTAAGTTTTAACAGCGGCTTTTTTTTTTTTTGTCTTTCTTTCTGACTGTAAGGATGTGCCTGTATCTTTAACTATCTTTAAAGTAATTATATAGATAACCGCTATACGTGCCCTCACTAGGCCTATTCCGAAGTCTAACGAGGTTGTCGAATTGCACTCGTGTAGACAGACAGTATTGAGTTATTGGGAAACGCTAAGGAAAAATAAATATCAAATTACCAAATAGAGAAGAAAAGGATCATCCCCTGCCATATTGGTTTGCTATGGTGCACCCCTTGCAACATTAGTTTGCCACGATGTGAATAAAGGCCCTAGGATATCGATTAGCGGTACCAAAGCTTGTATATTAATGTCATAAATGTGCGAGTGAGCAAATAAGTCAACAGGGTCCCACCGAATAAACCTGTACACATTTTTAGCAATCGCAAATTTCCATCCATTCAATCGATTACATTATACCAAAAAGTAGCTCAAAAGCCAGCGCATTCAGCTGCACCGAAAAATAGTATAACGGTCCCTTTTTCGCGTCTTTCCTGGCTATTAGACTGGGACTATACTGCCAAAAGCCGAGGGATACTCTCACGCGATTAGTGTTGCCGTCGGGATAGAACTTAAGATTTGACGCACACGAATCCCACCGCTTAAACCCTTTACCAAACAATCCCGAGTTTTGAGAAAACATGACTCTCCCCCTCATACGTTTCTCTTCATGATTTGTGGCTTTAATGCCGTAAGGGTAAGACCATCAGTCCACCACTTGTCAAATCCTGCGTAAACAAAGAGCTGATTTCTACAGCTAAACAAGGTCGTCCTCGATCCTTAGGCAATTCCTCTGGTTAGAAGTCTAGTTGGCATGTCTGATTAATTCTCTTCTAGAGGAGAATCTAATTACCATTTAACCTCGTTGTTTCCAATCAGGTTTGATATATTCTTTCAGCCAGCGTGATAGAAAACGCCAATCTGCTTATTGTCTGATGGAATGTAGATCTATAGTTTACTCTGTTATGCATAATGATACACTCTGTTAAAATATACACAGCACAGAATGAGCGCTCTGGTCTTGCACCTAGGCCACACGTTACTAGGTAGAACCACCGTAACAGTTACAACATTAAACACAGCCTTTTGCTACCATTGAGACGTCCGAGATGTGGGGTCTGTTGCAATTCCTCTTGTAATGTTGTACCGAGCATGTCAATTTTGACGCCTTCTTACACGTTTTCCAATGATATTCCATAGAATGCTCGGTAGGTCGCAGGTCTGGGCTCATCGCTGGTCAAGACAAATGTCGGATATTTCGATCTCCAAAATACTCTTTTACAATCATTTCACGTATCAAAGTGTACTTCACTTCCACAAACTTTTTGTTGAGCTCGGTACAGCATAACACGAGGAGTGCTTTTTTTCTTACAGACTTGTATATATCAGTCCAAAAATACCTTTTTTTGATTCGCTCTAAAATGTTTATTCTGTGTGTTCCTTAGCTTTAGCTTTAACTGATCTAGCAATATCAGGTACATTTGTTATAAGTTTTAATGTACACGTATGAGATGCTAGATCAATATAAACACTATGTGTTGCTATATCAGGACCAGCTTTTCAACAAATGTTCTAAATTCCTACTCCACTTCTAGATGTAGAAAGCAATGCAATATCTGACTGGCTAAATCAGGACTGCGCAGGCTGACCTGGGTCGATACTTTTCGCAGATGCATTAAGCCCCCTTTTCACAGAGCGCGGCTCATTTGGCTTAGCCAGTCAGAAATTGCGTTACTTTGAAATTTAGAAAATTCTTGAGATTTAGACTAAGAATGATTTTAGGAATGGTAGGTGAATACAGGTTTAGAAATTAAAAGAATAATCATAAGATGCCGGTGTATTTATAGTACACGTGGAAGCATCACCTAATTCATTTCAGTCATATAAAAAAAATTCTGACAACAAAACGTATCTCAGGCGACTTTGTGTTACTAGAGAGGCCAAGCTAACGATTCTATAAATTATCACATAAGAACACGAAGCGTTAATGCCAAGAATCGATATCTGAGGTGCCAACTTAATTGCCTCATTAATACCATTGTCGATGCTTGATGAAAGCGGCACCACAATAAATATGACCGCTCTCGTGAATTACCATTTTGTCCTCTCATACGTTTGTTCTCCGATTAATAGGAAACCTACGAGCCAAAAGAAGGGTCAGCTACATCCACGTGATAGATTACTTGTGGTTCAATGTCACTACTGGCAAAAGGAGTTCGTCGAAATGTAAGCTATGAACGACGGAGAATATGGCTAACTTCCGATCTTAATTTTTGTTTACGGTACAAAAAGTCTTAAATTTCAGGACTAAATGCACCTAATTTGCTTTAACTCTTTACCAAACAATCCTGAATTTTAACGACCCTGAACAACAAGGCTTTTTAAAACATTGTGAGAAAAGGATAAATGCTGATAACCAGCATTTTCTCCTTTTCTCGTAATGTTTTCTACCTTGTCAAAGAAAAATCTCACAATTTGAGCTACATTTAATGTCTTGTCTGCAAATGCTTTGAATTTTTACATGTCCAAAACTTTGTCGTTAAGTTTTGGATTAAAGCCAATGGTTTCCATAGAGGTAGGTCTGCCTAAATATAGCCGTCATACTACTGTCCAGAGATCGTCAGTCCGCCTGTTTCAAAACCTGACGCAGAAAAGGAATAAACAGAATGGTATAATTGTGAATAATTCATTATCGCTCCACCTGGGCCGCTTTCAAATTAACTACAACCGAAATGCATGTTTAATACATAGCCTGTTGTTGACAGTAATTAGTCCCCTACCGGCGAAGCCGAAGGAGACTTTAGGTTTGCACTCCGTCCGTCCGTCTGTCCATCTGTCCGGCAATTCAGTTTTCCGGACTTTTTTTCTAAACGCTGGTGCATATTGAGCTGAGTTTTGGTGTGTAAGTTACCCACCATCACTTACAGATCAAGTTCGACTTTCGTTCCGGTCCACTGGTTTTTCACGGATTTACGGGCCTTGGTCTTAAAAAATTTCACTGATAAATCAGTTTTCCGGACTTTTTTCCTAAACGCTAGTAGGTATTGATCTCAGATTTGCTGTGTAACTCAACCACCATGACTTACAGATCAAGTTCGAGTTTTGTCCCGCTCCACTGCTTTTTCACACATTTACGGGCCTCGGACTTACAAAATTTCACTGATAAAACATTTTTCCGCACTTTTTTTCTAAACGCTGCTACATATAGAGCTGATTTTTGGTGTGTACATCAACCACCATGACTTACACATCAAGTTTGAGTTTCGTCCCGCTCCACTGCTTTTTGACACATTTACAGGCCTTGGACTTACAAAATTTCACTGATAAAACATTTTTCCGCACTTTTTTTCTAAACGCTGCTACATATAGAGCTGATTTTTGGTGTGTACATCAACCACCATGACTTACACATCAAGTTCGAGTTTTGTCCCGCTCCACTGCTTTTTGACGCATTTACGGGCCTAGGACTTTAAAAATTTCACTGACATGCCAGCGATACATACGGCCGGTAGGGGACTGTGTATTGCTATGCAATACTATCAGAATGCTTGTTTTGATTTTTATTAAACCTTTCCTTTCACCAGGCCCCGTCTATTATAGATATTACTGACAAATGTATATCAGTTTGTTCAGCAAATGAAATGACTGCATATTCTCGGAAGAGAACAAAAAAAAAATAGTAATTTTATAATTTTAGATAACAATGGAACACAGAAAAGCATATCGTGTTTTCAATGTGTGTTGTATTTCTCGGTGAAATTTGTATTAATATCGGGTTTTTGTAAACTTTCTGTTCGAAATGAATTATACATGTATATGTTCAAAAAAATTAAAAAAAAAAAAGAATAAACAGAACAAAATCGGTAGAATAAATCCTTTAACCTTTTACGACACAATCCCGAGAGTTAACGACCTTAACAGGGAAAACCTTTAAAAACATTGTGGAAAAAGGAGAAAATGCTGGTAACCGGCATTTTCTTCCTTTTCTTCTATGACTTTTGCCTTTCATTCACAATTTCTATCAGTTGAGCCACATTTAATTTGTCGTCTGCAAATGCTTTGAAATTAGACCAGGCTAAAATTTCATCGTTTGGTAAAGAGTAAAGACCACATGGGTACTCTTTTAATGTATGCACGCCCCTCTAATATGTAAAAATGTGAACAAAATAAACGCTGTGGGTTTTTAAGGAGAAAAGGCTCCGACTTTGGTTTCTAGGAAAAGAAAGAAAGTGCCTTGTAAAGTCTTCCACGAAACACGTTTCCGACATTTAATTTGCGCGGAACAATACTATTGATCTAGAAGTTTGTAGCATTGAACATTAGTATACAAAGCCAATACATGTACAGATGGACATTTTGAACATAGACTATGGGTAAACTCGCGGCTCATTGTGAAAACTTTGAAGTGGCGTTTTCTTTTTTTCCCGGCATCCTTTTGAAGAAAAATGGCCTCTATGCTTTTTGAAAGATGAGAGTTTAAGGTGCACGATATTCTTTGGCAGTTATCCTCAGCTTTAAATTTAAATGACATCGTAACACTGTCTGGATATCAAATTTTATGGAAGAGTCATTCAGCTTTAAATGGACCTCGTTTAGTGCGTGAAATGTTTTCTAGTCTGAAATGTAGAATACAAACAGGCAAACAAGCACATGAAGACAGAAGTCTGAAATGTGAGTTGTTAGCCTTCCGGGGCATTGGTCTTTGTAAAACTGCAAACTTGTCGATTAATATTAATGCAAAGAGCCTCGTTTTCTCAACCAAAATATTAATCAACTTGCTGGTTTGTTTATAAAAACTAGCACATCATTTTCCTCTTTTGTTTGGAAGCCTGCATAAAACCATTCATTCAGATACCTGATTTGGAAACAAATGACACAGTAAGGGTGATCAGTGTAGAGTCACCACAAAGCACATACCTTAACTTTTTCCATGCACCACGCTACGGTATTTCCAATGATGAACGTATAACTCCAGGAATTATTATTTTCACAGTTATTCTTTAAAGGGCGAATCCAAAGATTTTTTGACTTAGCTTTTTTTTCCCCTTCAATCATCTGTAAATGATGTCGGTAAAACATCTGTTCGTCATTTTCCGCAATTACTAGCCAGTAACATACCATAAACAACGGTTCAATTGTCACGATAATTTACGGCCCGAAACTGGTGCATCGCTAACTTCCCCTGATTTGCTCATCTCTCGTCTTTGTGTGACGTCATAGCAGCATTTAGTCTTCTACCTTTTACATAGGGATGCTGATATTCGGACGCGTTTATCCAATTGTGAAACGGAAATTTACGCCGAAAAAATGACAATTTATGCAGCCTTTGGTTGTAACGTCATTTCGTGAATTAATAGAATTAGTATGTTCAAATTTCCAAGAGAATTAAAAAGGAGAAAGCTATGGATTCAACGTTTAAACCGGGGTCGGACAGTAACGACGCATTTCGTGCCAACGAATAGTTCTAAACTGTGTCTGAAACACTTTGAGGACAGTCAGTTTTTGATAGGTCCAAATCTAGCAAAGACAGTTGGTTATAGCAATGTTAGGCTACCATTGAAACTTGACGCTGTGCTAACAATATTCGAAACTCCAAATCGGAGAGAGGAAAAACCCAGACACTCCGCGAGATCCATTTCCAAAACGAAACTTCAGCATGAGGTAAAAATCTTTTTTCTTGGAATGAAAATATTTTGAATTGGTATTTGTACTCTTTCAACGTCTTCTGCATTATCTCTCCATTGTGAGAAAAGGAGAAAATGCTCCTAATTAGATCTAGCTGTTTTTTTTTTTTTTTTTTTCAGGAATGTTTTCAAATTCATGTTGTGACGTATTTTTGTGTGACCCGTTTTCAAAAGCATTATTTCTCAAGGTTTGGGGGTTTGGTTATGTGCTAAGTGTAACTCTTTACCAGAAAAACGAAATTTTAGATTCATCTGATTTCAAAATTTTGCTGACAACAAATTCAATTTTGATTATATGATTTATGGTAACTATTTACCAGATCACAAAATATAAGACTTGCCTAAATTGAAAGCATTTGCAGACGACAAAATGAAAGTGACTAAATTGATGGTTTTTGTCGTTAGGTTTATAGAAAACATTCCGAAAAAAAAGGAGAAATGCTGGTTACCAACATTTTCTCGATTTCCCACTTTGTTTTCAAAAGCGATATTCCTGAAGGCAGATAAAAGTCGGGGTTGTGTGGTTAAGGGTTAATTGTCTTTCAGAAGATAACGATCACTGTTCGAAAAGCAGAAAGTGCTGGTTACGTTTTTGAACGGTTTTTGCCTTGCCTGCCAGGTTCCTTGATTTTGGACCCCCAAATTTTCTAAACTCTTTACCAAACGACAATATTTTGGACCTGTCCAAATTGAAAGCATTTGCAGATGACAAATTAAATGTGGCTCAAAGCATAAAATTTGTCTTTCGAAGGGTAGAAAACATTGTGGGAAAAGAAGAAAATGCTGGTAATCAGCATTTTCTTCTTTTCCCACCATTTTTTCAAAAGGCCTCTTTCTCAGGGTCGTTAAAATATCAGGATTGTGTGGCAAAGGGTTAGTGGCCTCCCAAAATTCAAATTCAAATGATTTGCCTTCTTTATTCATTTGAAGAGAGGCCAATAAACCCCATGTTAGAAAATGAAGGGAAAACCCAACACATTTGGTATCTTTTTCTCCCCACTATGATTTTCAAACACTTCCTGTTTAAGGGCACATGTGGTCAAAACTAGGCTTGTTTGGTAAAGGGTGAAATCAGGCCCATGCTTCCACCGGTCATGGTCATAAATGTCAATTATCACAACCAGTTAAAGCAATACAGGCAATGATTACATAACACTTGCGTATCTCACCCCTTTACACTGTTACGTTTGTTTGTGACAGTGTCACTGTCTTCACTTTGTTTGAAAAATTGTAAACTCATTTCAAACAACCTCTGTGTGTAATTCTGGTTTTTGCAAATTATTCCCTTGTTCGCATCCATGTGATATCTTCCAAACTATTGAGGCCAATCTTTTTAATTCATGTGTCAGTATGAAAATTGTGATATTTGAACTTTTGATACAAGTCATGCTCTCTGGTAATCACAAAAAATATGCAAATAGAAAAAAATACAGATCTGCATTTTGCTGAAATTACACTTCATCACACAACCCTGCGGTTTAACAACCCTAAGAAACAAAGCCTTTGAAAAACATGGTGAACGAGGAGAAAAGGATAGTAACAAGCATTTTCTCTTTTTGTCATGATATTTCCACCCGTTTCAAGACAAATTTCATCATTTGAAACAGTAAAATTGTTGTTTGCAAATTCTTTCAACTTGGACAATTTATATTTTGTAAAGTGGAAAAAAGTTAATAGGAATCAGAATGTTCCTGACCAGCTTCACAAATTAATGCTTTTACTCTTTACCTCACAGTCCGGACTTTTAACCATGCTTACGGAGGCGGCTTTTGAGAACATGAATGGAAAAAGAGAAATTCATGGAAACCAGCATTTTTTCTTTTTACTAAAATGCTTTCTACCCTTTTTCAGACCCTTCTCATTGTCAAAGCCACATTTGTCGTCTGCAAATACTTTCAGTGTGGACAAGTCTAAAATTCTACCGTTTAGTAAAGGGAGTAAAGGGTTAACCCTTTACCAAATTATAAGATTTTAAAATTGTCCAGATCCAAAACATTTGAATATCACAAATGAAATATGGATCGCAATTTGTCTTTGAAAAGACAGAAGATATTGTGGATAAAGGTATAAAGCTTTTTCCAGTGTTTGAAAAGCTTTTCAATTAACAATCCACAAAATGTGAAAGTAACAATTCCACCCCCTTTTTCTTTTATGATTCTTATTCTGGTTCGAACATGTACGTTCTTACTGGACCAGAATTGTCTATTTCTTCGTCTTCAATATCGCTCAAGTCGCTATGGTAAACAACGTCCATTTTGAAACGTCATAAATCAAGGGACGCAGCCCGACGCAACAAATAACTAAGGGAAACAAGTGATGTCGTAAAAAGTATTAAGCAGATATATAAATTGGAATAAAGTACTTACACTGATTTTTTCGAATTACAACATTACCAAAGTACCAACTGATAAAAGTAGTTCTGAAAATTAACATTTTCTGAAACCTGCTGGTTTGCCCTTTAAATAGAGAATATTTGTTGTTGTTTTTTTTTTTCGGTGAAAAGATCGAAATTAATTTCATCGAGTGAACCGTTTTACCGTTATGATACGAGATGAAATAAATTTCGATATTTCACGGAAAAAAAAAATATGTCTTTTGGCCCGGCGAATCTGGAACTAAGTCACAATTCCTGGATTACTATCAAGTACAGAACATTAAACAGAGTCTGTGTGGTTTACACAGACATACCCCATTTCGACCGGACACGCCTTTAAAAACAAGGGCAAAGAAAGAGAGACGGACAAATGGGAATTATAGCTATAAAAATAAGAATACGTGTACTTGACAGGAGAGGTGTATACTGCGTGCAAATAGTCCAACAGTCGATTTTAAGTCCGGAAGGATTCGTTCCCGACTGCCATTTTAGTCTCCTGCCCCTATATGGAACTGTGTTGTCTTAACTCCAACTAGGAAAGAATCCTTAAGAAACTTTAACGGGGTATCCAAATGTGTGTGAACGGTATGAACGCTCCTGTGAGCGATTAGATTTAAACTGTGCTTGTGTTTCTTCATCAGGGGCGAAACTGTGCCTTTTATGAACTTACGCAAATGTGGAAGAGTCGGTCTTGGAGGCGACGCTCCCCGGGAAGAAAACGAATTTAGGCATTTTTGAACTTCAAAAATCAACTTTACAAGAAAAAACATTGCAAAATTACTGATTTTAGGTGTTAATGGGTTCGACATTTTGTAAATCTTTTTTTTTTTTCATTAAAAAGCATGCACGGGCATTTCCATGTTACACATTTGCATACATACGTATGCCTGGCTACGCCACTGTTCACGATTATTGTTTACAACAATTTCTTTAAGATATTATGTACTTTTAAACATTACTTTGTTCACTTGAACTATTCAGTTGATGACAGTGTATTAAATCATGGATCTTTGATTTTTGAGAGTCCTTCGAAAGAAGTTTGTGGTAGCCAAAGAGGAAAAAAGTTGTCATGGTCACTCCGAACATTCTATCTTTTCGCTGTTTACAAAACGGCAACACTTTAGACCCAGAGCTCGAGACAGAGGGAGTGATTTTGATTTCAAAATTGAAAATATTAATCACTCTCCACTAAACCCTATGTTATGGATACTCATTAGAATCGTCTCATCGAGACAATTTTACTGATTGATTGATTGATTGTATGGTGTTTAACGCCGTTTTCAACATTATTTCAGTTGTATCGCGGCGGCCAGTGCACGTATCCATGCTTTTCTGGAATTTCTTTGACCAGTACTCCGCACAATATTCTTTCCAAGCCACTGGCTACTTTCCCACATAGCCATTGTCGAAACAATGGTCAGCGGTGGGAGAGGAATGAATCCTGTCGCAATGACTATCATTAATCCTCGGAAAGAAATTGGTCGAGCCGGGGATCGAACCAGCGACCTCCTGTTCTCAAGTCCTGTACGCTACCGACTGAGCTATGGGGCTCGGCGAGACAAGTCTAATGAGTACCCACAATAAAGGGTTTGGAAGAGAAATAATGGATTTAGAATACTATCTGGGTGTCTGAGACCTGTCTGAATTGAAAGGCAGTCGACAAATTACATGTGGCTCAAATATTGAAATGTTCTTCTCCTTTTACTAATGCTGTTACTAATATTCTGTTTCGAGATAAATTATTCGTATGCAGAGGTAATGTGTTAATAAGGGTAACAGTGTGTGTGTGTGTGTGTGTGTGTGACATTGACAAATGAAAACGGGGCGAAGATAACTTCCATAATCATTACTTGTCCGCACGTGGCACAACAGTTCTATGTTCTCGTAATAGCACTGTAATGGGTCCGCACGGACTGGCTGAGGTCCACAGTGTGTTGTCAAAAGATAGCCTGCTTGGTTTTGTCCGTATTAACATAAAGTTAGACCATACAGGGTTCTCTACCAAGACAGCTGATAGTTTATAACTATTAACCGTCATCGCAGTTGGAGGACTCGCTTCTACAGCTATAGATGATTGCAAACACTGATCGTAGGGAAGGGGCTTGTCCGAAATGGATTTCGAAACTGTACATGACGACGCTTTTAAAATAGCGTGTAAACTAACGGGGCTAAAAGCGATCAAAATATCAAATCCATCTTCATAAAATAGGGAAATGATACTTATCTGCGATCCTATGAATCGGCAGTGTGTGCATCGCCCTTACGGATGCAGATAGAATTACATGCACTTGATTTTACATGTAAGTGTAAAATTATCTTTGTGGCTGGCCCCAATAGGGTTAGCTTTGGTATCTGAATTTAATTGCTTCAGCTATGCGAATTCGTCATATTCAGCGCCCGCTTGATTTCTCCTGTATGGCCCCCTTTATCGTAAGAATATTCGACAGAAAATCGTTTCAAATGGTGTTTACCACAAATAAGAAAGAATATTCAACACAGACATAACGGTTTGCTTTGAGAACCCAAGTCCATTATAAGTACCACAATGGTTTTCGTCCTTGTTTCATTACTGCAAATGACGTGTCAGCTCTTATCAAAGGGCCAATTTCGGTGATCTAAACAAGGTTAGGTGTCTGGTGTCGCTTTATAGTAAATAACACATTGCATACCCATCCTGACAAGTAATTACTCGGTATCAGATTAACAAAAATGAAATGCGGAAAAGAAATAGTTCATCGTAAGTAGTCCTGTAATGCTTCTTGAAAGAAAAGAGCAACGTCAGGACGCACATTCCGATCCTGTGTTCAAGCCATCGATATTCTGGTTAACATAGCCTCGAAATTCAATAATTCATGTCGCATCCTGTGTTCAAACCATCGATATTCTGGTTAACATAGCTTTGAAATTCCATTAATCATGTCGAATCCTGTGTTCAAGGCACTGATATTCTAGTTATCATAGCCTCGAAATTCCATTAATTTTATCGCCTTTTTTCAAGAGAATAAAAAATCTATAGATTTCATTGCACTAGCACTCATAGGGTTCTTTGTACTTTCATGTACTTTCATAGAGGGACGTTCTATGTGTCCAAGTCTAAATGGGAAAAAAATATTCTGGCGCCTTTAACCTTTAGGCTGCTAGACTCACTAACCGTTTCCGGACAGTGGAGATCAAGAACAGACTGCACAGAACGTGCAGTCTGATCTTTGAACTACTCTGTCCGATAAGGATAAATTATATTGTTCTCCCAAATAATAAGTTTGAATTAGCATTATTCGGGTTTTCACTATCGTCTGGAAAGTTTTATTCAATTCACTAAGCAGGATAAGGGTTAAGAGGTACGTTTTCAATGACGGTTTCGAAGACAACTGACTGTCTCATAACCTTGGGCAACATAAACACCTTGGTCGCAAACGGCAGCATAAAACACTGTCTATCTTTTGATCGATATCACCTGCTATTTCTTATTATCTTTGAATTAGGACCGAATTGTCTTTTCAGTTGCAGACTGTGATCAGCAGTGAGATGTAAGAATGACATATATACATTTCCATAATGTCAAATGATGTCCCAATTCTAATAAAGTCTGCTGGGAAATAAGACAATGAGTCTTGATCTTATAAACCTGTCTCGTCGTCAATGGTTCAAATAGGGTCGGTGAGTGCTGCAGTCGCATCTCTTCATCCCTTTACCACACGACAAAATTTCAGACTTGTCCAATATGAAAGCATTTGCAGACGACTAAATAAATGTGACTCAAAGACTGAAATTTGTGTTGAAAAAGGTAGAAAATATTGTGGGAAAAGGAGAAAATGCTGGTAACCAGCATTTTCTCCTTTTCGCACAATGTTTTCAAAAGGCTTTTTGTTCATGGTCGTTTAACGTCAGGATTGTGTGGTAAAGAGTTATTTCGGTTTCTGGAAGAACTCGTGAGTCAAGTTGGCTAGTAATATTGATTAAAAATGAGCAGTTAGAAATTTCTCATTCCTGATTGATTAAAAAAAAGAAAACAATGTTTCCATCTTGAAGAGAATGGCAAAAAAAAAAGATAATCAGACAAAATGTAATGTGCAGTCATGAGCTCGTACATGCATTGGTTTGCCTCTAATATCGCTCCAAAACTCATAACTTTTCAGAACATATCAAACAAGAAAATTACGTGGGTTCGTTGTACGGTTCGTCATTGCAGATCTTATCGAGGTCTCAATGAGGTCTCGTTGTCTCTCTCAAGCAAACCTCCTAGTCTTGCGCTAGTGAAAAATTGCTGCAAAGGGTTTAGTTGATCATAACCAGAATTTTCTGCTTTTTTTTTTCAGTAGTTTTAGATACAGCTAAGGCTTATTTTCCTAGTTTGACAAGAATGTGTTCAGGTCCGTCAATTGCAAATTTGTAACTCTTTACCAACAATTCCGTGTTTTAACAGATCTGGACAGGAAAGATTTTTAAAAAAGTGAGAAAAAGAGAAAATTTTCTTCTTTTCTCACTATGCCTTCTATCCTTCACAGAAAAATCCCATCGACTGAATCACATTTAGTTTGTCGTCTGCGAAAGCTTTGAATTTAGACATGTCGAGAACTTTGTCGTTTTGTCAAGAGTTGATGAGGTAATGAGTTTAAAAAGATGCTAAGATCGATTTTATGTACAAATTACCGTCGGTTGTCTGGACAGTATTGTATTAATCGAAGCGAATGACTTTGATTCTCATTTCCGTAAGTATGACTATGTCATCTATTCGGCGATACACGAGAGTTTCTCCTATCCAGCCCCGTTTTTACCGGAAGTATCGACAATAAACAACCCAAACGTCGTCTGAACGACTTCCCAAATTGACAAACGAAATGAGGTATCGTATATCGTTATTGCAAACGTCTACAATGTCAAACAACTTCTTCTCCAGAATTTCGTAATGAGAAAATGAAAGGTAACACTTGGGCTAACTATCAGAAAGCTCAGGGACTGTATTCACCAACCGTTCTTAAGAACGTTCTTTTGTCTTATTCTCAAGAATTTTCTGAATTTGAAAGTAATACAACTTCTGATTGGCTAAAGCATTTGGTTTAGGCAATCAGAAGTTTGTGTTATTTTCAATTCAGAAGATCTTGAAGAATAAGACAAAGAAAGTTCTTAAGAATGGTTAATGAATATTGACCCAGATCTTTGACTTGACCGCCTGGCATGAAGACTGGAAGCAGAGGAGATAGCCGACTGTGTAGTTTCCTTGTTCGGTGTATGAAAACATTACAAAAATAGTAATTAGTGAGATTAGGTAAAATTTCATTCGCGTATGTAATTTATCCGAAGTCGTTTTATAGGCACTGTGGAGGATGTTTTACACACAATAATACATTATGGTACATACATTCAAGACAATTGGGTATAAAGATAAACGACAAGTAAGCTGACGGAGCCCCAGTAGCGCAGTCGGTAACATGCAACACGTGCGAACGGGGTGGGGGCGTTGTTCGAATCCTTAGCTCGGCCAATTTCTTTCCAATGATTGATGATAGTAATTGCAACAGGATTCATTCCCCTTCACCGTTTGTCATTGTTTCGACGATAGTTATGTGGGAAAGCAGCCAGTGGCTTGGGAAGAATATTGTGCGAAGTACTGGTAAAAGGAGAGTATGGATAGGTGCACTGACCGCTGTATAATTGTAATTATGTTGAAAACGGCGTTAAAAACTATATACAATCAATCAACATGTAAGCTGAACAAAATGTTTCATGAGACTGATTATCCCTTCACCACACAATCCCGAGTTTTAACGACCTTTGAGCAAGAGAGCTTTTAAAAACATTGTGGGAAAATGAGAAAACGCTGTTCAACAGCATTTCCCCTTTCCTAACAATGTTTTCTAGACCTTCCCGAGAAATCCACCATTTCAGCAACATCTGATTTGTCGTCTGCACATACTTTGGATAAGTCCAAAGTTAAATATTTTCTGCTTTTTGATGTATTAGTCAAGTTGTTAACTGTTGAAGACTAGACGACTTGTGATATTTAACTTCTAGTATAATTAACAGTATATTTTATTTTCTGTTGATACATATATTGACATTCCGAGTAGTCAGTGCATTAAATTCCAAAGCAATTACAGACAGCGATATCAGATGACATATGTAACTGCAGTATACGAACGCACAGTTTTGCAAATATCGCAGCATCAATATCATGTTAGTGAAGCGTAAAGCCATTCCTTACTACTGAAAAGAAAAAATGACCGCCGAAATTTTAAGATGTAAGTGGAAGTGAAAAATTATGCCACAGACATTTGAAACTATTCAAAAGTATTAACCAACTGAACAAATCGGTAAAGCTCTGAGCATTACGACTTCCAGTTCCTGTATACTATGAAACATCAGTAACAATTCGTCAGTTGTACAAAAGCGGATATATATCAGCAGAAGATCATAGAAATAGCACTTCCTTATTTCGTGCTTTCCGGTAGGATATTGAGAAATAGCGGTGAAAATATTTTCGGAGTTAACTGTAAATAGCCATTTTAACGTTTTTTTGGCTATTGACAGTTAACTGTAAATAGCCATTTTAACGTTTTTTTTTTTTTGCTATTTACAGTCAACTGTAAACAGCCAAATCTACGTTTTTTTGGCTATTGACAGTTAAAATTGATTTAACAGACCTGAGTTAACATACTAAATGACCTTGACAAACACAATATTTTAGTCTCACAACTTCCAGGAAATCATGAATCAATATTTTCTACCACGATTGTGTGCACATTGTAACTTTTGATGATTGTATTCTAGAGCAGCAAGTCTCTGAGTCTTTGGGTCAGGTCTAGCGCCATGTTTTGGAAGATTGTTTGAACGTTTATGGTCATGTAATGTTTTGATGACAAAGAAGTTCGGTATATCAGAATTTTGTTCAATTTTTTAAAGAAAATGGAGTTGTTTAATAACATGCATTCACCACGGCACTTGAAATATACTATATGTAGGGGAAAATAAGAAATGTCAGCCTAGAACCATGAGATTCACAGAAACCATCTTGAAACTGTAAGTCGTCTCTGAATTCATGCTGAACAACATTGAATGAGATATTGCAAGCAGTGGACGAGGTAGTTGGTCCATGGGTCGCAAGTTTTCTAAAACTGCATTCTCTTGCATGAGAAAGACCATGAGGTACATGAAGTTGATGGGACACCAGCCCGTTCTTCAAAGCTAGTCCATACGGTTGGCTGGGGTTGGGTTTTTGCTGTTTTTGTTTTTAAAAAGAAAGTACATGTCTTTCTTATTTATCTGTCTTTTTTATCATATTGATCCGCTTGGTTGCTGTAAAAATGCAACCGACAGACCGGTACCTTTAACTCAGCGGCCAGATTTAAATGATTTAACTCCCTAACTCTTGCAGACGATGCCACTTTTTAAAAGAAATTTTGAATGGGCATAGTTAGTCTTTCGCTTGGCCGATTTCTTGTGTGCTCAACCATAATTTATCTTGAGTATCCCGCGGTTACTAGATCAGTTTTATAAGCCGTCTGCAGTAAATTTGCTTCAGGAAGAAATAGATAAAACTGAAATCCTCATCAAATATTGAGAAGCCATGAATTGTGATTTTTCACGGGAAAATCTGATCGTACCGGTATGTGTGGATCTAATATCCTACGGTGGCTCGGTGCGATCTGATCCTCATCTACAAGGTACTTAAAAGCGCATTGACTCGTGCCTATCAGTCTAAGAGTTCACACAGAGGCTGAGAGTTTACCAGACTATATAATAACATGACATTGTAGTTCTTCTAGTGCAATCTCTAGTTTCTCTATTTTCATCCTCTGGGTTGATCGACTTTCATAATTGTGTCCATGTATAAACATTCTAAAGAGCACTCAACCATTATGTCTTTAAATTCTCAACTCAACTGAATTTATCTACCATGACATACTTAAAACATACATGCGTTGATAACCAAATACATAGTACAATACTATTGCAGTTGTATGGTGGGAGACAAATTAATAATACGTAGGTGAGTACCTCAAAATCATATTGAATTGCAGTATAAAATATCCTAAGGCCTGGAAAACAATCAAACTTACTTAGTTGGCAGCGAAAGCGTTAAGAAGCAATCATTGAGTTGTTACAGTTTTTGTCTAAAGCGTATTTAATATGCTTGGCTAAATAAGATTTACTTCGTTCTGACTGTAAGATGTATATGAAGCGCCTTTCTCAACGATTGTTGCCTTTGCAGCCAGTGTAAATTAAGATCAGACTGCACATTTTATACAGTCTGATCTTTGATCTACATTCTACGCTTTGCTAAAATCAACAAACAAACAAAAAAAAAGCTTGATAATGTAATTATTTTGGGCTAATTTTCAAGCTGAAAGTGTCTATTGGGTACTCTTTACCAAACGACAAACTTTTAGACGGGTCCAAATTGAAAGCATTTGCAGACGACAAAATAAATGTGATTGAGAAACTGAAATTTGTGCTGGGAAGAGTAGAAAACACTGTGGGAAAAGGAGAAAATGCTAGTTACCAGCATTTTCTCCTTTTCCCACAATGTTTTCAAAAGGCTTCTTTTTCAGGGTCGTTAAAAGTCGGGATTTTGTGATAAAAGGTTAAGAGGCGCTCTCAGGATTCAAAGGTTAATGTATTGCATATCAAAGATCCAAGATCGGGCTGTATTAATTGTTATGTCTGATCATGAACCAAAATGATCACAAAGACAACTTTGGTTGTGACAGGCATTGAAATGGTCAAGGACCATCTGTATATAGTTGTTTCACTCATTAACACCAGAATATCACTTGTCTTTACCCCCTACTGAGGGTAGATAAGGGCCATAAATTAGGAGGTATCCATTTTTGACGAATTGAACCTGTCGTAAACAAAAAAAAATGTATACAAATCTATCAGTCTTTCTAACAAATCTACTTGTCGTTCGCCCTCTTTCCATCCCTCCCCTTTTCATCCCTTCTTCTTTCCATCCTAGCCTCATTATACCCTCCATGTTTTATATCCTACCCTTTTCCATTCCTTACCCTTTACCCCTCTTTCCTGCCCTTTACCTACAATCCTTTTCTCCTTTCCGTCTTTGTTTTCCGTTGCTTTTTTCGCCAAGATCGTTTAAATGCCGCAAATGTTTGGCTAAGGGTTGTTATTGAAATTTTACCAAGGTCCGCACTACTAACGAAATCATTGAATCCCTGAATTCAGCACAAAGGGTTAAGATTGATTTAATGACCGTCTCTCATCTTTCTAGATTGAGATTACTTATAAACAAGGGTTAGATTGTATATTGCTTGGCCTTTACAGCGACGAATAATTTTAGAAATAAGAACATTAAAAGAGCAATTTCAAAGTTGCCTCTATAAAGAGTATCCCAGCAGAATGGCCAGTCTTGGTCTGTACTGACTGCGAAAGCAATTAAAGTAGTAAAAGGCGCGTCTAGTGCTAAAATTCTACAAGAAAACGATCCCATGTTTTTACGACCTTCACTTTTAAGACCAGTCAAATCCTTTTGTTGGTTTAGAATTATTTTTATGTCATGTCAAGAAGGTCCTGAAAACATGAGGAGGAAATGCTAGTATACCGTAAGCTGTATATAGCTCGGGACAGTCGAGATACGGAGGTATCCCAGAATTATTATCTTTACATTTTTTTCCGTGTCTTACAAAAATTTCGAACATCAACCAACAACCACGGTAATGGTTAATTTATGCTAGCCACATCTTCGTACCTTTGTTCATCCGAATATTACACTGGATTAAGGGATAGTTTCGTTAATTTATTGTATGACAACTAGGTCTCACCATTTCATCTTATTATGTTCTTTTTGGCATTAAATATATCTAAATTTATTCGCATGATTTTTCCTTTCCAAGCAAATCTATATTTAGCCCTCTCGACACGAAATAACTGAAATAGACATTTACAGTATGTCATCAAATTTTGGAAGTATTTTGCAAGAATACATCCGAAAAAAAAAGTGTTTATTCAAGATCAGATTGCAGGATTCGGACGTGATGGTCATTTCACACACTTAACTCGCTTTTAGGGTCAAGGGTTATCTACCCTCTCATACAACAAGAGAGGGTTATTGTGATTATCGTTGCATGACGGCGTGTTCTTTGTTGGCTGAACCGTTGTTACCCTTTACTCTTTTGAAATGTGCGTGGAATTGATTTTTCAGCCAAAGAATCGAAATTGATACTAAAGTGTTTATGTAAAAGAAAAAAAAAAAACAGGCATCATTTTCAGAGACCTGTCTAATTCTCTGGTCGTTTTGACCAGGGATCGTATACTGTTTTGACCTCTGTCATTCTTTATCTCCACCGTTCACTTTACTGCCCATCCAACATTTTTTTTTTTCTCCTTAAAAAAGGCTAAATTAATTGAAGATATCGGCAACCAGTGGTAATCGGAAAGAAAGTATCAGGAAAAAAGTATCAGTTGCGGTAAAGACAGCATATAGTGTTTTTTTTTTAAATACATGGTTTATAACTAAGGTTCAGCTAAAAATATTATGGGAGAAGGCAAAATTGCATGTTACCCGCAATTTCCCATTTATCACAATAGTTTCAAAGCAAATTACCAGTAACGTCAGATTTGTTTAAATCTTTATCGCGTAAACAAGAAATTGAAATTTTGAACTTTGAGTGGCTACTTTTTCCACATTAATTGTCAATTTTTTTCAAAATCAACAGGGTTCAACCTATTGATGATACAAAGCAACTGTGCAAGTTTAATGACAATCCGATTACAAATGCAGAATTTATGGCGTAAATAAGAAATTGAAATTTTGAACTTTGAGTGGCTACTTTTTCCACACTAATTGTCAGATTTTTTTCAAAATCAACAGGGTTCAACCTACTGATGATACAAAGCAACTGTGCAAGTTTAATGACAATCCGATTACAAATGCAGAATTTATCGCGTAAACAAGAAATTGAAATTTTGAACTTTAAATGGCTACTTTTTCCACACTGATTGTCAGACTTTTTTCAAAATCAATAGGGTTCAACCTATTGATGATACAAAGCAACTATGCAAGTTTCATGAAAATCAGATTACAAATGCAGACATTATAGCGTAAACAAGAAATTGAAGGTTCGAACTTTCAATGCCTATAGATTGCTTTAAATCTGATTGTCAGATTTTTTTTTTTTTTTTTTCAAAATCAATAGAGTTCAACCTATTGATTTTGAATGAACAAACTGTGCACGTTTTACGAAAATCCAACCCCAAATGAAGATTTTATCGCGTAAGCAAGGAATTGAAATTTTGAAGTTTAAATGGCTATTTTTCCCACACTGATTGTCAGATTTTTTTCTTTCAAAATCAATAGGTTTCAAGTTATTGATGAGATAAACATCCACAAAAATCCGACAGCAAGTGAAGACTTTATTGCGTAAACATGAAATTGAAATTTTGAACTTTAAATGGCTACTTTTCCCACACTGATTGTCAGATTTTTTTCAAAATCAATAGGGCTCAAGCTATTGATGAGATAAACAATCTATGCAACTTTCACGAAATCCGACCACAAATGAAGACTTTATCGCGTAAACAAGAAAAAGACGGACGGACATAAATAGCTTTAACTCTATTGATTCTGTTAATTAATATCAACCATTAGTAAGGGAAAAGTAGCCATTTAAAGTTACAAAATTCAATTTCTTGTTAACACTTTAAAGTTCTTTTTAAATTTCGACAGATCATTTGTATCACCAAGGGATTGAACCTTATGGAAAATGAAGAAAATCCAGCTATCGGTTTAGAAAAAGCAGCCATTTGATGACTTAGTCTAGTTTACCCTACAAATTCCACATTATTGGACCCATTTCTTTGAAACTTGGAAGGAATGTCCAATACAATGAATGCTAAAACCGTATCATATTTGACTGGGTTCTAAACAATTGGTTTTGAGAAAATTCGATTATTTCATTAGTTGTTCCACACCATGTCTACTTTTTGTGCGGTCTTAGTGGGTTCAAGCCCATTTGCAACATTCGCTTTTTTGTATGTTTTGTCTTTTTCATTTTGCTTCATGAATCAATGATGCTAGAAAATAAGTATTTTAGTGCTGGTAGTATTTCAGTCATGGCTTTAACCTTATTTTATATACAGCCCAACCAGTCTAAATAAAAAGACAACCCACCTGCTGTAAGTGAACAGTTTTCTTTCTTCCCCACAGTAGTCTCATATCACAGGTTTGACCTTACGGAGATATTTTTAACAAGTACAAGAGATCCAGAGATGAAAAGCCGAAATTGCTCATTACGAGCGATTTCTTCTTGTGATCCCAGTATCCCAATCCCAATGCGCTGGAATTGCCGTATTGCAAAGTGTTGCCTGATTAGATATATATATGAACCGTGCACTATGAAAAGGGGGCTTAATGCATCTGCGAAAAGTATAGATTCAGGTTAGCGTGCGCAGTCTGCGCAGGCTGACCTGAGCCAAAACTTTTCGCTATTGGTTAATTTTCTGTATGTTTAAGGAACAGTGCACCCCATGATTCAGTCGATTGTTTAAAAATGTGGCTATTATGGACCCATAATTACGTAATGGCTTGATTGGTATAAAGTGTCACAGAGATGTATTAAGCCCCCTTTTGCCAGAGCACGGCTCATATCATTTAACTTATTGCTTAGTATTTGGAAAAGTTTAGAACGTTATATTCACTAATACTCGCCTCGAACATCATTTTGTAATTTTATTGTTTCCTGTGTATGATTTCACAATAAAGTGAAGTTTTTGAAAGTTTGATGGCGATTTCTTCCTTTGTTAAACGTAAAACGTCGATTCCCACACTTTAAGTACATGTATATCGCAGCAGCTAGTGTACCTATTCTTTCGAAGTCACCTTCCCACATAAACATCGTCGAAAAGATGTTTAGTTGTGAGAGAGGAATGAATTTTGTCGCAATGATCAAAATCAATCCTGCAAAAGAGTTTGACCCAGCTGCGATAAATTACACCGCTGTGTTTCAAGCCCTGCACGTTACAGACGGAGCTACTGGGCATTCATTAGGCTACTTTAAAACATCCTAAAGAGAAATGACAATCAACAGTGAACTTTTTTAACCAATTTCAGTACTCATACAACTTTCTGAGCCCTTGATGTCAACTGTCTTCAATGGCAGTGTCACGAACGGAGCAACAGCTTGTAAATTTGTTTCTTTTCACGCGATAAAAAGCAAATTGTTTATAGACTAGAACTGTTGCAAATGATGCTTTATATCCCTTTCCAGTGTTAAAGACAGATTTTTAAAACTTATGTGCATTTCGTACAAAAATGACTGGGTTCTGTGGAAAATTATGTCACTTTAACCCTTAAGCTACTAAGCGCGACTCACTGACCTTTTACGGACAATGTAGACCAGGCTCAGACTGCACAGAACGTGCAGCCTTATCTTGGATCTACCCTGTCCTATTGGGAGATTTTTTTTCTCCAAGAATTAAGTTTGAAATTACATTAATTGGGTTTTTTACTATCGGTTCGAAAGTTTTACGAAAATTATTCAGCAGGATAAAGGTTAAACGTTAACAGTGAGACTCCCGGAAATCCCATCTTTGACATAAACAGTTCCTGGTTGGTAAATGTTAAGAGTTTATTATAACTCTTAGGCTGCTAAGCGCGACTCAGCACCCTTTTGCAGACAGTGTAAATCAAGATCAGACTGCACAGAACGTGCAGTCTGATCTTGGATCTACACTATCCGATACGGTGATTTTTTCCAGCAACAAGCACTTTGTAATCGCAGTGCCTCGATATATACTTTTGGCTGGAAATCTTTATTCTATTTAATAAGCAGTTTAAGGGTTAATAACCGCAAAATGAGGGCGGAATTCGCGACACAAAATGGATATTAAACGAAGATAGACACATGGACAGGGTGGTTTGAGTATACGCCAGCAAAAATTCGATCATATGATTTCGGCTTTTTTCTTCAAATAGTTTTCCTTTGTGTGGCATGTTACATTTTTATGGTTAGTGCGAAAGTACTCTGTAAATCAATGGGTTAGGAAAATCATTTTTAGGAAAATCTGACTACTTTTCACTCACCATTTGACGAGGACGGCCTTATAGCATACGACGCTTTCAAACGGTGCAGTTTTAATGATGAACAGTTTACAGCCTGATTAGACCGGGCAATACACGCAATAGATTTTTTTTGCCGAAAAAAAAAAGCCATATTAGTCTGCGTAATATATTATAGTAAACTTAATGCACACTGAATTGTATTTAAATATGTTTGCTTGTTTTTCGATAGAAAACTGTACGTTAAATGGAAAAACAGAGTCAGACTCGGCGCTGCTTTAAAATGAAAGACGTCTTGTTTGTAGAACTAACACTGAAAAAAACTGTAAACTTGTGCCTCACTGTTTTTTATACAATTGAATCAGTGTTAACTGTAACTAGCCAAAAAAACGTTAAAATAGTTCAAACAATAAATGTTCTGTTCTGTTAACTGTAAATAGCCAAAAAACGTAGAATTGGCTATTTACAGTTAACTGTAAATAGCCATTTTAACGTTTTTTGGCTATTGACAGTCAACTGTAAATAGCCATTTCAACGTTTTCTGGCTATTTACAGTCAACTGTAAATAGCCAATTCTACAGTTAACTGTAAATAGCCTCTGCCAAATATTTTTCGATATTACACGGGTACGACCAGTGAGAATACCGACCACGGGGAGTTTGTACTGATTTTTATGGAAGTCTCGACAAAAAAAGGCGTTAAAAGCATGAAATAAATAGAATATTTGTTTTTTTCGGTGAAAGATTGATATTTATTTCATCGAGTGAACATCATCGGTAGTATTTTCACGAGTGGCTGATTTCATCTCGTGAACATCATCAGTAATATTTTCACTCGTGGCTGCGCCACTCGATGATGTTCACTCGATGAAATAAATTTCGATCTTTCACCGAAAAAAAACAAATATCCTCTATATATACGCAATCCGATTTTCAAAGTGTAACGGTGTGTAACCTTTGCGTGAAGTGATCACTTGATATCTTGAAGGTGTTAAGATATCTCCTGCTATAATGACATTGTTCTTAAAAAACGACAGGTCAGTTCACGGCATCTTTTTATGGAAATCACTTGTATGGCTGGAAATGAAAACAACCTTTGTTAACGCACAACGAATGCCCAGAGCTTTATAAGTGATATTATATGTATGTGCAGGGTGCAGTTTATTATGGGTTTCTTCTGATGGAAAATAGTATCTGCGCCCATATTGTACTAGATCCATGCTACTTACCGAGGGAAGATATTGCTCACCTAGACTGCAACCCTGATCCCGTGACCTCACTTGCATCGAGCATAAATGGAAAAATTGTCGGTTTTTATTTCACCATAAACACATAAATATTTTTGGCATTATTGAAGAAATAACTAACTGAAATGTATAAAGGAAAAAAAAAGTCAAGCAATAGTGAAAAAGTAACATAAAGTATGTACTCCGATGTTTATGTGCGAGGCAAGGTCTGGGTAATGTACGTAAAACATTTACATCGGAAGATTTCTTTATGATATTCTCAAAATTTCAAATTTTGAAAGGATCGTGGAAACCACATTGAGGAAGTGTCTGTTAGCTAGCTGTCAACTCACTTAGCATGATGAAGCCTTTCCTCCGGGGAAATCAAATTAAATTAATCATTTAACCCTCGGGGTCTATAGTTGATCAATCAAAGTGCTACAAGAATATACGTGTCGCAATGTTTGTCTTTAATTAATTCAGAGTTCGTTGAAACCTTTACAAGCAGAACGGATGTTGATCAAGTACCTATTAAACAATATTAAGACGTTCTTATTATACAGGGAAAAACTGAAGAAATTAAATGAGCCACGCTCGGAGAAAAGGGGGCTTAATGCATCTGCGAGAAGTATCGACCCATGTCAGCCTGCGCAGTCTGCAGAGGCTGACCTGGGCCGAAACTTTTACGCTATTGGTCAATTTTCTGTATGAAAAAGGATCGGTCTACCTTATGATACAGTCGGTTTTTAGACACACTGAATTTTTTGAATCCCTAAAATCATGTGATGTCTTGCTTGATATTACTCATTAAGCCCCTTTTCACAGAGCATGGCTCATATGTAATGTAGGAGACAGACAGCGCTGGTACACCGGCGAAAGTTGACCAGAAAATTATCCAGCACTTCAAGAAGATATTTAGGGGTCAGGGTAGAGTCAGTTGTAAAGTATTTGAACCATGCTCTGGCAAAAGCGGGCTTAATGCATCCCCGTGATGCATGATACCAAGCAAGCCATCACATACCTATAGATTCATAAAATCCATTTTGTCTAACAATTAGCTGAATCATAGGGTAAACCGGTCCTTGGACATACAGAAAATTGACCAATAGCGAACAGTTTCCGCCCAGGTTAGGCTGCGCGGACTGGATCGATACTTTTCGCAGATGCATCAAGCCCCTTTTTCACAGAGCATGGCTCATTTGAATTTGGTCTCAACGGATATTCTGTTTCTAGCTCACTTTTAAGGAATTCACGATTGATTGTAATGCGATTGCTCACAGAATATTGTCGATCTTTTCACACACAAAAAAACACTCAAATCTCACAAAATCTTTAACGGGCAAACTTGTATCCAATTGCATGTACAAGGGTTTCGAATTCACAAAACATCCTAAGGCTATTTTTGTATGAGCCATTCTCTGGAGAAAGGGAGTTTAATACATCTCCGTGATGCAATATACAAACCAATTCATCACATAATTATAAATCTTTAAAATCCATTTTGTCCAACAAACGACTGTATCATGAGAAAAACAGTTCTTGGACATGTGCAGAAAATTTACAACTGGCAAAACGTTTCGTCGTATGTCTGCCTGCGCAGACTGCGTCTTCGGACATGCGTCGATACTAATTGCAGATTCATTATGCATCTGCGAACACTATCGACCCAGGTCAGCCTGCGCCGTCCGCGCAGGTTGACCTGAGTCGAAACTTTTCGCTATTGGTCAAGTTTCTGTATGTCAAAGAACTATTCTATCTTATAATACAGTCGGTTACTAGATACGTGTATAATGAATTTTATGGATCCCTGATTATGTGCTATCTTGCTTGGTGTGATTCATCACGGAGATTCATTAAACCCTCTTTTTCCAGATCATGGCTCATACATATGTGCCGTGCTCTGGCATAAGGGGGCTTAATACGTCTCTGTGTTCTGGCATTAGGGGGCTTAATACGCAGTATACCAAACGGGTCATCATATAATTATGGATCCAAATGGATCCATAAAATTCATTTTGTCTAACAATCGGCTTGATCATGAGGTAGATTGGTCGTTAAACATACAGAAAATTGACCAATGGCGAAAATTTCGGCCAGGTCAGCCTGCGCTGACTGCGCAGGCTGACCTGGGCCCGATAATTTTCGCAAATGCATTAGACCCCCCCCCCCCCCCCTCCGCCTGATTGGCGTAAACAAAATGTCTAGACTAATCAGATGACAGGTCAAGAAGCATTAGTAAGAAATTTTTGTGAATACGAACACAGATTGATGTAAATGGGAGATTTCATCCTAGAAACCATATGCCACAACAAAGACTATTAGTGTAGAAATGCTGAAATAATATCTTTTGATCTAAAAATTCATATTCGTAACACATTTAATTTCCCGTCGATTGCCAGATCTATTGCTCCCCGGTGAGCAATTTTCTCCTGTTCGACAATCTCTACCATCTAGCCTACATCGCAAAAACTATTGCTGGGTGGGAAGGTGTACGTCAGATCTGCGTTTTGAATCAAAGCATTACCATATGTTTGTTGGTAGTATCCAAGTTTACAGCATGCGACTCGGTAGCAATGCTTGTAATAGCTTCATTTACACCAAATCTTAATGCCTTAACCCCTGTCCTGCAAAATTTACATTACAGACTACTGCAAAATTAGTTCAAATCTTTACCCAACGACGAAATTTTGGACTTGGCCAAACTGAAAGCATTTGCAGAGGACAATTTAAATGTGGCTCAAAAGATATATTTTTTCTTTCATAGGGTATAAGACATTGCAGGAAAAGGAAAAGAATACTGCCTACAAGAATTTTCTCCTTTTCCCACAAAGTTTTCAAACGGCTTCTTCCTCAGGGTCTTTAAAACTTGTGATTGTGTGGTAAAGAGTTAAGTTAGTTAGTGCTAACTGCATTTCATAGGGATTTTTACGGAATCCTGTTTCTACGGAATCCTGTTTCCGCCATCCACTTTTCGACCTACGAGGAACTCGAAAAGTAGAAATTAGGCACACAAACTTCCACTTTTCTAGCAAAAAAGTTACCTCGAAAAGTTGAAGTTTTTGAACTGACAATTGTCAAGAAACTTTCGACTTTTCGACCTCACGTTTGTCTAGAAAAGTAGAAATTAGGAAGTATTAACTTCAACTTTTCGCGTTAAACTGCTAGCTCGAAAAGTAGAAAAGTGGAAGTTTTTCACATGACAATTGTCAATAAAACTTCCACTTTTCGACCTAGAAAAGTCGAAAAGTTGAAAATAGCCGATTAAAACTTCCACGTTTTTAGTTAGGACTGATTATCACGGGATGTTTGTTTATCAGCACCGAATAATGTTGGAGCCGGTGTAAACTGGCAGCCAGTTATCGATCTTCGTATCGGACGGTTACGTACGGAATCCTGTTTCCGCCATCCACTTTTCGACCTACGAGGAACTCGAAAAGTAGAAATTAGGCACACTAACTTCCACTTTTCTAGCAAAAAAGTCGAAAAGTTAAAGTTTTTGACCTGACAATTGTCAAAAAAACTTTCGACTTTTCGACCTCACGTTTGTCTAGAAAAGTAGAAATTAGGAAGTATTAACTTCAACTTTTCGCGTTAAACTGCTAGCTCGAAAAGTAGAAAAGTGGAAGTTTTTCACATGACAATTGTCAATAAAACTTCCACTTTTCGACCTAGAAAAGTCGAAAAGTCGAAAAGTTGAAAAGTCGAAAAGTTGAAAAGTCGAAAAGTCGAAATTAGCCGATTAAAACGTCCACTTTTCTAGTTAGGACTAATTTTTCGTAGGATAAATTGGCCGCCGGACCGGTGACACAGGAATTTTTACCCTAAATTGGCAGCCTGTTATCGATCTTTATTTTATGGTCTATCGGACGGCTACGGGAGATACAACGGGTACCAGTTTATTTTTACCCCTACACCGGCTCCAACATTATTCGGTGCTGATAAACAAACATCCCGAGATAATCAGTCCTAACTAGAAAAGTGGAAGTTTTAATCGGCTATTTTCGACTTTTCGACTTTTCAACTTTTCGGCTTTTCAACTTTTCGACTTTTCGACTTTTCTAGGTCGAAAAGTGGAAGTTTTATTGACAATTGTCATGTGAAAAACTTCCACTTTTCTACTTTTCGACCTAGCAGTTTAACGCGAAAAGTTGAAGTTAGTACTTCCTAATTTCTACTTTTCTAGACAAACGTGAGGTCGAAAAGTCGAAAGTTTCTTGACAATTGTCAGGTCAAAAACTTCAACTTTTCGACTTTTCGAGGTAACTTTTTTGCTAGAAAAGTGGAAGTTAGTGTGCCTAATTTCTACTTTTCGAGTTCCTCGTAGGTCGAAAAGTGGATGGCGGAAACAGGATTCCGTAGATTTTATTGCATAAACCATTGATAGAGAAACATAGACTGTAGACCAAGAGCAGTCTGCAAGTAAGTATATGTCTCTCTTGACCTACGGTCTCCGCAAAACATATGGCGTGCAACACACGAAAAGGGGCCTTCGGACATATACGTAAAAGTGTGTCGTCCCAGATCAGCCTGTGCAGTCTGTGACTAATCTAAGACGACACTTTCCGTCTTTGTGCGATTTTCTGTTTCACGAAAGCCTACTGCATGAAAAAATCTTATGTAGTCGTAAAGTGCTGTCTCGGATTAGCCTGCGCAGTCCACGCAAATGTCCGAAGGTCTAATTTCGCATGTTGCGGACCATATCCAAAGTCCCGGTTAGTATGAAGAGGAATGAAAACAAAATTTGAATGATTTTATCAAATCATAGAGGCTCTTCCAGATCACGTTTTCTCTCCAATTAGTACCAACATTTTTTTTATTTTTTGAATAGACCAATACTTTTCCGGAAGCATTCACCCTTAACCCTGTACCAAACGAGGAAAATTTTAGACTTGTCCAAAAGGAAAGCATTTGAGCCGTGCTCTGACAAAAGGGGCTTGATACATCTTCGCGATACACGATACCAAGCAAGCCATCACATAATTATGGATTCATAATACCCACGTTTTTTAGCAACCAACTTAATCATGAGGTAAAATGGTCCTTTGACACATAATGAGCAATAGCGAAAAGTTTCGGCCTGGGTCAGCCTGCGCGGAGTGCGCAGGCTGATCTGGATCGATACTTCTCGCAGATGCATTAAGCCCCCTTTTCACATAGCACGGCTCAAATGTGGCTCAGGAATTGAAATCTGTTTTTGGGTGGAGGGAGGAGGGGAACCTTGTGGAAAAAGGAGAAAATACTGGTTACCAGCATTTTCTTCTTTTACCACGATGTTTTTAAAAGCTGTCTTCCTCGGGGTCATTAAGGGTCGGGCTTAAGTGGTAAAGGGTTAAAGCGTCAATAACAATTTCAACGACTTGCGCAGACAGCTTAGAACAAGACAATACTGCACAGATCATGCTTTGTGAACACGCAACTCCACCGTATGATGTTTTGTGAGAAGTTGTTACTTTGAAGGACATTGATGTTTGAATATATGGTGCTTTTCACTCACTGTATATACCCATGTCACGAACTTACTGTTCAACCCTGAGGCTGCAAGCCTGGATCAATGCGCTTTTGCAGACTGTGCAGTGTGATCTTGATCTACACTGTCCGAAACACTGAGATTTCTTCCCCGGCGAAAAGAAATTTTGATTTGAAATATATATTTCTATTATTGACTGAAAATTTCATTTATCCGGCAGTTTGAAGGTTATTACAATGGTGTCAAGCCCGTTTTCACATCTGATTTGGCAGGGGAATAACAGAGAGATAGCGGCGCCTCTAAGTCTCTGGTTTGATTCAGAAAATTGTTGGATGCGTAGAAGACTTTTTTTCTTGGCACTTGAACAGTTGACTTTTATTTTCATCAACATTTGGCATCTCTTGTCCAAGTCTAGACATTTCAAAGACTAAAGAAAATGGGGATAATGATATTAAGACAGAATTTGCTTTAATCAGTTAAAGGTCATAACGGTTTCTTCAAAGAACATCAAAATTCTAAGAAAAATACTTTAGTACAGGCCAAAAAATACAATTGAGTACCTTTATTGAAGTATTGAGGCAACCGACACCATATACAAAGTTCGACTGTTCTCATGTATTTAAAGAGGGACAATAACTCGTTACCACACAATCGCGAATTTTAACCACCTTTTGAAAACTTTGTGAGGAAAGGAGAAAATGCTGGTTACCAGCATTTTCTCCTTTTCCAACAATGTTTTCTACCCTAACACAGACATGTTCCATCGGCTTTGAATTTGGACCTGCACAATTTTTTTCTCGTGTGGTAAAGAGTCAATGATACACACACATGTGTTATTTACAAGAGATATAGAAAGGTACATTTTTATGCATAAAAGTTACAGAAAAAAAACATTTTCGTCGGTAATTCGTACATGTAGTGGTGTTCTTCAATAATATCTCTGTTCAGTTTAACAATATCAAGTGAATACTTCGATATTTTAAATTTAATTTATATCTCAGACTTTTCTTTTCTTTTACATTCAACGATAGAGTAAAATGCTGGTCGTTTCTATTGGCTTTCAAAATACATTTTCCTTAGTGTTTCATAGCTACCACATGTAAAAAAAAGAATGAAATTCATCTTCGACAACGTGTTTATTTTTATTTTCACATATTTCACAATACTATTACATGTATTTCTATCCAAAGCAAAGTGTCTACCCTTTTCTACCATTGTGATGAACTTCTAAAATTTGACCATGTTTTCTTGTGTAATTAACTCAAATTTGTGTTGAGATAAAATTCTGATGTAAGTACGGGTAAAATTTCTAACAATTTCGACATCATTCCCAACGTCTTGAAAGATTCATACATGTTCCAAACTATACAATTTTTTTAATATGAGCAGCCCAAATGGTCCTGCCGGACTCATCTATATATTTGAAAAAGTAAGCAATGATACCGTTTCGGATAACGTTTTGGTTCCATACCAATTCTTTTCAACATATATTTGATACAATTCGGTATATTTGAAATACCCAGTGGTAACATACCATATCCGCCTGAAGCTTGAATATCACTTGTTAAGAGGAAAGATAAAACAAAGATAAAGCAAACAGAGAAAAGCATTTTTTGCACTAATATGTATCTTGAATCCTATTTGGGCGGAACTACAACTTACTTTCCAGACTACAATAGCACGTAAATGCCTATTCCACAAATAGACTTTGAACTGCGATGCAATTTAATGTCATCCACAGGTAGACATTGATAAATCCTAATGTCACGAGCTCTTACAAAATGCCCTTTTTAGGGACAAAAAAATGCCGCATATCGAATGGTGTTTTAAGCATAAGTCGGTCAGAAATCGCTTCATCTGGTTATAAGATGTACAAATGAACGGGTTACCAACAATGTGTTCAACAGACGCCTCTCTAATGGTCGTTATTGCTCGTGATTATTTGGTACATGTTAACTCTTTACCAAACGACAAAATTTTAGACTCGTCCAAATTGAAAACATTTGCAGATGACAAAATAAATGTGACTTAAAATTTGGTTACCAGCATTTTCTCCTTTTCCCACAATGTTTTCAAAAGGCTTCTTCCTCAGGGTCGTTAAAAGTCGAGATTGTGTGTTACAGATTAAAGGATTGAAACTGCTGTGTAGCCAAATTGCTGCCAAAAATTGGTTACAATTCAGCTATTGAAAATGACGATTGAAGACCTCAAGGGGCAACGCTTGATTGATTATCTCATTCTTTAAACCTGATATAGAAAAATTACTTAGGACTTGAAAATGTATTTGAAAAAAAAAAACACTCGGCGTTCTTTTTCCTCGGAAAAAAAAAAAACGTTACTTGGTGTCAAAGTTAAATCGACATGGGAATAATTGATAACAATCATCGCACCTCCTAGTCTCCTACGGAATTCTGGGTGTTATGATGAATCGAAAGATGCAAATGGCACTGAATTTTTTTGTCAGTCATCTTTTAAAGATTTTTTCTGTTTTTCTGTCAAGGAAACACAAATTTAATTTGAACTGTGGGAAAGGGGGGAGGGGTATGCATCTCTGGGTTATACTAAACAAGCGATCTCATAATTATAGATCCATAAAATCCATTGTGTCTAAAACTCGACTGAATCATGGCGTAGACTGGTCTTTTGCCGTGCAGAAAATTTACAAAAAGCAAAAAGTTTCGCGCGGATTGCCTAATTCGATACTTTTTGCGGTTGCATTAAACCCCCTTTTTAACAGAGCATGGCTCATTTATTTAGCACAAATAGGAAAAAACGTGACATAAATCCAGTTGGATACATTTTTAACGATATTACGTATCCTTATAACAAACATGGTTCTGCTGTTACAATGAGTCTCTAGTATGTATTGTAATACTCCAAGTTCAAGTGTCTTACAAATCTGTTTTACCTGTCTTATAGGCCTATTAATTCTTTAATCAGCTCATTATTGTATCTGACTACTGGACGTGTCGTCATTTTTTGAGTGTTGATGTTCTGTAGGTTAAAAGTCGTAATCAGTCTGTCCGTGCATCCGCCTGCCCGTCCTCCCGACCGCCCTCCTGCCCATCCGTCCGTCCTTCCTTCCTTCCCTTTCCTTTCCTTTCTTTTTCTTTCCTTTCCTTTCTTTTCCTTTCCTTTCCTTCCTTCATTTCTTCCTTCCGTCCGTCTGTCCTTCCTTTCTTTCTTTCTTTCTTTCTATAGGTTTGGTATTTGTGCTGCTCGCTAGCTTTGAAACAGGATTTGTAAAAAGATCAGAATATTGGACTAGAAAAAAAGAAGAATCCTTTTCTAGTAGAACTGAAACCATCCGCATTCAACAAAATTCGAAATGGGGCTATAAATTCCCCGTCAAACAGCTTCAATCTTTTAACCCTTAAGCTGCTAAGCGCCACTCACTGACCTTTTGCGGAGAGTGTAGATCAACATAACACTGCACAAAACGTGCAGTCTGATGTTGGATCTAAACTGTCCGATAAGGAGATATTTTTTTCCAAAAAATAAGTTTGAAATAACATTACTCATGTTTTTACTATCGGTTTGAACGCTTTATTTAACTTATTTAGCAGTATAAGTCTGTAGCGATGCAGCGAAACTACAGTCGAGAAAATCGATGCTAATGCTACTTAATGGTATACCTTTTAAGTTCATAGACTTTATTAGGAAGAGAAATAAGATCCTTGGCCCATATGGTAGATAACTGCTTCGGAATCGTCATGTCGGCAAAAGTGGGTTGAATACATCTCCGTGATACATTATACCAAGCAAGGCATCACATAATTATTGATCCTTAAAATCCACTTTTTTCCAAATAACCAACTGAATCTGGGGGTAAAATGGTCCTTTGACATGCAGAAATACTAACAATAACAAAACGTTTTGACCCAGGTAAGCCTGCGCGGACTGGGTCGATACTTTTTGCAGATACTTTAAATGCCCTTTTTCACAGAGCATGGCTCAATTACCATTCAGGAAAAGTAAAACTGAGTACACGATGGACAGAATAAGGAAACATAATGGTACGTATAATTATGCTTTAACCCTCTACCAAATGTCTATAAAAGCACTGCATGAGGGTGCCAACAATCGGCTGCAGGTGCTTGAAATTCTAAGTCCAAAAAGGGGTATAACTGTGTCGAAAATGCTTTGATAGTTACCTACCCCTGTTGTATGGGTTCCCCCTTTGATAGCTAAAAATTGTCAAAGTTTGAAGTAAATATTTTCAGAAATAATAGAGGTTATTATTAAACGTCAAAGTTTTTGCACCGCGTCGACCACGCAGACGACGACAGAGCTAAAACGATAACTCAACATTTTCTTCGAAAACAGCCGAGTCAAAAATGTTGGACTAGTCCAAATCGATACCATTTGCAGACGACAAATCCAATGTATCCTGAATGATGAGTTTTGCATTTGAATGTAGAAAATTTTTGAAAGAATGAGAAAACGCTGGTTATCAGCATTTTCTTCTTTTCACAGAATGTTTGCAAAAGTTTTCTTCGTCTTGGTCATTCAAAAACGGATTTTGTGGTTAAGGGACAAGAGACAAGGAGCAAAGACAATAACTCTAGTTTAATAGAGAAAAAGCAAACATACATGTACATCCAGAAATATATGCAAAATTGAAACTTAAGGAAAATACATTATTTCATGTGATGTAAACATACAGAATTTTCTTTTTTCATTCCAAATGAAAAGTTGTCATATTATGTGACTTTTTTTTTTTTTCATCAGAATAACAATTTGATATATAGTATCATTATGATTATGTTTGGATTTCTACATTGGGACTTCGTCAGCACTTGTATTTTCTCTCTATCCAAAGCAATGCATATATACAGTGATGAGAAATTGTTACAAAATTCATTTGCAAAATATCATTTTACTCTTGTCTTTCATAACACATCGCCAATGTTGATGTAAAACTAGAACTTAAGTTGATAGTTTTTATTCTGGTTTTGCGAGTCGTTTTTCTGCCAGCGACTGGAACTTTCTCATATTTTTAAATGGTATGAGATAAATTTGCCTGCAAGTGTTACTTTTGACCCGCAAGAGGGCCTCTAAGCATCTCAAAAAAACTACTTTTTTTAAAACTACACGAACGATAGTGCCAAGGAGCATTTAGGATTAAAATTGGAGGAAATTCGTTGAAATAGCACTAACGATAACTTTAAGATACTATTGTGAACTCAAAGCTGCTCTGTTATCCATTGCTAAAACACTATGTCCCTCTCCGATTAATTGGTTCATGCGAAAAGAGACCATGCATATGCACTGATGCAGGGTCTTTGTTTCTTTTGTGTCTGTAATAAACACAGCACAACTTACAACAATGGGCCAAAGTTCAAAAATACGGACTTTAAGTGAATCAATAAAGCGTTAAAATGTAAATTCAGGAAAGAGGTTTTCAAGAAACTGATTAAATAGTGTAGCTTGAACTGAGTAATAGAAAACGTTAAAGTGCAAGCAGAGCTCCAGATAGAGGGCATGATTTTGATTTCAAAATTGAAAATGTTAATTACTGTCCACTAAACCCTGTTATGGGTACTCATTAGAATGGTCTCATCGAGACGATTCAAATGAGTACCCACAACACAGGGTTTGGAAGAGAAATAATGGATTTAGAATACTATCACTCCCTCTTATCTGGAGCTCTGGTACAAGTACAAAAAATTAGATAAAGCTCTTTTGCTAAACCTCTCTCCACGCGTCTAGATCGCAGACATAAATCTTGACAAAATGCCCTACCCCCTTCTTGGCAACAAAGGATTCCTAGCGATAAATTTTGTTTTCAATTTTCACAGGGTTTTAAACAATTCAAATTCAGACCCATCATTCCTGTTGCAGTTTGGATTCTCTCTGGACACATACGTTTCCGTTATTTGCCTTTGGATATAAATAAGAATAAAGTAGTTGGCATAAAGAGCAAGACAGATAATCTATATTTCTACCTATTGAGACATCTTTCGCCCTTAACCCTTTGAACCGTACCATCGGGGAAAACAGGAGCCTTTACGGACGGTTAGTTCGAAAGCTGACTGTAAAGAACGTGTAGTCTGATCGTGGATCTACACCGTTCGCTTGCTTGGTCAAGAATTTAAGATAAAAATATACCTGAGTTGTAGTACGTTGTATTTTTAGCTATCGACTCAGGACATGGATCCAGGTACTCTAAATCAACCACATATGGCGTGCAACACACGGAAAAGGGCCTTCCGACATATGCATAAGTGTGTCGTCCCAGATCAGCCTGTGCAGTCCGTATTGACTAATCCGAGACGACAGTTTCCGTTCTTATGTGATTCTCTGTTTCACGAAAGTCTACTGTATGACAAAATCTTATGTAGTCGTAAAGTGCCGTCTCGGATTAGCCTACGCGGACTGCGCAGGCCAATCCGAGACGACACTTTACGCAAATGTCAGAAAGTCTGAGTTCGCATGTTGCGGGCCATATAAAGGCAGATGAGAAATTAAATGTTGCTCAATAATGGGATTTGTGATTGAAAAGGTTGAAAAGATTTTGGAAAAAAAGGATAAAATGCTGGTTACCGGTGATTTCTCATTTTCCCATAATGTTTTCAAAAGCCTTCTTGCTCTGGATCGTTAAAACTCTGGATTGTGTGATAAAGGGTCAATACATTGTATAACACTTCCCCACTAAAATGTGTCCCTACTTTTATCGAGGTCTTAAATTGCTATGCTACTGCAAGTGAGCCGAGCCTAGTAGTTCAGTCGGTAACGTACAACGCTTGCAAAAAGGGATTTGCTGGTTCCAACCCAAACTCGGCCAGTTTCTTTCCGATGATAGATGATAGTCAATTCGACATTCCTCTCTCACAACACGCCATTGTTTCGATGATGGTTCCGTGGGAAACTAGCGAATGGTTTGGGAAGAATACTGTGCGAAGTACTGGTTATAGAAGCTCGAGGAAAGCATGGATATTTCCACTGGCCGCCGCGATGCCCCGGAAAAAATGTTTAAAAAGGCGTTAAACACGAAACGAGTGGAAGTTTGTCATAGCATATAAAAGGATAGCACATGGCGTGGATCAAGGATCAGGCTGTGCAGTCTGGTGGTAATCTACAACGTCCGCAAAAATAGTCAGTGTCGCCGTAGACAGTAAAGGATTTAGTTGGTATCAGTTATTTTTGCAAGGCTCCAAAAATCCTTATTTTGGAACTTGTCCTAATTTTCCCTAGAAAATAAAAAAGGATATCGGAATCCGGTACAAGTTTTAATCGACGGGGGAATGAAAGATAAAGACACTGGCACCTTTCAGTCTCCGATGTAATTTTGAACTCAATACGAGATGATTAGTCGTAAGATAGAGAAGGCTTGTCCAGGTTGATTTCTATGTTATCAATCGCTTATGCTTCTCGGTCGGTATTCACCAACCATTCTTAAGAACATTCCTAGTCTTATTCCCCAGAATTTTCTAGATTTGAAAGAAACACAACTTCTGAATGGCTAAACAAAAATTGTTTAGCCAATCAGAAGTTGTATTACTTTCAAATTTAGAAAAGAAGCGTTCTTAAGAATGGTTGGCGAATGCGGACCCCGGTTTTCGAAACCCGTACTTATTTGTAAATATACGATATGTACAATGAATTCTATATTACTAAGTGATGCTCTGTGAAAATGGTGGTGTAATGCATCTGCAAAAGGTATTGACCAGGTTAGCCAGCGCAAACCGTGCAGGCTGACCTGGGTCGAAACTTTTTTGCTACCGGTAAATTCTCTGTATGGCAAAGGACTATTCTACCTTACGATGCAGCAGAATTTCAGACAAAATGGGTCCATATTACACAACGACTTGCTTGGTATACTGCCCTAAGAAGATGCATCGAAGCTCCTTTCCCCAGAGCGACACTAACATGTATACATGTATATGAGCCATGATTTGTGAAAACGGGATTTAATGCATCTCTGTGATGCATGATACCAGGCAAGCAATCACATAATTATGAATCCATAATGGCCACCTTTTTTAACAACCAAATGAATCATGAGGTCGAATGGTCCTCTAACACTTAGAAAATTGAATAATAGCAAAAAGTTTCGGCCGAGGTCAGCCTGTGCGGACTGCACAGGCTTACCTGGGTCGATAATTTTCGCAGACGGATTAAGCCCCCTTTTCACAGAGCATGACTCATATGCATCCTGTAAGCCTGGAAAATATAGGAGAATTGCACTAGCCTATTCCTGTGTTATTATTATTTGTGTCGCAGATGCCGTCGATATAACTGTTGCTAATGATGGGGATGATGTTGGTTACTTTTCAAACTAGTTTTGGGACACATTTACACTGTGAAGGGAAAAATGGAATCTTGTTCAGCAGCCATTGCAACAGTCAGCATTTGATTAAAATGGAAATGAGGCAATAAACATCCCACTCGGCCAATATCATCCTGTCTTGGCGTCTCTGATCGTGGTGCGGAACAACGGTCTACGTAAAACTGCGGGTCAGAATCAATGCTTATTGAATCTTCCACAGATTGCATGCACAACGTAACTCTTTAGCATACGAGTACGGCAAAATGTTATGACTCGTACAAATTGAAAGCATTTGCAGACGAAAACTTAAATTAATCTCAAGTGATGGGAATATTTTTGATACTGTATTATATATCTGTGAAAAGGGGTTTTAATGCATATGCAAACAGTATCGACTCACGTCAGCAGTTGACACAGGCTCATCTGGATCGAAACTTTTTTGCAGTTGATCAATTTACTGCATGTTGCTGCATTGAAAAACGAGATCTCCCTTTTTTCACTGAGCCTTGTTGGTCATGAAATTTTTTGTCGAGCAAAACAGTCAAACGTGAACTCTTTATCACTTAACCTTTACGCTGCCAAATAGATTAAATAAAACTTTCAAGTCGACAGTAAAAATACAAATATTGCTATTTCAAAGTTATTTTTTGGTGAAAAAATATCTTCTTATCGGACGGTGTAGATCCAAGATCAGACTTCACGTTCTGTGCAGTCTGATCTTGATCTACACTGTCCGCAAAAGGTCAGTGAGTCGCGCTCAGCAGCCTCAGGGATAATTCCTAATCAGGACACCACTCGTTATTGCATTCCTTATCAGAAGAGATGTAATTAATAATTAAGAACACCGCTAATTATTGCATTCCTTAAAGGCATGTAATTATTAATTAGAACAACAATTATTATTGCAATCTAGGTCATTTATCAAGTCACAAATGCAAGGTGGAAGTAATGTAATTTGGAGCAAATCTAACGACATATGCTCCAACATTAACGTATACGGATCACTGAAGTGTGTATAGGCGACACGTAATTCAAGTACGTACATGTACTTTATGTAACTCCTTCACAAAATAATCCCGGCAAATGTTCAAGGCAAGAAAGGCGCCTTCATGATAAATGAACGACATTTATTGTTTAAACAAGATGAACGACATTTATTGTTTATATAAGATTTATTTTTGTGTGCGTTAAATGTATTAATTTCCCTCATTTCTTCTATAAAAGGATTCCATTAGCGAATGCGATTCCCAAGCTATGAAGCTTTTTTTTCGATGAATTTAATCTGGAATCGCAAGATTGTTCTGAATTACGTTTTTTCGTGATAGATAGAGACATAACAAAGGAATACTCATCATGTACGAGAGAAAATGCAGTGCGCCTTTCTATAATGAAAAATCGTAGATCTGGGTCGGTCAGAGTCTCCGTCATTGGTGTATCCCACTTCCCCTGCGTAGAAGATATATTTGTTAAATGTGTTACCATAGAAACTAACGAAAATATTGGAATTTTTATTCCCATTTGAAAAAAAAAAATGAAATTTCAATTTCGAAAAAAAGACTCTTCCTCTCCCCCTGATCAAACTGCATTTTCCAGTCAGAGTACATACTTCATGGTTTATCATTTTGAACGACCGTTTTTTTTGGTTTTTGTTTTTGTTACAATAATATGAGCCATGATCTGTAAAAAGGGGGTTTAATGCATCGCTGTGATGCGTCGCACCAAACAAGTCATCCCATTGTTACAGATCCATAAAATCCATTTTGTCTAACAGATGGCCCAATCATGAGGTAGACTTGGTCCTGTGGCATGCAAAAAGTTGACCAATAGCAATAAAATTCGGTCCAGATCAGCCTGTGCGGACTGCGCAGCCTGACCTTGGTCGATACTTTTTTTTAAACAAAGATCCATTAAATCCCCTTTTTCCAGAGCGCAGTTCAATTATATGTTTGAGGTTAATTTATTTCAATTTGCTCTAATTCAAATAGCTCTGGAGAAAAAAGAATTTCACTAGAAACAAGTTTTACGATCCACAAACTACCATGTAACAGAAAGTAGCTCGATCTACTCTTTTACCGGTCGATTTCCAAAAGCGTAGACACATTTTGTTTGATTAATTTCTTTCCCAAAGGAAACTTCGGGTGTTTTATCACCCAGTCTGGAGTGATCAATCACCAGTACCTTCAATGCTGTGCCGTGTTACATTGTCTAGATCTGACCTTTTCTCCCAGAAATACTCTGTGCGCTGCTTGAATTCAAATGCCTTGTTAGGAAGAGATGGTCAAAGGTAAATACAACTTGTAAAAGAGCATTGATGGAGAAAATCGTCATTCTGCACAATGTTCTAAGAAGCCTAGAACCCAGGCGGCGGCTTCCGAAAACGTTTTACACTGGCGTAAAGGTCTGAATTAAAAACAGATTGTCACTTTTTACGACTATTGCTTATCTAATATTTGCAATCGATCATCCAATTCAACCCCTTGTACATTTCAACGGGCCCTATTTCTATACACGCTCACTTGCAACTTTATTCTGCCATAAAACAACCTCAACAGTCGTTAAAATCTGACAGCTAGTAAAGTGACTTTTCTATTGTCTATTATTTCAAAACAGATTTCGTTACCTGTATGTGTGTGAGAACAGAGGTCGCAGTTAACACAAAAGATTTGTGTAGTACTGGGTCTCCAGTCACACTACACCAAATTCCCACTACGTCAGTGTAATACCGGTCCGGTGTTGAAGGGAGGAAGAAGTAAACCAAAAAGGGCATGATGACATCGATATGATCTGGGCTGGCGTGTGTGATTTTTGAACACACTGAATAAAATGTAGCGAGGACGCATTCAGGACTCAGTAAGGACGTGGGAACAACGGCACTGACGTAGTACCGAAGAGGTATTGGACAACGGCATTGACGTGGTACCGACGAGGTATGGAACAACGGTACTAACGTAGTACCGACGAGGTATGGAACAACGGCACTGACGTAGTACCGACGAGGTATGGAACAACGGCACTGACGTAGCACCGACGAGGTATGGAACAGGGCACTGACATAGTACCGACGAGGTATGGAACAACGACACTGACGTAGTACCGACGAGGCATGGAACAACGGCACTGACGTAGTACCGACAAGGCATGGAACAACGGCACTGACGTAGTACCGACGAGGCATGGAACAACGGCATTGACGTAGTACCGACGAGGCATGGAACAACGGCACTGACGTAGTACCGACGAGGTATGGAACAACGGCACTGACGTAGTACCGACGAGGCACTTTTTATCCAAGAAAATTTGCAGAACGAATGAGAATGTACAGGGCGCGGAATTCAATTTATATGATCATGAAAGACGCGGTGAGAAGGTGGTAAAATGCCCAGTAAGCGTGTAGTGTGATCTGAAAGGTCTTAGTTTAGTTTAAACATATTTTATTCAAAAGATGAATGGAATCGGGCCACAAGTTCTTCCAACTTAGATTCGGCCCTTCTCCTTCAATCGAATGAACAATACAAATAAACCCTGCTCTGGCACGGGGGGGGGGGGGGGGGGGGGGGGGGGGGGGGGGCTAAATGCATCTCCGTAATGCATTGTACCAAGCAAAACATCCCATAGTTAGGGACCCATCAAATCCAGTTTGTCTAACAGTCCAATAAATCATGAGGTAAACTGACCCTTTAACATGCAGAAACTTGACCAATAGCGAAAACTTTCGACCCAGGTCAACCTGTGCGGACTGCGCAGACTGATCTGGGTAGATATATTTTGCATATGCATTAAGCCTTCTTTTTACAGAGCATGGCTCAAGCAGATAACAGCAACAAAACGTAAATATACAACATGTATATAACGAAATCAAAAGAAAGACAAAAACTGTACGAACAAAAAAAAAGGGGAAGACAGAGAGTAATAAACGGTAAGTAGAGGGGGGAAAGATGAACGAGATAAGAGTGGAAACAGAATTAGAGAGAATAGAAAAGAGGGAAATGAAGAATTCTGAAAGGCCTTACAAAGTACGTATTGAAAAACAAGGGCGTGCTTGACCTAGCCAGGGGCAAAACTATATAGCTGGAACGTGGTAGCCACAAAAACATCCCTGTAGAGGCAAAGTAACGACATAGTATCAACTTGAAAACTATGGGAATTTTTGCATTTCACTTCGTTCTCTCGAGTTGGTCAAGTTTTGAGAACTCGGTGCGGTTTTTCAGCCTTTGTCTGTGTGTGACGGGAACATTAGATCTGTAGGCCTAAAATTATGACTAGTTTATCGATGATTTATTTCAGAGTGTAGACTTAAGATAAGTGCACTCTGGTTTCGGTCTACAATCTTCATTTTTATCATTACGCGTATCAACAGCAAAGGAACCAATAACTGCCAATGATCTTAATGGAACCCATTGTTATATGCTTGAGCAATGATGAAAAATCCGACCGAATATGAGCTAAAACACTGAATAAGAAACACGTAAAGCTGCTGGTCTGCCGGGCCCGTATTCAACAACCATTCTTAGTTTAGTTCTAGATCTTATTCTTGATTTAGAAAGCAAAACAACTTCAGATTGGCTTAACAATTTGGTTTAGCCAATCAAAAGTTGTGTTACTTTCAAAGTTAGAAAATTCTTGAGGACAAGACTAAATTCGTTATGTCTGGTAAATACGGACCCTGATTTCACTCAAGAGCAGTCAGAAATACATTGTACTTCTTTGCCGTTTTCTAAGGAGAAAATAAATTAGAAACGCATGGTAGGAAACATTGATTGATTGATTGATTGATTGATTGTATGGTGTTTAACGCCGTTTTCAACATTATTTCAGTTATATCGCGGCGGGCAGTGCACCTATCCATGCTTTCTGGAGTTTCTTTTTACCAGTACTCCGCACAATATTCTTTCCAAGCCAATGGCTGCTTCCCCACATAACTATCGTCGAAACAATGGTCAGCGGTGAGAGAGGAATGAATCCTGTCGCTATGACTATCATCTATCCTCGGAAAGAAATTTCCTCAGGGTGGAAAAGTCACAGTAGTGTTTGTTAAAGTGGAGGCGGATATTGAAATATTTGATTTTTTTTTCATTGAGTTTGACAATAATTCAAACGAATTTCCTTTTCCTACATAAATTTATATGTTACTATTCAAACTATCGCTACATTTTGAACACATAGCTCCTTCCCAGGATTAGGGAAAACGAATATGTTTTATTTGTCTTGGCCTTATGTTTACGGTTTCTTGATTCCTTATTTATGTCCGAGATTAATGGCTCGGTTGCCGCCCGGTATTAATAATGCCGCCATAAATATAGCCTTTCACGATAACAACCGATCATTATACTATTCGATTGGGCTTTGATTAACACGAAAAAAAGGACAATCGCCGCTGCTTGGCACAATGATATCGATCCATTTGCCTGGAGAAATTCACTTGGACAAGAATGACAGAGTGAGTTTTCACAAAAGACACTTTCAAAAGTACATGCATTTCAGATATAGCCTACTTGACCTACACGTCATTAATTTGTGCGTTTCCTTGGTTTATTAGCACTGGGTTAGATTCCGCAACGTTTTGTCCAAAGAAAATCCCTCTCGGGTGCATTGAATTTTACTGACGTGTATGCAAGAAAGTCCGACAAGCGAAGGCTCTCAAACTCTTGAGGTTCTACGGATATTTTAGCATTTCTCTGTGAAAGGGGAGCTTACTACACTTGCAAAAAGTATCGACTCAGGTCAGCGCAGGCTGACCTGGGTCGAACCTTTTTGCATTTGGTCGATTTTCTGCATGTCAAAGGACCAGTGTACCTCATGATTCAGTCGGCTATTATACAAAACGGATTTTAGGGTAGTATAATATACTGTGACGACTTGCCTTGGTACGACGCATCACGGAATGCATTAAGCCCCCTTTTGCCGGAGTATGGCTCATTTATTTTTACTCTCATTACTTCGCAGACCGTGCAGATCAAGACAAAACTTTCGGAACATTTCGCATATTACTGTTCCACTATAAGATCAAAACACCATTTTGAGCAGTCTATTCTGCTCACAAAAAGAACCTAAGTCGGTAGTAGGTATACGCGAAATGTATACCGTTTGTTTAATCTCAAAGTCAATTCCTGATGAGAATGCTTTCAAACTACATTTGCATTTAGATTAAAACCATCTATGTAGGTTGTAACAATAAAACATCCCGAAATCCCTAAAGAGTTAACCCTATACCACACGGCAAGGTTTTAGCCTTGTCCTAATTGAATTTGGCTCAAATGATGGAATTTGTGTCTGAATGGGCTGAAAACATCGTGGGAAAAACAGAAAATGCTGGTCACGAGCATGCTCTGCCTTTTCTGCACTGTTTTTATATGCCTGCTTCCTTTGGGTCGTTGAAACAGGACTGTTCGGTCAAGGGTTAAGTACAAACCGTGTGTTTAGTACATGATAACATTAACTCTTTACCCGGCAACGTGCGGGGATTTTGACTGAAGTGTTTAGACATTTCCCGTAAGTCAAGTATTTATCAAATTGCTACCGAAATATCATCAAGGAAAGAAGATTTTGTAGAAAAATATAACTTTTCATAAAAAAAAAAAAAAAAAAACATCATTTAACCCTTATCCTGCTAAATTAAAAAAACGAAACTTTCAAGCCCATTGTAAAATCCAAGTTTCCCTATTTCAAAGTATTTTTGGAAGAAAAATATCTCCTCGTCGGACAGTGTAGATCCAAGATCAGGCTGAACATTCTGTGCAGTCTGATCTTGATCTACGCTGTCCGCAAAAGGTCAGTGAGTCGCGCCTACGGCGATGCATACGTTTAAAAATATGCATTGTTTAATTCTCTACCAAACATCCCCGTGCTGAAAAGACCCCGAGTAAGAAGTCTCTGAAACCATTATGGAAATCTCACAGTATCGGACAGTGTAGATCCAAGATTTGCCTGCACGTAGTGTGCAGTCAAATTTGAATATACATGTACATTGTCGATAAAAGGACAATGAGTCGCTCTTACCTGCCTAAATGGGTTAATAGAGTTTAAGAGTTGTGCGTTCGTTATGGTACTAAGCCGCTTTTGGGATCAAACCAAATCTGCTTAATCAGCTAATTTATTACTCATAATCCATATTGCAGTCATTTTATACCAGCCGAAGTGAATGTTTTGACAAATTCTATGAGGTAAGATTTGTTTTCTGATCATTGTTTTTTCAAATGCTAGATTTCATAATGGCGTACCATTTTATCGAAGAAACGAACGAAGTATCCCTAGTTTATTGACAAAACATCAATATAATTTATAGTCGTAAATAATCGTGAAACTTACATGATATAATGTCATTGTGCTCCAGTAGAAAAGAAAACAGATTGCTGAAGGATAAGCCAGATAAACTCAACCAGCATTATCAGCAAACAGCAAGTATATGCAGTAATGACCAAAACGTTCCTTAACCCTTAAACTGCTAAATAAAGGAAACGAAAATTTCCACGCAATGTTAAAAAAAAAAAAAAGACAAATATTGCTATTTCAAAGTTCATTTCACCGGAAAGTAAACACCTTATCGGACAGTGTATATCAAAGATCAGACTGCACGTTTTGTGCAGTCTGATCGTAATCTACAGTGTCCGCAAAAAGTCAGTGAGTCGTGCTCAGCAACTTAAGAGTTAAAGGTTCTTTTCGGTGGAAAAAAAACTCACCGTGGCGGACAATGTTGATCAAAGATCAGACTGCACGTTCTGTGCAGTCTGATCTTTATCTACACTGTCAATTAAAAACGCATTAATTCGTTCTTATCGATTTTTATCTCTTGGCAAGAAGTTAAGTTGCAGTGTTTTTATCATGGCTTAAGGAAGCTTAGTACTTTCAGTACTTGGATATTATTAATATCCACGCAATGTTAAAAAAAAACAAATATTGAACGAAGATAAATTCTCAAGACATCACTAAGTACGTGCGATAAAAAAATAAGGAAATAGATAAGGGAGCGGTTAAAAAGAACATTGATTATGGCTCTGAAAAAAATATCTGTACGGGTTTTTTGTTTCCAGAAATTTCAGGATGCAAATAAGTCGAGGTTGTTATCTATCGGGAATCATTGGTACAGTATTAGTCGCATGGATGACCTATGTGGTTTTTGTGCCAGAAATAGACACAGATGGTGACCCCTGGAGGGGAACTTCGATGAAGATTTTAAACATTCTTGAACGTGGCTTGGTATGAGTGTATTCAATAGTCTTGTCTTTTGCCTTTGTTTTCTCTGCATGAATAGAAATTATTTGTTCAATACCTTGGACTCAGCAACACTTAAAAAAGTTAAGATGATTATAGACCAAACAAAATGTCAATTAAAAGTTGTTTTTTTGTATAATATGCTAAAGCTTTCGTTTTTCTTGAGGATTCTTCGTCATATCAAGATTTAACACCCCTCTGTAAAAGCTTCTTATATAAAAAAAAATGAGACTGTATCCAAGATTTATAAGGAATGAATTATTATAAATGGAGAAAGTGATCGATTTACTTATAATTGATCAAGAAGTGTAATAGGCTAGATAAGAGTCTGTATGATGAAGTTTGGACCTTAACCATTAATGCTTAAACTATACCCCACTGTCTCTTTCAGCTCAAACTTGGAGAGACAACATCAATTGTAGAACACTACCGCGTTAAACGACTCACACAGACTTTACGGTCGTATCTGTATGGAATGCCAGACAACTTGCAAGTGGAGGTAAGATATAAAGTCCCAATACACGTAAATACGGGTTGATAAAGTTTTGCTATTGTAACTACATCTGTTTAAGTGTCATAATCCTTTTTAATTTAAATAATCGACGTAAACAATCGAATTAGAATATGCTGAAAGGCTTAACTGCCAGACATTAAAAATCTAGCCTTGTCAAAATTCAAAGCATTTGCAGAAGACAAGTTATAGTTTACCAGACACGTTGTATTAGTCTTTCAACTGGTATAAACCATTATATGAAAAGAAAGACATTCCCAATAAGAGTCCCAATATCACAGATAGAATTAAAAGTTTATTGGATAAAGATCCCTCAATTTCTCAAACAGGGCCTACTTTTCCCCCAGACAAACCTGTCAAACGCAGTGGAGGGGGAAAGGGAGAGAGTCTTCAATGGTCAAGTCCTTAGGGTACTTTATATCGTAGCTGTTGCGCTGGTCAATAGACAAAGCCCTGCAAAGGCCTAGCTCAGTACTGTTAAAGCCCAAAAAAGGTGAATACTATCAACATGAGTACCAGTCGGCTATCAGGACTCTCAGTCTTTGGAGTATACTGAATTAAATTCTGTCCAAGTGAGGTGTTTTTGCGTAGTAATCTGAAATATACATACTTATGAGCCATGTTCTGTGAAAAGAGGGCTGAATACATCTGCGAAAAGTATCGACCCACGTCAGCCTGCGCAGTCCGTGCAGGCTGAGCCGAATCGACACTCTTCGCGATCGGTCATTTTTCTGTATGCCCAAGGACGAGTCTACCTCATGATTTAGTCGGTTGTTATAGAAAACGGATTTTACGGATCTATGATACTGTAATGACGTGCTTGGTATTATGCATCACGGGTATACATTAGGCCTCCTTTTGCCAGAGCACGGCTCATATATAAAGAATGGTATATTCGTACATGTAAAAAGTCTTTATGTATTTCACCAGGTGACGGAGATAGCTGTCAACGGTCGTCCCGCAATACATCACTGCCCGAGAGGAGACTATGCGAAACACCTGTTACCCGGTATTGTTTACTTCCACGGCGGAAGTTGGATATCCGGTTCCGCAGGTACAAAACAATCAGTCTTACTTTCCAACATTTCTTTTATGTTTTAGCGGCCTTTAAGAATAACGCCTCTGAAAACATAGTGAAAAGAAAGAAAATGCTGGTGCTCAGCATTTTCTCATTATCCACAGCGTTTTCCAAGAAAAATTCAGTCATTTCAGCCACTTTTTTTGTTTTTCTTTTTTTGTTAAAAAAACCAATGCTTTAAATCTGGATGAGTCTGAAATATTGTGGTGTGTATATATAAAAAAATAAGGTAAAATTTTAAAGCACAATTTATGCTTCGCTATGACCTCGTTATGACGTCACGGAGAGTTTATTTAGAGGATCCAATTTATTTGTATGACGTAAAGAGTGTAAATCTACCAATTTAATAAGAAACCGATATAAACTTAGAACCTACGTTATTGTTTCATTAATGAAAAACATTTCTGGAAAAAATTAAAAGTATCGAATAGCATACGGGACGGCTCGGAACGTAATAATAAGTACTCGGCTCTAATTACACTGTTTGGAAATTAGACAAGTTAGGATGGGGAACTGTCCGCCATCTTTACGTCGAAACCGGGAACCTACAGACATAAATAACCGTGATGGTGTCTATACAGTCGGTTAGCTCTTTACCAGACGGCAAAATTTTGTACTTCTCTAAATTGAGAGCATTAGCAGACGACAGATTAAATTTGGCTTTAAATGATGGGATTGTCTTTGATAGGGCGGAAAACACTGTGAGAAGGGAGGTAATACAGGTTACCAGCATTTTCTCCTTTTCCCACAATGTTTTCACAAGCCTTCTTGTTGAGAATCTGTATAAAGTATAAGATTAACCCTTTACCACCCAATCCCGAATTTAAACGACCCTAAGAAAGAAAGCTTCTTGAAAATATTTTGGGGCAAGGAAAAAAATGCTGGTAACTAGAAATAAAACAGTCGTTTGGTAAAGAGCTAATGCTTTAACTCTTTACCACACGGCAAAATTTTCGATTGCCTCAAATTCAAAGCATTTTGCAGACGACAAATCAAATGATAGGACTTGTTTCTGAGAGGTTAGAAAACATCGTGGGAAAAGGAGAAAATGCTGGTTACCAGCATTTTCTCCTTTTCCCACGATGTTTTCGAAAGTCTTATTTCCCAGTGGTGTTAAAACTCGTCATTGTGTGGTAAAGGGTTAACCCCTTAAATGTTTTTTCCACAGACAACATTGAAAACTATTTTTATATGTTTTCATATTCAAACTGGAAAAATCAACAAAAATCAAGGTGGAAGGAACGAACATATGTAAAAATGCTCAATTGAAGGAGAAGAAATCGCTCGTTTAGACCAATGACTTCTCTTGGCACAATGTTTGCAAAATTTGTCTGCTGTTAAAATAAAAACTTTAGAATGCATATTGTAATATGTATAATATACTGTTTATACTGCAGAGTACATTAATAGACACCAATTATTAATATAATAGACACCAATTATTACCAAAAAAATAACATCACTTTGAAATGAGCCGTACTCTGTGAAAAGAGGGCTTAATGCATCTCCGTGAACGCATGATACCAAGCAAGTCATCATGTAAATATAGATTCTTAAAATCCATTTAGTCTAATAATGGACTAAATCTGGAGGTAGAATGGTCATTGGACATGTGCAAAATGTACAGATAGCAAACAGTTGCGGCCATGTCAGCCTGCGCAGGATGACATGGGTCGATATTGTTTGCAGATGCATTAAGCCTCTTTTCACGGAGCACGACTTAAAAGTTCGAGATATGTCTCAACTAGTTTTTAGTAGAACTTCTGACTTAACCCTTCTATTACCAAGTTTTAACGACTTAAGGAAGGAGGCGTTTGAAGGCATTGTGAGGAAAAAGAAAGGAGAAAAATAGCTTGTAACCAAGCAATTTTCCTTTTCCTACAATGGTTTCTATCTTTCAAAGAAAAAAGCTATCTTTTGAGCTATGTTTAATTCCTATGATAGTCTGCAGATGCTTTCAATATGGCGGAATCCAAAATTTTGTTGCATGGTAACGAGTTTTATTTCTGCGTATTATTTTTTGCCGAATGCCAACAAATACTATTAAATATATGACCATGCTCCGGCAATAGGGGGCTTAATGCAGCTGTATCGTCAGGTAGGCTTGTCCTTTGACGTACTCAAAATTGACCGATAGCGAAAAGTTTCGGCTCAGGTCAGCCCGCGCGGACTGCCCAGGCTGACCTGAATCGATACTCTTCGCAGATGCATTAAGCCCCCTTTTCACGGAGCACGGTTCATATGTATACTGCAAACGTAAACAAAATGGATGGTTGCGTGCATTAAAACAGATACAAAATTGGGGTTCAAACAATAGGTTGGTCGCTTTTGCAGTTGGCTACTCTGTCCATTTTTTATGAGATCAAATATGACTGTCAGTCGTTTTCATTTGTATACCGTTCCACATAACAGAAGCGTGTATTGATAATGTGGGGTTCCTAGACATCTTTGCGTTCGAGCCCCACCTGATCCTTGGGAAAGACACTTCAGAGCCCTAGCCTAGTACTGGTGAAACTCAGGAAATACATGAATTTGTGAGCTTTCGCCGTGATATGACTGAAATAATGTAGAAAGGGGCCTAAAACACTATTTAATCAATCAAGACACATCTTTGCAAAATTCTTGCACGAAATCTAAAACTACTGTAAGAGGCTGCGAAGCCCATTAGCGGACATACCATTGCAAAATGTTTTTTTCTTTCTTCTTTACTTATGGTTTGCCAGCTGTCGCCTTACTCATTTCAGTGATAAATCATTTTTTTTTTTTAAGTTTTGTGAGAATATAAAAATCTGAATAGCCTTCTTTCAGCTTATTTCCGACATCTTAACCAGAGGCGACTATTGTTTTTTTTTTCTGTTTGCTTTTCGTTTCGTATTAAAAGAGTCCTTACTTAGAGGTATATGGCAATTAGGAAAGCCTTCTAATGGTTTTGTTTCCATATTTATCCGTCTACTATTTCTTAATTAGTATAATTTCTATCCAGAAAATATACAGAGCTTCCGCTTTAGTGCTTTATTGGAATACACAATCTGCGTTTGATGTTTACTAAGGAAAAATACTTTTTAAACCTCTTATCACATAATTGCAAGTTGTAACGACCTTCAAGAAGATGGTTTTTGTGGAAAAAGGAGAAAATGTTGGAAACCAGCATTTTCTCCTTTTCCAACAACGTTTTCTTCCCTCAAAAGCAAAGTTTCAGTTTACTATTTATCTTTACTTGTCGTCTAAAAATACTTTCAAACTGAACAAGTCGTACTTTTGTTGTCTGGTAAAGCCTTATACCTTTACCACACAGTCCTAACTTTTAACGACCCTGAGACAGAAGCCTTTTGAAAACATTGTGGGAAAATGCTGGCAACCAGTTTATTTGTTGTCTGGTAAAGTCTTAAACCTTTACCACACAGTCCTAACTTTTAACGACCCTGAGACAGAAGCCTTTTGAAAACATTGTGGGAAAAGGAGAACATGCTGGCAACCAGCATTTTCTCTTTTTGCCACAATGTTTTCTACCCAATCAGAAAGAGAAATAATCATTTTAGCAACATTAAAATTTGTCGTCTGCAAATGCTTTCAATTTAGTCCTGTCCAAAGTTTTGTCGTTTGGTAAAGCTTTAAAAGAGTCTCGGACAGTGAGGTTCTTTCCGGCGAAATGTTTTGCAAGTGATTTACCTAGGAGTCTTCCGCTGAACAGTGGCAAGAAATAAACCCCATTGTTCAGTTTTCTGAAATACTTTTGTACCTTTTTCAAGCGAAACTTTGAAAGAAGAAATCCGCACTGAACAGAACAGAAACAACACTTTATTCAGACTTGCAATTAATGTCTAAATTGAGCAAACACAGAGTTTTGGAGGGGATTATATAGAATCAAAGTGTTGTAAGCACTGTAATCGGTCGACACTGAATAATTACAGTGGTTTGAAATCACATATCAAATGGTACATGTGTGAACTGTGTATGGGGAAAAAAATCCTACACCGTTACAAATGAGCCAGGTAGGATCCCACTTTTTTAAACTGTCTTTTACAAATTAGTAGTTTAACGATTGGTTAAAATATAGACTATGTTTGCCAGCCGACAGCAATAGAACGTAAAAGATATGTGACAATTCTGATCAGCAACACCCATTATCAAGTTTTAGATATCACTCATCATGAACAGCAGAATACTAAACAAATTGTAACCGCCGTTTATTACATAATTTAAAAGTTATTATGGAATTACTTGACATTACTTAACGCCTGTTTACCGTTAATTACTATTCCTGCGCTTATCTGGGTTAAAAGTGCGCTTATCTGGGTCAAAAGTACTTTTTGTAATAAGGTCATCACAGCAGGTATAAGCGTTAAAACGCTGTAAGTAAAAGCTGTTACGAGTTGCAGTTACATCAGTTTGCCCTGAGCGGACGGGTTTCCGAAGTTTGCCATCTCTCTAATCGGTCTATCGACCGATTAAAAAGTACACCGATCTCTTTACCTGTAATGACGTTGACGTTATTCTTTCTAACCCAGCGCTCGGCAATGTACGTTTACATGTGTTTTGTAATTCTCTGTTGAATATGTTTTTCTCAATGAATTTGTATGAAATTTGGAGGATGTTTCGGGTATAGATTGTTTGATATGTATGCTAAAAATGATTTTACATGGTCAGCTAGTTTTTACAACAAAATTCCAAGGATTTATCGAACAGCCCTCGTACTAGTCTGGATTACCTGCCCCTACCACTACGTTATAGGGTCAGGCATAGCACAGTAATGGCGGCTCCTCGGCGTCCTCAAGCGTACCCCTTCCTGCTTCCGCGTTTTCCCTTATTTCATGTGATCCAGTTTGATCAGTGAATAAAATGAGATCTATTTTTTTACAAAAAATACATTACAGAATCTAAAACGTACTGTTGGGGTATGGTTTAAAAAATTGACTATGAATCATTTTAAAAGTAGCCTTTTTTTCGGAAGTTATATAGGTCCATTTACATTTCGGATACTTAAAGCATTTCCTATATGTAGTTTTTCTCGCTAAATAAGAACGACATGTGGAAAAACTCACTTCCATTACCGTATTGCAAGGGATCTATTTTGAATTCAGCCTATTATCCGATTTGATCATGTGAAATAACAATATCCCGTCTCCTCTGCATGTTACCAACGGGGGCCGCCCCGTTTTGCCTGACGTACTCTTGAGGTACGGCGGGATACCAGACTACTCTCGTACATACATTGTCTTGACGCAATACTCGTACAGTACAAAATGGTACACTAATGTCATGTGATTTCAAGTTTATCATTCGGCTCAGCGTTACTCTAAGATTTCCGTTTTTGGTGTACACTGAGAACTACTTTGAATTTTACTGTCACCTTTTTGCTGTTGGTCAGAAATTACGATCAAATATCACATATATTTTGGCCAGACAGATTTTGTACATCGAAATGGTCGTTTCTGTAAAGTTTTTCGGCGTAGCTGAATACACTGGCTTTTGACCCGCTTCTTGGCAAAAATATATTCAATGAATAAATAGTTCTTATTCGAGATTGGTAAATAAATATGGACATGTTTACTCTGTGACACCCCCCGCCCCCGCCGGCAAATTATTGAAGATAATATACAAGCGTTCCTTCCTCTCACCGATTACACAGGGGCGCTTATTCACACCACAGCCAAGTAAATATGATAGGGAATAAAGCTTTTCTAGACTAACTGGTAATTTAATACATTTTTAAAGATACATCCCTACAATTAGAGAGAAAAAAACGTTGTTAAAAGTTAATAGATTGTAGAATGGTTTAGAATTTAGTCAGCTCTATAAACATAGATGAATTACCGATATATATGGTGTAAGGGAGAAATACTTATATTGGAATTTTTCGATTTAAAACCGGAAACGTCATAGCAGTAATTTCTTTAATGGCCTCCAGAAAATGAAATGCATTTTCTATCGGTCGTAATCCGTGCAACCTTGCCACCGTCGAGACAACATCTGGCATGAAGATACAAGAATGATTATTGTTTGATAAAATAAAGATAAAATGGATTAAAAACTGGCCAAAAACGAGTATAGATCTATTGCGTTACCTTATTACTGTATAGTCTACAATGTAGATTTCAGCCATCATTTTCAGTGACTACTGCGCCATTTCCATGGATGCTTTGGATTAATGTCTACCCTTGAAAAGTATACGAAGTATGCTCTGTGAAGAGGGCGTTTAATGCATCTGCAAAAAAAAAAAAAAAAAAAAAATATCGATCCATGTCAGCCTGCGCAATCTGCGCAGATTGACATGGGTCAAATCTTTTTGCTATTAGTAACTCCATGTCAAAGGACCATTACGCCACATGATTCAGGCGGTTGTTTAACAAAATAGATTTTGTTGATTTAAAATTATGTGATGACTTGCTTGGTATCATTAATTATCTCGGAGATGCATTAAACCCCCTATTGTTAGAGCATGGACAAATAATTTTCAGTAGCTTCTGCACCTTTTATAACTACAAATGAAAAAATATATGAGCCATGCTCTGGCGAAAGGGGCTTAATGCATCTCCGTGATGTATGATAAGAAGTAAGTCATCACATGATTATCGATCTATAAAGTCCAATCTGTCTAACAAACCGACTGTATCATGGGGTAGACTGTTCCTTTGAAGTACAGAAAATTTACAAATAGCAAAAGTTTCGCGGACTGCGCAGGCTGACCTGGGCCGATACTTTTCGCAGATGCATTAAAACCCCTTTTCACAGAGGTGGTTCATATCTATTTGAAAATTTCGATTTTAAACAATATGCAAAACAATGACGACAAGGAGGCGGTTGTTGCCGAAGTTACTTTTCATCACTTCTCTTCATGTAAGGGTTTCAATATTCATATCACAGTACCCCTGACACCGTCTGTCTATTTTTAAAAAAAGAAATGAGCCATGCTCTGGCAAAAGGGGGCTTAGTGCATCGATGTGATCCACGACACCAAGCAAGTCATCACATATAGTGTAAGTTTAGATCCATAAAATCCAGTTTGTGTAACAACTGACTGGATCATGAGGTACACTGGTTCTTTGACATGCAGACAATTGACCTAAAGTAGAAAGTTTCGGCCCAGGCCAGCCTGCACCTACTGTGTAGGCTGATGTGGGTCGATAATTTTTGCAGATGTATTAAGCCCCCTCTTCACAGAGCACGGCTCATATGTTACATTGTTTTTGATTCTGTTTCAGTAAAAAGTACCTTCATGGTACTTTACAACATAACAGCATTACACTGCAGACGAAAATGAAGGGGTACTGATAAAAAAAAATGTCATTTTCTAGTATTTGTGTTAAATTGTTTCTACCCGGTTGGAAATTTGAAATAGTTGTCAGTAAAGATTATTTCTTAGAACTTAAAAATATAGACAGCCATTGATTTTCTGCCATCCTTCATGTTCGTTTCAAATTGGTTTTACCTATAAGTGTATTAAATTATTAGGCTGCTAAGCGCGACCCACTGACCATTTGCGGACTGTGTAGATCAAAGATCAGACTGCACCTTCTGTGCAGTCTGATCTTGATCTACACACTCCGATACGGAGATATCTCTCCTCCAAAAATACCTTTGAAATAGGAAAATTTGGGTTTTTACTATCGGCTTGAAAATTTCATTTCTTTTGTTTAACAGAATAAGGATTAATGATCAGCAGTTAGAAAATCGTTTTAATGGCATCATTTCCATATTTATGCGTCAACAGTTTCTAATTAGTTTAAGTTCTATTCAGAAAATGTACAGAGCTTCTATTTAAGTAATTCATTTAATACGCAAACAGTGTGTTTAGCCGACTCAAGTGAATTACGTGCATTTTCTGTGTCTCAGACAGAATACTTTTCGACAAATTGTCTTGCAAAAGATTTCCCATGTTGCCATCGGATACAAAGCGATCAGAACAGAGTTGTTTTGTTGGGTCTTGAAAATGATTTTGTTCCTTCCTTATAGTATTGTGAGTATACCCTCGAAAGGGCACAGACTACTTGTATATCAAAGCCCAGTTTCAGGAGAGAGAGAGAGAGCGAGAGAGAGATGAACTAAAGGTAGGTATGATTTGTAGTTGTATACTTCAAACACCGTGGGATAACCATATAAACATTGAAAAACATTTAAAAAAAAAACTGTTAAGTGTTGTCATAACGTTTTCCTTTAATCATGAAGATAGGTCGATACCGTACGTAAAAAAATAACCAATATCGCAGATTAAAGAGAATTTGATAATTACTGAATTAATATCAAGATTAAAAGGTTTTTTCGATAAAGACCTGCAATGAGCCGCCGTAAAAAGCGTCAACACGAATTCACTATCAAATGAAATAGTTCTAAAAGTTAAAAAAAGGTACTGAGTTATTTGAGTTGACCCGTTTTTTTATCCAGTCGAATTATTCCCATTCACCGTTGAGCGTTGCATTTTTCAGTAAAGAAAAACGAAAGACAATTTGTGTTTTGAAGTATTTTTTCAACAGAGTATCAACTATAATGTCGGATGATATGGATAAGAGGAAAGGCTGCTCTGTTCGCAAAGAAGAGAATGCCAGTTTTTTCTGAACAATCTGATCGAGGTCTTGACTGCCAACAAAAAGCAACTAACGTTCTGGTCTGTGCTGTAACGAAAATGTTAATCCTTATCCTGCTAAATAAGTTAAATAAAATTTTCAAGTCGCCAGTAAAAACCCGAACTACATGTACATGTATGTTATTTCAAACTCACTTTGTGGAGAAAAATATCACCTTAACGGACAGAGCAGATCCAAGATCAGACTGCACGTTCTGTACAGTCTGATCTTTATCTACACTGTCCACAAAAGGTCAGTGAGCCGTGCTTAGCAGCTAAAGGGTTAAAAGAAATATCTATATATTTTTTTCAGCCGAGTACCTTCCATTGACAATATATCTAAGTAACACATCCAAGGCAATAGTTGTCTCCATTGAGTAAGTAGTTCATGCAATTCAAACACGTGTGCAGTCTGAACTTGATCTATATTGTCCGAAAATCCCTTCGGCCTATGGCACTGGAAGACTTAGCAGAAAATGAATTTAGCCACAACATTCTACAGATTAGTACACGTAACACAAAGGTATAAAACTTTTGCTGTAAAGCGCTACCCAATGCCCTTTTCTATTCTGCGTAGATCAAGAACAGCCTGCGCTCGTATTCACCGCAGTTCTTATCTTCATTCTTAGTCTTATTCTAAGATTTAGAAATTAGCACAACTTCTGATTGGTTAAACCATTTGAGACATGTTCTGGGTAAAAGGGGTTTTACGCACCTCTGTGATGTACTATACCAGGCAAGTCATCACATAATAATGGATTCATAAAGTATCATTTTAGTCCAGCAACCGACTGAATCATGAGGTAGACTGATCCTTCGACGTCTAGAAAATTGATCAGTCGCAAAAAGGTTCTGTCAGACTGCGCAGGCTAACCTGAATCGATAGTTTTTACAGATGCATTAAACCCACATTTCACAAAGGATGGCACATTTGGTTAGCTAAACTGAAGTTGTGTTACTTGTAAATCTAGACAAATTTTGGAGAATTAGACCAAGATCCCTCTTAAGAATGATGAATACGGACCCTGATCTTTAATCAACACTGTCTGATACGCTGAAAGTAATTTCCACAAAGAGATCTTTGACCTCGCAGCAGTTAGATTAGTACTTTTGGCTGTGAACCTCCGTGTAATTTATTGAGCAGTGCAAGGATTAATATCTGGAAAAAGCAAATTGTCTTTTTGTGAAAACAAATAAAAATAAATTTTTAATGTAGGAATGAGGCAAATCAAAGTAGTGAATTAGGCAAAATCGTCATCTATCAAATGATTTTTAGCTAGCGAAGCTAGTCTATAGGCATCATGACTGACCTAGATTCAAAGTAAACAAAAAACCCTACAGTTGCCAAATACTGCCTCACAGAAAATACTTCTTTCTGTTAGAAATCTTAATTCTGTTATATATGACAATTTAGACAAAAACAACTAAATCTCTACCTCTCTAAGTTGAACATGTTGTCTTACAAAGTAATTAAGTGAACAAGATGTCATTTATAAGGTACATGATCTTTGCTTATATGTAAATTAAGTGACCTATGCAAAGCAGAGAATGACTTATTCCTACACCACTGTAACATTATGAATGAATCTATTAATGGATACACCTAGGTATTATGAACTTGTAGCAAATACCAGGCTATATCAACCCTCACTGGACAGAGACCCTTGTCATCAATTATTTACATCATTGTGTATAGTTACACTGTTATGCTGAACTGTTATTCTACCTCTTGAATATTAACCCTTTACCAAACAATTCCATGTTTTAATGACACTGGGGAAGAATCCATTTGAAAATATTGCGGGAAAAGGAGAAAATGCTGATAACCATCATTTTCTCCTTTTCTTACATTTTTTTCTGCCCTTTTGGAATCACGTTTCATCAGTTCAGCCGTATTTAATTTATGGTCTGCAACAGCTTTGAATTTGGACGAGTGTAAAATTTTTGGTTTTGTAAAGAGAGTTAAATAGTTAACTACATCTTGTGCTACTGGATATTGACTCATTGATTGTATTTAACACCGTTTTCAACATAATTTCAGTGATATTGCGGCGGCCAGAGCACCAATCCATGCTTTCCTGGAGTTTCTTTTACCAGCACTACCGCAACTCATTGACCTTTTGCGGACAGTGTGGACTAAGATCAGACAGCACAGAGCATGCAGTCTGATTTTGGATCTACACTGTCCGATAACAGGATATTTTTTTTCCAAAAATGTAACTTTGAAATAGCAATATTCAGGTGTTTACCATCGGCTTGAAAGTTTCATTTAACATTTTTAGCAGGTTGAGGGTTAAACTTAAATTGGATTACAGTTAACCAATAGCACGCATAGTCCCAGCAGCTCAGTCAGTAGTGTACAGGACTTGGGAAGAGGAGGTTGCTGGTCCGATCCCCGACTCGGCAAATTTCTTTCCGAGGATTGATGATAGTCATTGTGACAGGATTCATTTCTCTCTCACGTTTCGACGATGGTTATAATATAAATGTGGGAAAGAAGCCAGTGGCTTGGAAAGAATATTGTGCGGAGTACTGGTAAAAGAAACTCCAGGAAAGCATGGATATGTGCACTGTCCACTGCTACATAACCGAAATAATGTTGAAAACAGGGTTAAACACCACACAATCAATCAATCAAATTCGCTTGCCTGTCAGTACTTTCAGTACTTTGATTAGCTATAGTTTAGACATTGACATAAACCGGTAAGATCGCTAACGAAACCATTTTATTGTTGAAGCTTACATCCATCTCTTGCTAGACAAGGGAAGCAAATCTGTAACTTATTTCTTTGTCATCCCTCCAGGTATCTCCCCTATTTTCTTGGGGGGGCGTGGGGGGGGAGGGGCGGGGACCTTTGTCTTTACCAGAATTTAAGCCTGATCCAAATTGAAAGCATTTGCAGACGACAATTTCAATGTGGCTCAAATTGTGCAGTTTTTCTTTGAAAGAGCAGAAAATATTGTGGGAAAGGGAGAAAATGCTGGTTACCAGCTCCTTTTCCCACGATGTTTTTTCACAAGGCTTCCTTTCCATGGTCGTTATAAGGCGGCATTGTATGGTAAAGGGTTAAACTGCTCTTTCTCTCTCTCTCTCTCCCCCTCCCCCCATTATTTTCAACACGTATTGTTTCATCCTTACAAAGATGATATTTTGGTATTGAAATGTATCGTCTGTTCAAATGACAACCTTAAATACAAAAGTCTGACTGAAATGTTGTTTTTTTTTTTTTTCTTTTATGTATTTCATCATTTCCTACATTATTTCAGTTATATCGTGGCAACCAATGCTAAAGCAATGCATGCCTGGCGTTTCATCTGACCAGATCAACGCACAGCAATCTTTCCAAGCCACCAGCTGCTGTCAAACATAAGCTTGATTGAAATGTTCTTTGGTCTGAGCAGGGATCGTATATTATTGTAATTTAGTCCAAGAGGAATAAATCCTACCGTAATGACCATCACCAATCCTCGGAAAGAGAGTGACCGACGCGGCTAGGATTTGAACTTATGGCCTCTGGATTACTAGTCTTGTACGTTGAGCTACCGTCTCGATAAATTCTGGATAAATCCTGCCGGACTATGATAATCTAAACCAAACAAATGAGCCATGCCCTGGCAAAAAGGATTTAACCTTTAGGCTGCTAAATAACTTAACTGGTACTTTCAAGCCGATAGTAAAAACCAGAGTAATGTTATTCAAAACTTAATTTTTATCGGACAGTGTAGACGGTCTGTGCAGTCTGATCTTGATCTACACTGTCCGCAAAAGGTCAGTGAGTCGCGCATAGCAGTCTAAGGGATAATACATCTCCGTAACGCATTATACCAAGCAAGCCATCACATAATTACGGATTCCTAAAGTCCATTTTGTCTGACAGTCAACTGAATTATGAGATTGACTGGTGCTTTGGCACGCAAAAAAATACCAGTAGCAAAAAGTTTCGACCCAGGTCAGCCTGCACGGACTGCACAGACTGACCTGGGTCGATGCTTTTTGCAGATGCATTAAAGCCCCTTTTCACACAGAGCATGGCTCAAACTGTTTTTCACAATCCAAGTATTGACTCTCAGTGACAATAGTGCATCTTAAAAGATCAACTGTCAATGGAGGAGAGCAGAACAAGATTAGACTGCACGACCATGAAGAATGATCTTGGTCAACTCTCTTCACAAGTACTTCAGTGGTAGTGATCAGCATGATATTAAATGTAATATACAGTACCTCCTTCGCTACCGACTTAAGGAAGTCGAGGTCTAAAAGTGTATTTTCTACTGCAACTGAATACGATTTGGACCAGGCTTTGGCACCAGCTAGCGAATGATGTGGAGTCAAGATCAGACCGCATGTTTTGTGCAGTCTTATCTTGATCTAAGCAGTCCGCAAAATCTATTCAAGTCGAAAATGTCGAAGAAACTCGTAAAACGATCCTAAAATACAAGTATTCATTGCAGCTACAGTCTATCGCCCGAGTCTGTATTCCCGAGAGCATTCGAAGATTGTCTGAAAGCAACTGTAGCTATATTGGAGGCTCCAGAACAGTATGGGATAGCACCAGACCAGATTGCTCTTGCAGGTTTGATGAACTGAAAATACTTTTGCTTTAAATAATCGAAACCGGTCTTAAAATTTATAAATGGCTACTAACCCATATCCTGCTGAATAAGTTATACGACACTTTCAAGTCGATAGTAAAAACCTGAATAGTGCTATTTCAAACTCATTTGTTTAGAGAAAAATATCTCCTTATCGGATAGTGTAGATCAAAGATCAGACTACACGTTCTGTGCAGTCTGATCTTGATCTACATTCTCCGCAAAAGGTCAGTGAGTCACGCTTTATAGCCTAAGTTACCTTAACACTACCCAAGCGGTTGGATGTTTCTAGACATTTCCTTGTAGATGACAAGTGATTTAGACGTAGAAGCTAGGAACGAAATTCAGAATATGGCGAACCATTTTTGTCTTGTATTCAAAACCTCGAGAAAGTTTCGAAGATACTGATTCGATGAAATCCTTGCAAGTATCCTATATCTTTGTAGTCAGACTGAATACGCCATTTACTTTTTTTTCTCAAGCTACAACATGAACAGTTGGCAATTAACTGACTGATCTTAAGAATACTTCGTCACTTAGTTGAACATCAGAAAAGTCTTTAAACTCAGCGGATTTTCTCGGTTTTAATAAACTTTATGTAACTCATGACTGCAACTTAGTGCTGCAAAGAACAGCGTAGATTAAGATCAGAATGTACAAAACGTGAAATAATATCACGAATCCACTGCCCTATTCTAAACTTTCTGACTTGTTCCGACACGACAAAAGAACTTTCAAGTTACAGTTGTTAAGTCGTTTTCTTTGGCCCTCTCATCTATTAAGCATTTTTCTTTTTTCATCTTCCAATTTCTATAGGTGACGATGTAGGAGGCAATCTTGCATTAGCAGTTGCCCTCAATTTATCAAAGGAGAAAGAGAAGGATACAAGTCGATCTGATGTCAAAATGGTAGGGATGTTCCATCCGTCCCTTCAGGCCTTTGATTTCACACTTCCATCCTACGTACGGTACAAAAGCGGGCCTGGTTATCTCCGTACGGATGACGTCATCAAGGGTACAATTTACCATCTACTTGGTCGCACTGACCGTCACCTGACCAGAACAATGTCGACGTCTAGTCATGTGCCCAAAAAACTAAAAGAGTCCACTTTCTACAAGTCGATATTTGATCGGGATTTACTTCCTTATTCGTTCCGCCAGTGGAAAGCGGAGATTGAATCGGTGCCTCTTACAAACAAGACATTGGAAAAACAGATCAAATCCCTAATTCTGGATCCTAGATTCAGTCCTATGCTGGCTCCAACAGAAGACCTGACTCTATTGCCGCACACATACTTTATTTGTCCAGAAGTAGACCCTAGAAGAGACGAATCTTTCATGGCATACGCGCGATTACTGGAATTCGACTCTTCCAAAACCGAACACGTTCTCTACAGCTCAGAACTCCATGATTTGTTAATGAACGTGGCCAAACATGATATAGCGAGGTCAGCGGTAGATAAGTTCAGCAAGTACTTTGAAGACGTTCTAAATTCATTCCAACAACAAGCAGATATTGAACTGATAAAAATGGCAGCTGAAGATGTCGATCTTGAGAAGCTGGTTCAGTTGCAAAATATAAAACAAACAGACGACTGAGGATCACATTAAGATTGCTGTTTTTCAACAAGATCTTGCGCGATAAGCTTCCAAAAAGACCAGCAAGTATTTTAAAGGCGTTCTGAGTTAATTTAACCCTTTATCCGAGACGAAAGTAATTCAGACTCGTTTATACTGAGGCTTTCAAGTAAAGATGGCAAATCAAATATGGTAAGGTTTGTCAATAAAAATAGAAGGAAATATTGTTGAAAACGCAGAAAATGCTTGTTACCAGCATTTTCTCGTTTTCCCAGAAAAATTTCAAAAGCCTCTGTCCCCAGGGTCGTTAAACACGGGATTGTTTGGTAAAGGGACAAAGGCATCATTCTGAATTACTTTAAACAGCAATCCGGTATTCAATATATTTCTGTAAACCCTTGCTACGAAATTCCACAAGATGTTGTCATAAATACTAGTTCAAGAAATACAGGTCAAATTAGTTTTTTATCTTTAAGATTAGTAACATCAACTCGCGGCCAAGACATACAGCAGGATACTACTTCACGATCATAGTGCACAATCGTCCCTTAGTCTCAGGCACAAGTTGCGGTGAGGCAGGGGTATGAATTTACTGGTTGCTGGTGGAAGACAGAGAACTAAAATATTGATACAGAGCATTATCATGTATAGTTTAACACATGGAACAGGGCAGTCACATTAACATGCAATAACTTCCAAGTATATAAAGAAAACAACTATCTGTCTTGGACCATTTATAAAACTGACAGATACAAAACAAAACCAACAACAGCCATTTAAAACAGGGGTTTTGAAGAAGCCCCACCAAAGGTCATCTCATGGACAATACTATGCCGTCATTTTTTTTTTCTCTTTTGTTTGTCAGATTATAGCACCAGGGTACGCATTCACGAACCGATCTGAAGTTCAGTTTTCGTTCTGAAGTTCAGTTTTAGTCTAAGGCCCGATTGCGTAACAGAAGTCTAATTTAGCCCAGGTCACTGTGTCTAAAAAAAGTGCTTAAGGAGCAAACATTTTCATAAACAGCTTGTTAGCTGTTTTCGACTAAATGCTGTTTTCACCGCTTTCAACATTATTTCAGTCATATCACGGCGACAGCTCACATATTCACGTACTTTCTGGATTTCACCAGTACTAGGCTAGAGCTCTGAAGTGTGTTAACCAAGGACAGGCTGTTTTCGAAGAAAACGTTGAGGTATTGTCGTAGCCCTTTCGCCGTTCTCCTCGCGCAAAAACTTTGATAACACTTTGTAATATCTATTATTACTAAATATGTTTACCTCAAACTTGGTTGATTGTATGGTGTTTAACGCCGTTTTCAACATTTTTTCAGTATATTGCGGTGGCCAGTGCACCTATATATGCTTTCCCTAGTGTCTTTTACCTAGAATCTGCAAAATATTCTTTCCAAGCCACTGGCTGCTTTCCCAGATAACCATTATCAAAACAATGGTCAGCGGTGAGAGAGGAATGAATCCTGTCGCAATGACTATTATCAATCCTTGGAAGGAAATTGGCCAAGCCGAGGATCGAACCAGCGACCCAGTGTTCTCAAGTCCTGCACGCTACCGACCGAGCTACCGGAGCTCGGCCTTTCAAACTTGGACAAGTTGTCATATATCATGCAGTTAAGCAATATAGGGGCAGGTAACCATCAAATTATTTTTGACACAGTTATGCCCCTTTTCCAACTTAGAATTTTCACTGATAATCAAGCAAATGCAGCCCAGCATTGGCACCTGCACGCGATGCTTTTTTTTGATTCGGTGAAGTCTAAAAACTGTGGATCTGGGATCGGATTAGATGTAAGTATACCCTATATGTTGTACTTTACACACTTCTGTATCCCATTTAAAAAGATTCAATCGCTAAAATGCTTCGGTAACACATGGTATCTGTATGCATTCCCTTGCCCTCCATGTCTGTGAACAAGCTCATCTTCACTAGAATCTTTATCACTATCATCATCATCATCATCATCATAATTGTCATCATCCAAGTCAATTTATTTCTCTAAATAATAACACTGTGCAGAAGAAACGCTGCCACTGTGACTGATAGTGATGTTTCAAGTTTTGCTCGCAAGGGAGTGTGTAAACAGTGGAATTCAGTCCTACGTACAAGCCCACTTTCTCTGAAAATCCCAGATTCTGGTGGTACAGTTACCTTGTCAAGCACCCTGATAGGCCACCATAATTTATTACATTTAATTAGTCTGAATCAGTCTGACCAGAAACTCTGTTCTCTGAGTCATTGTGTGAAACTTGATCCTAAAACTGATAAGCCCTGCAGAATCTTGCATTTATAGCACTGGAAATCTGTGTCCAGTTCAAAGGAATAATTTTGAGCATGTTTCAACGTCCTTGCTTGCATGCTAGGCTTGTGAGCTGGTAGAGTGTATCAATCGTTTCATATATCAAAAGCTTCTGAACTTTGCATGCACTGAAAATTAAATTGGATATTCCCCTGTCATTGCCGCAATTTTAATTATCCAAGTACAATGTACTTGTAATGTACTTTTAGCGATTTTAATACTGTATCTTTATTGTCTAAAATGCAGGAAATTTGGAGGAATTAAGACAGTGTAAGGCATTATGAGCTCGTAGATTGTAACAACCTTTATGAATCACAAACTTTTGAATTTTGCTTTCTTTTAATGTAAGTTGAGAGTTTACAGCAGAAATGTTTAGGACACAATTAAAAAGAGATTGTAATGCAGTTTTGGGATTTTTTTTATCATTTCTCACTTACTTTCAAAAGGATATTTGGAGATACTTATGTAAACAAGAGCTGTCGGAATGAGAGCAATGCTCCCCGAAAGCCCTATTTCCAGAAACTGTGACCTTAAACCTGTTGTTGGGATCAGATGACCCTGATTATTGTAATTTCAAAATGGTTTCCAGCTGGCCACCTTGTATCCAATCCAAGGAAAAAAGAGATGTTTGTAAAACATGTATGCCCCCCTAATGGCATCCAATTCTAAATATAACATGTGATTATAAACTGTTAAGTTCAAAGTGTAAAAACGAACAAAGGGTAATTACTCAAAAATTATTAATGATAAATTAACAATTCTTGGGCACTGAAATTCCCATTTATGTGAACTATCAACTTTTAAAGTTTCATGATTTTACCTCACATACTTTTTGAGTTATGCTCCGGAAAAAAATTAAGTACGAAAATCAACAAAGGGCAATAACTGCAAAAATATAATGGGCAGAGTTATGGTTCTTGTGCAATGCACTTCTCCTGAATAAGATCTATCCACATGTAAAGTTTCAAGATGATATCTGAAAAACCTTTTGAGTTATGCTCCGGACAAAAATTAAGTATGAAAATCAACAAAGGGCAATAACTCCAAAAATATGATGGGCAGAGTTATGGTACTTGTGCACTGCACTTTTCCTTAATAAGATTAATCCACCTATGAGGTTTCAAGGTGATATCTGAAATACTTTTTGAGTTACGCTCCTGACAAAAATTAAGTATGAAAATCAACAAAGGGCAATAACTCCAAAAATATGATGGGCAGAGTTATGGTACTTGTGCACTGCACTTCTTCTTAATGAGATCTATCCACCTATGAGGTTTCAAGATGATACCTGAAATACTTTTAGAGTTATGCTCCGGACAAAAATTAAGTATGAAAATCAACAAAGGGCAATAACTCCATAAATATGATGGGCAGAGTTATGATTCTTGTGCACTGCACTTCTCCTTAATGAGATCTATCCACCTATGTAGTTTCAAGATGATACCTGAAATACTTTTTGAGTTATGCTCCGGACAAAAATATGGTCTACGGACCGACCGACGGACCGACCGACCGACCGACGGACCTACGGACCGACTGACAAGTGCAAAGCAATATACCCCCACTTCTTCGAAGGGGGGCATAAAAAAAAAGTAAAACATTTCTACCTGCTGCACAGAAAAATAACACATGCACACAGTCATGAACATAGTTATTGAAAACATAACCTGTTGTTTTAAGCTACCATTGGTAGAAGTTGTCTTTATTGAGAACAACTATTTTCAAGTTACATTGTATTCTTCTCCATGTAATTTGTGACTACTACTACTTATTTGAAAATAGGACAGTAACAGATTTTTGAGTCTGACCGTTAACTTAATTCTGCTTCCGACAAGTTTGAAATCATGATAAATGTGTAATATCAATATGTTCATAGTTACTCCCATAATAATTTGCATATTTACTGTCTTATATTTGCTTGATGAAAAAATACAAAAAGATTTGCCTTGAGACTTTGAGAAAGAAAGCTTTTGAAAGTATGGGAAAAGGAGAAAATGCTAGTGACCAGTATTTTCTCCTTTTTTCATAGTAAGGCCTTTTTACAACTATAGTTGCTTTTGCAGCTAGACTTTCTTGCAAAAAGCAAGCTTAGACATAGCAACTATAAAATTCTGCTTCCAGAGTAAGGCCTTTTCACAACTATAGTTGCTTTTGCAGCTAGACTTTCTTGCAAAAAGCCAGCTTAGAAATAGCAACTATAAAATTTTGCTTACTTTTTCTTTACCTATTTTTTTCTGTTACTTTGCATCCATTTCACCCTTTCTCAATCAGCAATATTTTGACTCTTTCAAAATTCAAAACATCTGCAGAGAACAAATTCAAAACTGGTACAAATAACTGTAAATTCTCTTATAGGGTAGAAAAAACATTGTGGGAAAAGGAGGAAATACTGTTTACCCGCATTTTCTCCTTTTCTCAGAATGTTTGCAAAAGCCTTCTTTCCCTGGGTTGTGAAAACCGGAGATTGTTTGGTAAAGGGTTAGAAATGTCTTTGAATATGATTTTGCTTTTTACCTAATGTTTAGGACCCTGAATGTGTAATCAGGAAATCCTGGTTTATCCCCCCTGATGGTGCTGATTACTTTTTAGTTCAGTAGTGTCTTTGGGCAATGCACTTTGGAGCCGTAGCCTGTTGCTGGTGAAACTTACTAGAGACATGAATAAGTGAACTTTTACAGTAATATGACTCAAATTGTGTTGAAGACGGCATTAACCCCCTCCTAACAAATTAGCAGGTTTTCTATATAAGAAGGGAAGCAGATCTGTGTAAGCTGACATGTAAACGGAGAAAAGTTTCATAATTCAATAACTTCGCACCTATTTATTGAGAATGAGTGAATGAGTTCTCAAGCGTATGGGTCTCAAACTTAGGAAACCCAAGTTAGGAGCCTTATACCTTGAAGGCCTGGCGGACCCCGAGTTTTGAACTTAAGTGATCCATATTTACAGTTGCCTTGGATTACATAAGACTAACATTCTATCTAGCATTCAACAAGATTAAGGCAAATAAATATGTGTTTTCTACAGGTTTTTAATTTTGACTTGCTATGACTTGGCTTTGTAATTTAGTTTTAAGCCCAAGTGACATATATATTGTTTGCAAAGATATCAAACCTAGCAATCAGCCTGATTTTGATTGCAGCTCAGTATAACAACTGCCTGTATCGAGAGTGTGCACGCTCTTTCCAGCCTTTACCCTTGTGAAAAGGCTGAATTCACATGTGCACAAATTTACTCCTTTATGTACTTTGCTACACTGAGTAAATGTATGCACTGTGCGTATGTAAGTAAAAATATGCTCTCATGCCAATAGAATTCATGTAACTATTTACCCTTGTAATAGTCCTTTATCACATGTAATAGTCCTTTATGACAAGAGACATGACTGTGTCGATGTTAAGTATTCATCATACAATAGAGCAGACATTATAAGTCTTTGCCAGTTCACTACTACAGCCATTTGCACACTTCCTATCTGTACCTGTACTGTTTTTTGATGTTTTCTTTTACAGTACAGATCTCTTCTTTTTATTGTATAACATCTTAAGTTAATGACATGTGAATTTGACAGAATAATGGAGTGATTCTCACATACTATTCATGGATTCCTACAGCATCCTAGCTGTAAAGAGACATCAGTTAAACTGTTTACATGTTAAAGATGGGATCTGTTCTTATAACATACTTTGCTTAGTGAGTATGGATATGTTCAAATAACATACTTTGCTTTTAGAGTAGAAAAAGTGCAAATATACTTAAGTTACACCCAGTTTATTCACAGAGTATTATTTTATACTTATGTCAATACATGTTTTCACATGACCGGATAGGCAAAATTACTTGCATAAATATCCTTACTTATATAAGGAAATATGTATATATGAATGGAGCCATAGTGTTAGGTGACATATTCAGTCTTGTCCAAAATCTTTAATACAGACAATCAGAATGACTTTTACTGACGCACTTGGTACAACTGTGGCCTTCTAGATAAATGCAGGCTGAAGCTTTACAAAAGAAGATAAATAAATGGCATTCATCCTTTCAAAACGTCTGGTATAACGGATATAATGGTCAAAGTATTGCAAAGCCTGACAAGAAGCTTTTACACATTCTGCTTTTCAAGACTTTCAGTCCTTTGATTTACCAGAAATAATGCACAGAATAGAATGCTGTTGATGACAACAATTATTAATTTCTCTATCAAACTGTTTTTCTTAACTTTTTTTGGTAGATTTTCATCAAATTTTGAAGCATGTGAAAAATATTGTTGCTTTGCCCTATTTTAATACACTTGTGGTCATATTGATCTTGGTTTTGTTTTACTTTAAAAACTTTTTGATGCAGGGAAAGTTTTACAGGTAGAAAAGGATTAGTCATGTGGTAATGCTAGCTCCCAGAGCTGTTCATGTTATCTTCATACAGGTCCCAGGGGATGCTGGTCAGAAAGACTGGACTGCTTAGATTAGAGGCTGACCATGACATATATGGCCCATAGTAATGATTATCAGGCTCTTAACATAACAGTATCCAAAGATTACTGCTGCCTCAAATCTGAGGTCGATTTTGGGCTTGGACGTAGGACTGAACTGTCGTTTTACCACACTGAAAAGATGTTCAGTGATTCCACATGTTCGTTGTGTGATCTGTTGTTCTGTTGTTCAGTAGCTGATGATAGATTCAGAAGTGGGGTTAACAAAAATTTAATGCATGTGTAACCATTATCACCAACCAGCTGTGGAAGGGTTTGCAAATGACTAGGAATGGCACTGCAAAATGCCATCCCGTACCATTTCCATGAGTTCCATTGCTTTATCCTTCCTAAACCCGAATCTTTGGCGAAATTCTACTCTATCATATTCTATCTATATACCTTTCTCCTTGCAGGTTATTTCTCATCCTATTATGATCAATTTATTGAAGTATATGTGCTGCTATTCTGAATAATCACACTAAAATAGTAGCTTAACACCAGCCTTAAACTACCCCCCTAGCAGGTTTTAATTATACCCCCAAAACTCTGTTTGGGGGGTATATAGGAGTCAGCTTGTCCATCCGTCCGTCCGTCCGTCCGTCTGTCGGTCGGTCCGTCCGTCGGTCCGTCCGTCCGTCCGTCGGTCTGTAGCTTTTTGTCCGCTCTATTTCTCATAAACTATTGGACGAATTTTATTCAAACTTCACAGGTAGACTCAGTATCAAGCAGAGATGTGCATATGAAATGTTGGTTATGGTTCATTGATTTTTTCACTGAGTTATGGCCCTTTCATGAAATTTCTTGTCTGCTCTTTTTCTCATCAACTATTGGACAGATTTGGTTCAAACTACACAAATAGACTCAGTATCAAGCAGAGATGTGCATATCCTATTTTGGTTATGGTTTATTTAGGTTTCATGGAGTTATGGCCCTTTGATGATTCTGGACAAATTTCTTTCAAACTTCATGGATAGACTTTGCACTCAGCAAAGATGTGCATATCATAAATTGTTTCCTACTTAATTATTTGGTTAACCCTTCACTAGACAATCCTCACTTTTATTGACCTTTAGGTGAAAGGCATTTGAAAACATTTTTTGGAAAAGGAGAAACCAGCCTTTTCTCTTTTTTCCATAATGTTTTCTTCCCTTTCTGATACAAATCACATCATTTAAGTATCATTTTATTGTCGTCTGCAATTGCTTTGAACTTGGACCTTTTTTGTCGTTTGGTCAAAGATTAAAGGAGAAGTAAAGTGTAAGGGTGCTATTTGGGTATGGTTAATTACCTGGAATTGGGTTCCATCAAATTGTACCAGTTTATACAGGGGCACTGCAGGTCAAACACAGGAAGTGGCAGGGCTAATAGAATTTTCTGAAAAACTTCCATTAACCCTTTATCGCACAATCTCAAGTTTTAGAGACCCTTAACAAGAGGCCTTTTGAAAATGTTACGGGAAAAAGAGAAAATGCTTGTGACCAGAATTTTCTCCTTTCTCCACAATGTTTGTTACCCTATCAAGGACAACTTTTGTCATTTTAGCCACCTGTAACATGTCTGCAACTACTTTCAAACTGGACAAGTCTAAAATTTCATCGTGTGGTAAAGAGTTAATTACTGTCTGGTACTTTGTTCCATCATGACCTCAGTTCTTTGTTAGTTTGGTGTTTTACACTGACTTGAACATTATCTCAGTGATATATCATGGTAGCCAGTACAAATATCCATGCATTCCCAGAGTTTCTTTAACCCTTTCCCAAACGACAAATTTTGGACTGGTCCAAATTGAAAGAGTTTGCAGACGACAATTTCAAATTTGATGAAAATGGCAGAAAGGTCTCAAAAAGGGTAAAAAACACTGTGGGAAAAGGAGAAATTGCTCGTTACGAGCAATTTCTCCTTTTCCCACAGTGTTTTCAAAAGACTTGTACTGCAGACACATGAAAACCAGGGCTTGTTTGGGAAAGGGTTAACCAGTAATTTGCATGACATTTTTTCCAAGCCACTGGCTGCTTTCCCATATAAACATAGTCAAAGCAATGCTCAGCAGTGAGAGAGGAAGGAATCCTATTGAAATGACCCATCAGTTCTTGGAAAGAATTTTGCCAGCCAGGTAGTGACTTAGGGACCCCTTGGGTTTCAAGCTCTGTACTTTACCAGGCTTCACTTCATGTCTGATGCACTTTTTGTGTATGTCCTGTCATTTGGAAATAATTATACCCCCCACAACGAAGTGGAGGGGGGTATACTGGAATTGCCATGGCTGTCCGTCCATCTGTCTGTCCGTCCGTCTGTAGACACAGTTTTGTCCGGAGCTTTTTTCCTACAGTTTTTCAAGTACTGCACTGAAATTTACATATAATGTTTGGGTACATATAAAATTGTGTATGTGCAATTTTCACGACCTTGCTGCCATTGGCTGCCGAATTATCTCCCCTTAAGCTTGTTGCCCTTTGTAAATTTTAACTATGATTTTTGTCCAGGGCATAACTTCCAAAGTATAGAAGCTTATGACTTCAAACTTCATACACAGATAGATCACTATAAGGCGAAGTGCAGTGTACAAGAACCATAACTCTATTCCATTTATTTTTTTGAGTTATTGCCCTTTGTAAGGTTTAACTTTGGATATTTGTCCGCGGCATAACTTCTGAATCATGTAAGCTAGTGACATCAAACTTCATATACAGATAGACCACATTAATGAGAAGCGCAGTTTACAAGTGCCATAACTCTTTTCCCACTATTTTTTTCAACTCTTATTTTTTTACGAAACCATTCTGCATTCTGTGACAAATAGCTGTTTTGTGACAAGGAGCTGGTGGGGGGTATGATCACTTTTAGTGATAGCTCTAGTTTTTACTGGGTTTGGCGTTTAGTAAACCTGGAGTTTAGCTTAAACTAGAATTATGCAATTCGTTGGTTTTAAGTGGTAACACAGGGTTAACTAAACTTGTTATGCAAACCGCCTCCACTAATCCAGGGTTTAACCTCAAGGTTAGCCTTAAACTTTTGTTATGCAATCCGGCCTTGGTTTAGCCAATCATATAGGCCCGATTGCATAACTGAAGTCTAATTTAGCCCAGGGTTAAACCTAACACAGGGGTATGTAGCTTCAAGTTTAAATCTGGATTGCATAACCGATGTTAAACTCGAGGCTTGCTAGCCCAAGACTAGCTACCCCAGTGTTAACTAACCTTGAGGTTAAGATAACTTAGCATTGAGGTAATAAAACTCACAGGACAATATCCTGATTAGCACCGGTAGTTGTCATCACAACATCTCAGATGTCATATGACCTGAAGGTGACACTGGAAAGAGGCAGCTTTTGATAATATTGTAGGCTAATGTGAAATTGCTCCTAATGAGGTATTTCATCATGTCCCACAATGTTTTCTACGTATTAGTACTTTAAATTCTCATTTAAACCAGTTTTTTTTAGATGGTCATCTGTAGGCTTTTTCTGCGCCTGAAATGAGTTATTGGACGTTTGTTGTTTTACTCCTGTCTGTCTGTTCATGCATCTGTCTGCAAGATTTAAGATTGTACATTACACGTACCTCCAAAATACCAGAATTACAATACTTACATTTACAGTTATATCGCGGTAGCCAGTGCACCTATCCATACTTTCCCGAGTTACTTTTACCTATACTCTCCACAATATTCTTTCAAAGCCACTGGCTGCTATCCCACATAACCATCGTCAAAACAATGGTCAAGGGTGAGAGGGGAATAAATCCTGTCGCAATGCTATCATAACCCTCGGAAAGAAATTGGCCAAGCCAGGGATCGGACCAGCGACCTCGTGTTCTCGAGTCCTGCAGGCTACCGACTGAGCTACCGCAGCTCCACCCTTCAAACTTGGACAAGTTGTCAACTATCATGCAGGTGAGCAATACAAGGGCAGGTAACCATCAAAGTATTTTTAACACAGTTATGCCCCTTTTTAACTTAGAACTTTCACTGAAAATCAAGCAATTAAAGCCAAGCATTGGCACCCGCATGTTTTGCTCTTTTTTGATTTGGTGCAGTCTAAAAATGGTGTATCAGGGAGTGGGTTAGATGTAAGTATATGTTGTACTTTACACTGCCAAGGCCCCGTGGCTCAGTCGGTAGCGTACATGACTTGAGAACAGGTTGCTGGTTCGATCCCCGGCTTGGCCAATTTCTTTCCGAGGATTGATAATAGTCATCGCGACAGGATTCATTCCTCTCTCACCGCTGACCATTATTTCGACGATGGTTATGTAAGAAAGCAGCCAGTGGCTTGAAAAGAATATTGTGCAGAGTACTGGTAAAAGAAACTCCGGGAAAGCAAGGATAGTTGCACTGCCGCCGCGATGTAACTGAAATAATGTTGAAAACAGCTTTAAACACCATACAATCAATCAATCAATCATGTACTTTACACACTTCTGTATCCCATTTAAAAAGATTCAGTTGCTAAAATTCTGCTGTATCACATGGTGTTTGTATGCATTCCCTTGCCCTCCAAACAAGCTCATCTTCACTAGAATCTTTGTCATGTCACTATCATCATCGTCATCATTGTCATCATCCAGGTCAATTTATATCTCTAAATAATTACAATGTGAAGAAAGAAACACTGCAACTATGACTCATAGTGATGTTTCAATTCTTGCTCGCAAGGGAGTGTGTTAACAGTGGAATTGTCGTTTTACCACACTGAAAAGATGCTCAGTAATTCCTCATGCTCTTTTGTGTGATCTCTTGTGCTGTTGTTCAGTAGCTGATGATGGATTCAGAATAGGGGTTAACAAGAATCTAGTGCATGTGTAACCATTTTCGCCAAGCAGCTGTGGAAGGGCTTGCAAATGACTAGGAATGGCACTGCCTAATGTCATCCCGTATCATTTCCATGAGTTCCATTGCTTTGTCCTTCCTAAACCTGAATCTTTGGCAAAAATCGACTCTATCATATTCTATCTATATACCTTTCCCTTTGCAGATTATTTTTCATCCCACATGTATTATAATCAATGTAATGAAGTATAGGTGCTGCTATTCTGAATGATCACACTAAAATAGCAGCTTAACACCGGCCTTAAATGACCCCCTAGCCTGGTTTAAATTTTTACTGGGTTCGGGGTTAAGTAAAACTGGAGGTTAGCTTAAACTAGAATTATGCAATTCATTGGTTTTAAATGGTAACACAGGGTAACTAAACTTCTGTTACACAAACCGCATCCACTAACCCGGGGTTTAACCTCAACGTTAGCCTTAAACTTTTGTTATGCAATCGGGTCATATTGTGTTATTTTCATATTTAGAAAATCCAATGAGGCGAAAAATGTTCTTAAGAATGTTTGTTGAATACAGGCCCAGAACTTCACATGAAACTGAATCATTTGCAGAAGTTCTGAGAAACATGGTAGAATCACTTCTATGAAGTGTGGTAGAAACTGATTCAGCTGATACATGGAATACAGTAACAGTTGGCAAATGCATGCACAAATAGTTGGTGCATGACTGAAATCCAGCTATGATGAGTGCTCAGACCTTCAGTTTGTAGAACTGAAAAAAGAAAGCTGGTGCATGAACTGAGATAATATTGTAACAGTGTAACAAATCTAATCAAGTCATCTTGATGTCTGGTCAATATTTAATTAGACCCATATGAAATAAATAAGGCAGTCTTGTACAATGAATGGATCCTAAACTATGCCTGGTTCCATTTAGTATTTTAAAGCAGCAGGCCATTGGATGAACAGAATAACAAGTTTGCATTATTTGCTTCACTATCTTTCAAAGTCCAATATTCTAACGAAATGCATGGAAAAGCATTGGCATAGATTAACTACAACACCTTATTTTTAATGCTCTTTAATTTTCTCTATAAAAAATAATCACAACTGAAATACATTTAATTAATTACAAGACAATACTGAATTTATGGGATTGATAAAGTCATCTGAACACTTGTCATTTGCCTTTCTGAACATGAATACATCATGATTTACTTCCTTGTTTTCTTCACTTTTGATTCATCTTTTTCCTGAATAGATTAATTTTACCTTTTATCAGACAATCCTGACTTTTATGACCCTGAGTAAGAAAAGCTTTTGAAAACATTGTGAGAAAAGGAGAAAATGCTGGTAACCAGCATCTTCTCCTTCTCCCGCAATGTTTTCTACCCAAAGAAAGACAAATTTTATGGCTTGTGTAAAGTGTAATTTGTAGTATACAAATACTTTCAATTTGGACAAGCCTAAAATTTTGTTGTTTGGTAAATTGTTAAGATGAAAGAAAATTTAATACAAAAGAAATAAAAAAGTACCACCGTGACGTTGGATAACAGGAAAAGAAATCATTCAAGCTAAAGCAGCAGCTATTTCTTTTCTATGCAGCATTCCAGTAACTTGAAACCTTTGCAGAGAACAAATTCAATGTGGCTAAAATGATGGATTGGTCCATGAAAACTTACAAGAACATGGAGTGAAAAAGAGAAAATGCTGCTTCTTCTTTTTCTGCAATGTTTTTAAAAGGTGTATTCCTCAAGGCAACTAAAACTTGCGTAATAAGGTTAATCAGAAATGTATACTGCTCAACATTTGAAAGGCATGTATCTTTGAAAATGTTACTCAATTGTGATTTACTGTAGCAAAATAAGAAATTACATGTAATTAATTCATGTACTAATATTTGATGTGATTACACAACCTATAATAGTCAAATGTCAACAAAACTTGTACTCATCAATCAGTAACTCCCCTTATCTACATTTTTAAAGTTTATCCAAACATTCGTTTAGTTTTGAGAGTTATCTAGACATCATCAAAGGTAAAAAGTTAAGAACTTCACTTATGAGATTCTGAATGGCTTCTCAGGATTTAGAAATTGAACAAGGGCATCAAATGAAATATAGACGTAAGAGAATGAATTTGTAGAAATTGTACTTCTAGAAAAATTGAGAATGAATATCACTTTTTATTGATATGTACTAAGCATTCAGAAAACTCAGGTCAAAATTTCTTAAAAAATAACATTATGCTCGGCCAACAGTACAGAAATTTATTAATCTTTTATCTGTAAAATCACCAAAAAAGTTATATTATTTGTCAAAATAATTATCTTTATCAAAGGCCTGCTGAGAAATTAATCATTGTCTATTTTTCCTTTCAGATAACATCATATGCTCTTCAGTTAAGCAATGTACATGTAAGTCAATTTTCGTTGTGAAATGCTTCTATCATTTACGTTTTTGTAATTTCTGTATAATATGCTTGTTTTAACACTATAAAGGTACAGTAGTAGTGATACTACATAATTATGAGCTGTGCTCTGTAAAAAGGGGGCTTAATGCATCTCCAAAAAGTATCGACCCAGGTCAGCCTGTGGTGGCTTGCTTGGTATCATGGATCACGGAGATACATTAAGCCCCCTTTTGCCAGAGCATGGCTCATATTTATCATCAAAATTTAAAAAGATGTGTAAGTTGTCTGCTAAAAATTTGTGTAAAATGGCAATAATTAAGAAAGGATACATAGGAGCGTTGTCATACATTTACATTTTTCATAAATCCCGAGTCTGGCTTGTTTCAACCCTTTACTAAACAACCATCCTGAAGAGGATTTTTGAAAAACTTGTGGCAAAGGGAGAAAATGCTCTTTACCACCATTTTCATCTTTCTCAACGATGTTTGCTACCATTTCATATAGACAGAAATAATCTCTTGAGCTACAATGAATTTGTTGTCTCTGTGCTAAAGGCTTCCAAAGACTATCCTATCATTTCAATCACCTTAAGCTTTTACAACACAATCCTGACTTTTAACAACCCTAAAGAAAGAAGCCTTTTGAAAATATTGTGGGAAAAGGAGAAAATGCTGGTAACCACCATTTTCTCTTTTTCCCACAATGTTTTCTACCCTTCCCCCAACAAATTTCAATTTTTCAGCCACATTTATTTTGTTGTCTGCAAAAGCTTTAAATATGGACTAGTCTAAAATTTTGTTATTTGGTAAAGAGTTAATTATTACTTTATCTTCTACAGTGCTTTGAATTTGGGCAAGTCCAAGTCAAAATTTTGGGCCCATCCAAATCCAAACAATTTCTGATGATAAACCAAATGAGGCTCAAATGGTAGGATTTGCAATCAAAAGGATAGAAAACATTGTGGAAAATGGAGAAAATGCTGGTTACCAGCATTTTCTCCTTTTCACACAATGATTTCAAAAGCCTTCTTTCTTAAGGTTGCTAAAATTAGTGATTGTGTTGTAAAGTGTAAATGCTCTTTCTCTCTTTCAAACTGCAGAGTCAGTCAGTCAGTGGGTGTCATAACTCTTCATCAAACAACACAATTTCATACTCATTCAACTTGACAGAATGTTCAGACAACAAATGGAAAGTGACCAATATGGCGAGATTTATCTTTGGAAGGGTTGAAAACATTATTGGAAAAGGCGAAAGTTCAGCTAACCATAATTTTCTCCTTTTCAAAAGCTTTCTTTCTCATGGTTGTTAGAAATCCAAACTGAGTGATGAGAGGACCTGGTATGCTAGGACAGTTCTTCTTTTCATTCACAACAAAAATGATTCACTGTTACATGGCAAAAGCACATAAATATTGGATGCTGTGCCCAGTCTAGTAAAGCACACAAAATCCATCTTAACCCTTTACCGCACAATGCCGACTCTTAACGACCCTGGGAAAGAAGCCTTTTAAAAACATTGTGGAAAAAGGAGAAAATGCTAGTAACCAGCATTTTCTCCTTTTCCCATAATTTTTTCTACTCTATCAAAAAAAAAACTGCAACATTTGAGCCTCATTGAAAAGTCGTCTGCAATTGCTTTCAATTTGGACAAAGCTATAATTTTGTCATCGGGTAAAGGGTTAAACAATACACAATATTATTTCAGCTTTCTACCTCGACATAGTACAATATTAAAAGTGCAAGATAGTCAGTAAAAACAATGGTAGCATAAGTAAATAAATTCAAAGTAAGTTGTCAGAATTTGGCACATACATAAAAAAATGAGGAGAAAAAAAAAATGTCCAATTCGGGTAAAGAATATGGTCACATGTTTCAACATCCATCAAGGGAAAGAACTCTGTAAGAAAAAATGATACAGTACAAGCTATGATTAGCTCCCTTGACTAGCTTTTTCCTTCTTAATCAACTTTTTTTTTTTAATATAAAATGCATCCCAGTATCATATAGTAAAAGGAAATAATACTGAAATAATAGTAAGTTCCAGCATAGCTTACAATGTAGATCCATTATGAGCAGACTGATTTCAACTTATGATACCTGCAAAAAGCTACTCACGTCCATTATGGCATCAAAAGGATTGAGGACTTCTAGCATACATTGTTCCAAGGGCATTCGGTTTTATTTTTCAATCTTTTGATTGAGTTTTTTTTCAAAGATTAACCACCGTTAAAAGCACTAGATTTATGAGATGAATGCTCAATTGGTAAAACTCCTTAACCGTTTACCAAACAATCCTTGCATGTCGGGACCCTAGAGAATAAGCTTTTAACACTTTACCACACAATCATAAGTTTTAATGACCTACACATGCAGCAACTTGAACATTGCAGAAATGCTGCGGGAGATACAGCAGTTGTGTATATTTTTCTAGGAAAACATACACAAGTGCAATATCTCTCACAGCATTTCTTCTTTCTACTGAAAAAATAAATCACGAATCCATATGAAACAGAGAATAACTTGCAGATAGTGTAGATCTGGATCAGAAAACAGAAGTTAAGAACTCTCATTTTTATTCTTTAATGCACCAGGTTTATAGAAATATTCCTGCAGGAATAACTGGACATTTTCTACAAACTGAAAATACCTATTTGACCTGTTTCATTGTATGAGTGTTAACCTCTATCCTGCTAAATAAATGAAATGAAATTTTCAAACCGATAGTAAAAACCCAAAATATGCTATTTCAAACTTATTTTGGGGGAAAAAAATCTTCTTATTGGACAGTGTGGATCAAAGATCAGACTGCACATTCTGTGCAATTTGATCTTGATCTACACTGTCCACAAAACGTCAGTGGGTCATGATTAGCAGCCTAAGGGTTAAAATGTAAGGAAAAAGCTTGATCATACTAAACCATAATTAAGCTCAAAAGAATCAGATGTGTCTTTGGAAGAATAGAAAACATTGTAGAAAAGTGAGAAAAAGCTGGTAACATGCATTTTCTTCTTTTCTTGAAAGTTTTTTTTCAAAGCCGTTTGGCACAGGTTTGTTAACCCTATACCAAATGACAAAATTTTAGACTGGTCCAAATTCAAAGCATTGGCAGACTACAATTTAAACCTGACTCAAAAATTGAAATTTGTTTTGGGTGGTAGAAAATACTGTTGGAAGAAGAGAAAATGCTGGTTATCAGCATTTTCTCCTTTTCCCACAACATTTTCAAAAGGCTTCTTTCTCAGAGTCGTTAAAAGTCAGGATTGTGTGGTAAAGGGTTAAAAACACCAAGTTGTTTGGTAAAGATTTAAAATGGTACTTATACCAGTAGATCATCATTGGGGGGGCCTTAAACTATCAACTTGTGTCAGCCTGTACAGTCCGTGCAGGCCGACATGGGTTGATTTGTTTTTCTGTCTCTTTATTTTCTGTATGTCCATGGACCATTCTACCTCATGATTCGGTTGCTTGTCAGACAAAATGAATAAGGATCCATGATCATGTGATGACTACCTTGGCATAATACATTACAGAGATGTGTTTAACCCCCCTTTTGCCTCATATATGGTAGAATATAACTGTCTACATGTATGTACACATATACATTGCATTGGCTGTCTTTGAGTACTGAAACTCAAGAAAATCTACAAAGACAAATCAACAAAATGTAGCTAGGATGCAATCCTTATCCTTACAAGAAAGTTATATTTATTCCCCGATATAATATTGAGCTAAACTTAGGTTCTTTACTTTTACCAACAAGAATTTTTTTTACCCTTTTAACAATCCTGTATTTAAACAATCCAGAGGAAGACGGCTTTTGAAAACAATGTGGGAAAAGGAAAAATTGCTCGTTACTAGTATTTTCTGCATTTTCTCACATTTTATTCAACTATTCATAAGCAAACCCCATCAGTTCATTTGAATGTCTATTTAAGTTCAAGCAGCACATTTAATGTAAATTTGCAACAAGAGGGCCATGATGGCCCTGTATCGCTCCACTGGCTTATAAATATAAACCACGAAGAAAAGTCTTCACTATATAAGCCCTTATAAAACTTTGACCTCATGGCTACAGTCTGACTAAATGGGGAATATTGTATTAGAAGAATAACATGCCAAATGTGGGAGTTCTTGGCCTTATGGCTGGTAACAAGATGGTTTCTGAACTTTTCACTCCATAAACCCATGTAAAACTTGTGATCCCTGGTGCAGGGCCAAACTTGATCCTAGAGCTGTAACTTGGGCCCTCTTTGTAACTGTCCACTAAATAATGCTATAATTATATGCAAAATTTGGTAGCCTAAGCCTTATGGCTATGTACACCAAGATTTAAAAGTTTTCCCTATGTAAGCCTATGTAAATCTTGTGAACCCCCCCCCCTCCAAGTATGAGGCCAAATTGACCCCAGAACTATACTTTGGGCACTTTTGGTAGACTCCAACTAGATAAAGCTAAATGCCAAATTTGGTAGCTCTAGGCCTTATGGTTTCAGACAAGAAGATATTTAAAGTTTTCTCTATATAAGCCTATGTATAAAACTTGTGACCCCTGGGGAAGAGCCAATTTTGACCCCAGGGCTATAATTTCAAGAAACATGATAGAGGTCTACTACATAAAGCTACATGCCAAATTTGGTAGCCCTATGCCTTATGGTTTCAGACAAGAAGATTTTTAAAGTTTTCTCTATATAAGCCTATGTAAAACTTGTGACCCCTGGGGCAGAGCCAATTTTGACCCCAGGGCTATAATTTGAAGAAACTTGATAGAGGTCTACTACATAAAGCTACATGCCAAATTTGGTAGCCCTATGCCTTATGCTTTCAGACAAGAAGATTTTTAAAGATTTCCAATATTTTTCAGTTTTGTTGCCATGGCAACCAGAGTTTTTGAAGGAATCAAATTCTTTCAAGAAATTCTGAAGAGGACCATGTCAGGATCATTTCTGTGAAGTTTCGTGAAAATCGGATGGGTAGTTTCAGAGAAGAAGATGTTTGAAATAAAAGTTAACGCACGGACGGACGGACGGACGACGGACACCGGGCCATGACATAAGCCCGCTGGCCTTCAGCCAGTGGAGCTAAAAACAAACTCATTCTTATTAAAACTATGCGTAAATGCTTGTGTCAATCTATGTAAACTAATGTAAGAAAACACATAATTATATGGCTTGCAGATCACACACAAGAACATTACACATATGCCTACATAATTACACATATGATGCAGAGTCCCACTCACTGACATGATCTGGTATATTGTCTATGTTTCTATTTGATGTAAATTCTTTAGGATAAAACAATGCTGCCCGACTGTTAGGCCTGGGTGTGGAATGGGTAACACTGGCCCTACTTTCTGGCCGACAAGTTAATTCATCGTTAATCGGACTAGATGGCGATGGGATTTTCAGATCGTCAAAATTAATGTCACATGCTTTTCTCTGAAGGCTTCCCTGTCGTCTGAATTCAGGTGCAACATAGTGATGTGTCTTTAATTTGTTCGGTGTTGAACTATGTCCCTTCAAACTTTTGTCTGAAAAATAAAAAACATGTTTCAAATGACAATGGCTCAACCCTTCAAGTAAGGAACAAAACTGTTTGCTTTCAGTTAGTTCTTTACCAAGCAGCAATATTTTAGATTTGTCCGATTGAAAGCTTTTGCAGACGATGGATTAATCCCAGCTCAAATGATGGGATATATCTTTGAAAGGATACAAACAATTTTTGTGGGAAAAGGAGATGCCAAGAACCAGCATTTTCTTTCCTTTTCCTCACACTTTAACACCTTACCACACGATAAAATTTTAGACTTGTCCAAACCAAAAGCATTTGCCAAAAATGAATAAAATGTGGCTAAAATTGTAGAAGTTGTCTTTGATAGGGTAGAAAACATTGTGGAAAAAGGAGAAAATGCTGGTTACCAGCATTTTCTCCTTTTCCCACAATATTTTCAAGTTCTTTCTTAAAGTCGTTAAAATTCAGGATTGTGTGGTAAAGGGTCAAAGAGCTATTTTTACTAGGATGTTACGACAAGATTGCTTGGTAAAGGTTAAGTAAACTTTGACTAAAAAGGCAAACAATTCCTATTGCAAAGAAAGACTGCCCTGTAAAATTTTAGTTAGAATATGGCTTTCTAGGTAAACTGGAAAAAAAAATGTTGTTACCTCTGATTTCAAGAATGTAATAAAGCACCAATAAAAGTTATAATCATTACTTTCTGGAACCAGCCAGTTCACACAGAAATACTTTAGGTTCCAGCAAGTTACAGCTTCTTAAAGCATAATCACGAAAACAATTATCATCACTTGTTACAAGCAAATACTCTTTTTCCAAGAATGTCTTCCATATAATTAACCCTCAAGCTGCTAATCGCGACTCACTGACCTTTTGCAGAACGTGCAGTCTGATCTTTGATCTACACTGTCCGATACAGTATTTTCTTTCTGGTGAAATCCACTTTGAAACAGCAATGTTTGGGCTATTATCATTGAGTAGAAATTCTTGTTTCATTTACTCAGCAGCTTCAGCGTTAAAAAGAGAAATTCTTTTTTCTTGCAAATGTTACACCTTTAAGTTACCTTGCAGTTGTTGGATACACGTCTAAAATTGCCTGTTTGGCAATGGTAAAACTGGAGGCAATTATACAGTTTTCTATATAGACTAGTACAACACATCATCACATACGACAAGGCACTGTTTTTTTGCCATGAAACAAAATACTGGCTTGATATTCTATAAATCTAAAAGCCACAAATGAATAATTCCAAATAACTTCAAAGGCCAAACATGAAAAATTCACAAAGTTAATTAAAGTTCACCAAATCTTCAATCTTTCATGACAGTACCCATTAAACTCACTTTAAAGGAATAAAACCATTTCCACGGCAACCAAATGAAAATAAAACAATTATCTAGAATGCATGGGGCATGCATTACCCAGGCTCTCTCCACAAAACTCGGCCATTTTTCACAGAAATTGCATTAAAGACGTGCAATGTTCCTCTCCTTGGCCAACCAAAAACAGCACACATTTAATGAGCAAGGATTTTAACTCACTAATTTGTCGCCAAATTTAGTACTAATATCTAGAAATCTAATTGTTCCGAAAGGATGCGGAGAAGTGGATTCTAGTAATTAATTGGTAAATACCGTCTATTGAGACTGTTTAAACAAAGAATAATGAGATTTCTTAAAACAAGTATTCACCTTCTGTTTAAACGTGGGAAACTTTTCAGAGCATTTAACTCTAATCCTGACTCCCCATGTTTTAACTCTGTACCAAACGACACATTTTAGGACTGAACCAAATTGAAAGCATTTGCAGACGACAAATTAAATGTTGTTAAACTGGCGATTTCTGTCTTTGATAGGGTAGAAAACATTGTGGGAAAAGGAGAAAATGCTTGTTACCAGCATTTTCTCCTTTTCCCACAATGTTTTCAAAAGGCTTCTTCCTTGGGGGTCATTAAAACTCGGGATTGTGTGGTAAAGGGTTAAACCATTACCACACAATCCTGAGTTTTAATGACCCTGAAGAAGATGACCTTTGAAAACTTTGTGGGAAAAGGAGAAATGCTTGTAACCAGCATTTTATCCTTTACCAACAATGCTTTCTACTCTATCAAAGACAGAAATCATCATTTCAGGTACATTTATTTTGTTGTCTGCAAATACTTTCAATTTGATCGAGTCCAAAATTTAGTCATTTGGTAAAAAGCGAACCCTTGTAGCATCAAAAAAATATAATTTGTGTTTGTATAGCTGAACTAACTATTACAAATTTCAAAATGGTTTGGCCAGAATCTTTTGAATAATCAAACAGTGTAGATTCAAGATTAGACTGCACATTATAGATAGCAATTTCAACTCAGATTAGGGCTCTACAAGTTATCTTTTATCAGACAACAAAATCTTAGGCTTGTCCAGAGTACCGTAAAAGCATTTGCAGGCCACATATTAAATCAGGCTAAAGTGGTGGGATTTGCCTTTAAAAGGGTAGAAAACATTGTGGGAAAAGGATACAAGAGGGCCATGATGGCCCTGGATCGCTCACCTGAGTCAATAGGCCAAACATTCTGACCAAATTTCACAAGTATCTGACTGAAAATGTGGCCTATATAGCGTACACAAGGTTTTTCTAAGATTTGACCTAGTGACCTAGTTTTTTATCCCACATGACCCAATTTTGAACTTGTGCGAGATTTTATCAAGACAAACATTCTGACCAAGTTTCATGAGGATCGGACTGAAAATGTGGCCTCTAGAGCATACACAAGGTTTTTCAAAGATTTGACCTAGTGACCTAGTTTTTGACCGACATGACAAAATTTCAAACTCGTGTGAGATTTTATCAAACATTCTGACCAAGTTTCATATGTATTTGACTGAAAATGTGGCCTCTAGAGCGTACACAAGGTTTTTTGAAATTTGACCTTGTGACCTATTTTTTTACCCCACATGACCCAACTTTGAACTCATCCGAGATTTTATCAAGACAAACATTCTGACCAAATTTGACAAGTATCTGACGGAAAATGTGGCCTCTAGAGCACACACAAGGTTTTTCTAAGATTTAACCTATTGACCTAGTTTTTGACCCCACAAGACCCAATTTCAAACTCATCCCAGATTTTATCAAGACAAACTTTCTGACCGAATATGTGGCCTCTAGAGCGTACACAAGGTTTTTCTAAGATTTGACCTAGTGACCTAGTTTTTGATCCCACATGACCCATTTTCAAACGTGTCTCAAATTTTTATCAAGACAAACATTCTGACCAAATTTCACAAGTATCTGACTGAAAATGTGGCCTCTAGAGTGTACACATGGTTTTTCGAAGATTTGACCTAGTGACCTAGTTTTTGACCCCACATGACCCAATTTTGAACTCGTCTGAGATTTTATCAAGACAAACATTCTGACCAAGTTTCATGAGGATTAGACTGAAAATGTGGCCTCTAGAGCGTACACAAAGTTTTTCTAAGATTTGACCTAGTGACCTAGTGTTTGACCCCACATGACCCAATTTCGAACTCGTCCCAAATTTCATGAGGATCGGACTGAAAATGTGGCCTCTGGAGTGTACACAAGGTAAAAAAAAAGTTGACGACGGACGACGCACGACAGACGACGGACACAGCACGATCACAATAGCTCACCATGAGCACTTCATGCTCAGGTGAGCTAAAAATGCTGGTTTCCAGCATTTTATCCTTTTCCCACAATATTTTCAAAATCTCTTTCACCTCAGGGATGTTTGCTAAAGGCTGATAGGTTTTTAGCCAAGCTAAGACTGAGAGAGTACATTTACTTTGTCATCTGAAAATGAGCTAATTTTGGTCCAGTCCAAAATTTTGTCATTTGGTAAAGACATAAAGCTCCAGTTGTACGCAGGTCTTCACATATACCATATACACGTAACAAGGAACCTAGACACTGAAGGGGTTATAAGCAAAAGTGAACAAGCAAATTCAATGAATTTATGTCCCCTGCAGACCCTTGCATATAAAACTTTGTCAAAGGGTAAAAATACAACTGGCATGCAGATGGACAGACTGTGTGAAAAGCACCTGAAAAATTTAGAACAATCATACAACAGGAAGCCCCAGGGCACCGATCTAGGTATGGACAAAAATTTAGACTTTTCCAAACTGAAAGCATTTGCAGATGATAAAAGAAAAATGACTCAAAAATTTAAATTTGTTTTTTGAAGAGTACAAAGCATTGTTGGGAAAGGGGAAAATGCTGGTAACTAGAATTTTCTGCTTTTCCCACAATGTTTTCAAAAGCTCTTTACTTTAGGGAGTTAAAAAGTTGGTATTCTTTGGTTAAGTGTTAAACACTTTGATAGTGTTTGAGCTTAAAAATGGCTAAGTTACAAAAATGCAGAAAAAAGTAACTAAAAACAAATTTATCAGTAGACTTTACAAAACTTGAATCCATAAATATATCTTCAAACCATGTTTAACCCTTTACCAAACAATCCCGGGTTTTCAAGACCCTGAGAAAGAAGCCTTTTGAAAACATTGTGGAAAAAGGAGAAAATGCTGGTAACCAGGATTTTCTCCTTTTCCCACAATGTTTTCTACCCTTCCCAAAACAAATTTCAGTTAGGACCAATCTAAAATTTTGTTGATTGGTAAAGAGTTAAAACACCAGTAAAGTTTCAAAAGCGGTGGCATGAAACTGTACGAGGAGTTGCACACTCAAGGTACCCAATAAATGTGCGGACCTCTGGAACCACAGATTAGCCGAACCTCAGAGCCTCAGAATCACAGAAAGCCAAGTACTGTGTCCCCAATTTTTGTTCAAAAAGGCTCCATGACACACATAAAAAGATTTTTTTTTTCCTTTGTTCTAGTGTTTTGATTCCATACTTCAGATAACTATGATGAAATTATCCAAGGAAAAGACTGAATACCATAAAGCAGAAAAGTCTGTTCTGTACCTTTGGAATTATTGGATGGAATATCATCTTCACTGCCACCTTTACCACTGTCACTCGCAGTCACCTCCTCTGAAGTATCACTGTATTTGTCATCTGGCAGTGTCACATCAAAACTGCTACCCTCCTGCTAAATAGAAAATCATTAATCCTTTACCACAAAATCCCAAATTTTAACAACCCTGAAATAGAAGGCTTCTGAAAACATTGTGAGAAAAAGAGAAAATGCTGGTAACCAGCATTTTCTCCTTTTCCCACAATATTTTTTACCCTATTTAAGACAGAAATCATCATTTGAACTACATTTGTTTTGTCATCTGCAAATGCTTTAAATTTGGACAAGTCCAAAATGTTGGTGTTTGGTATGGAGTTAATAAGGGATGCTCTGTTAGAGAGAAGTTTAATGTATCTGCAAAAAGTATCGACCCACGTCAGCCTTTGCTGACTGTGGCATGCTGACATGGGTCGATACTTTTTCCTACTGAGTACATTTTCTGCATGTCCACCTAGGACCATTCTACCTCGTAATTCAGTCGGTTGTAAGAAAAAATGGATTATATGGGTCCATAAATATGTGATGATTTACTTGGTATTATGTATCACTGAGATGGATAAAACCCCCTTTTATCATTGCAAAAGTGCCACTGCATTACAATTTCATATTTTCAGATCAAATTTTGGAATAGCACATAGATTAACAGCCCATAATTAATCTAAAACATGGACTCTTAAAAATTTTCAGTAGCACTTCTAACGGACCCATTTCAATTCAAAGACAAACCATGTGAAGGGCTAATACAGATCTAAAGTTCAAGTAATGGTTAATTGCAACTGGTATTCTATTTAGTATCATTGCTTTAAAAAAAAGAAATCATGCCAATGACCAAAATTCCACTTATGAAAGTTCTAGGATTTCATTATGATTTTCCTAGATACATTTAAACAAGTGGCCCATAAAGGTCTAAATTACCCTATTTTGAAAGCCATAATCCGAGGCAAAAACTCAGAAATGTTTGCAGGGTCCGTATTCACCAACCATTCTTTAGAACATTCTTAGTCTTATTCTCCAAGATCTTCTAACTTTGAAAGTAACACAATTTCTGATTAGCTAAACCAAATGGTTTAGCCAATCAGAATTTGTGTTACTTTCAAATCTTGAAAATTCTTGAAAATAAGACTGAGAATCTACTAAGGAATGGTTGGTGAACACAAACCCAGACTTCCATCAAAATCAGATTGCACCATAACTTCCAGCCTATATTCAGCCCTCAGATATTTGACTAGACATTCTTTGAAAGCTTTTAATTTGCAGTAAGTCTTTCACCAGATTGAATGTGTCTCTCTATGTTATTTTGTCCTTTAACCCTTTACCACAGAATCTAAAGTTTTAACAACTCTGAGAAAACAAGATGTTTAAAACATTGTTGGAAAAGAGAAAATGGTGGTAACCAGGATTTTCTCCTATTCCCACAGTGTTTTCTACTATTTCAAAGACCAAAACCAGTGTTTGAGCCACATTATATTGTTGTCTGCAAATTCTTTCAATTTGGACAAGTCTTAAAATTTAGTCACCTTGGAAAGAGTTTAAGGTTAACTCTTTACCACACAATCACGACTTTTAACGACCTGTGAAAGACACCTTTTGAAAACATTGTAGCAAAAGGAGAAAATGCTGGTAACCACAGTGTTTTCTACCCTTCCCAAAAGAAATTTCAATTTTTCAGCACCATTTATTTTGTCGTCTGCATATGCTTTCAACTTGGACCAGTTTAAAGTTTTGTCGTTTCGTAAAGAGTTAAAGACAGGACTAGAGCAAAGGTTCTCAAGTCTAACCTCATTGTCTTGTGTTTGTAGCCAAGCTCTGGTCTGTGACTCCAAGACAGCTTGGTGAAATTGCAGTAGTTGTAGTTTGTTGAGACGACCCTGCTTCACTATGTCTTCAGCTTCTTCTGGGGTGGGTGGGGGAGGGAGTTGCTGCTAATAATGGATAAGGAAACAGTTTGACATTTCATTTCTGCTCATCCTTAGAGTACAATTTAAACAAAATAAGAATTCCTATCACTAACTTGGCTTTTTTTTTTAAAAGTCCAAATACATAAAAAATATTTCTGGCATGGGAATATCCAAGAGATTATTAACCCTCTACCAAACAACCTTGTGGTTTGACAAACCAGAGGAGGAAGACTTCTAAAAATATTGAGGAAAAGAAGAAAATGTTGGTCATCAGCATTTTCTCTTTTTTTCCCACAGTATTTACTACCATATCAAAGAAAAAAATATATAATTCAACCATACAATCCCAAATTTTCATGACCCTTAAAAAGAAGGCTTTCGGAAACATAGTGGGAAAATGAGGAAATGCTGGTAACCAGCATTTTCCCCTTTTCCCACAATGTTTTCTGTCCTTTCAGAGACAAACATCGTCATTTGAGCTACATTTGTCATCTGCAAAAACCTCAGATTTGGTGAAGTCCAAAATTTTCTTGTATGGTAAAGATTTACGCAACATAAGATAAAAATTTTGTTGTTTGCATCTACAAATTCCTTCAATATGTATTACTCTGGCATTTTTTCATCTGATAAAAAGTTAGTAAGCTTATAGTTCGATGAAAGGGTAACTGCTCATGCCCTATCTTTGCCATCATTATGTAAAATTGACAAAATTTTCTGCCTGATCTAACATGATGACAGATGTACTATGTGATAAACCAACAAAGGCAAACACTGTATATAAAGCCATAATCCTTGAGCAAATACTAGAAATCAAAATGGCCACCACTCTTTCAGATAATTATCAATTAATCCAATATATGGCCCACCACAACTGAATTAATCAGACATGACTCTGATAAATATCCAGATAAATTTGTGAAAACTCAACTTTTATATAATTGGATATGATTGCTGGACTGGTCTTAATTTACATCTGACTAAATACTTTTTCTCCAGATTTACAGTTTGACAATTTCTGATATTCTGCAACAACATAGCACTCGGTTTAACTCTTTACTACACAATCCCGAGTTTTAATGACCCTGAAAGAAAAGGCTATTGAAAACATTGAGGGAAAAGGAGAAAGTGCTGGTAACCAGTATTTTCTCCTTTTCCCACAATGTTTTCTATCCTATCAAAGACATAAATCACAATCTGAGTTACATTTAATTTGTCGTCTGCAAATGCTTTCAATTTGGTTGAGTCCAAAATTTTGTTGTTTGGTAAAGAGTTAACTTATTAGCTCCTAAAAACAAATCTGCAGCAGATGACTTTGAAAATAGAACAGAACAGACAGACCCATTTTATTGCTTGACCTTGAACTACATAGCAGTTCATCATTATACAAAGTACAAAATAGCATACATGCAACAATGGCATAATAAACCAGAAAAATACTATCGATTCATTTAATTTACTTTGATTTGATTTGTGGAAGAAACACCAGTTGGTAATGTCTTATTCAACATTAAATCAAAGTCTTATAATATCATTGTAAAATAAAGGCAGTCATCATGTTTAGAAGTTTAATACTTAAATACGTGCGAAAACATTAGCAATAACTTTTCATTTAATCATAAAGTTTTTCAACGCCATCATAACTGACATCTTGAAAATAAGACACATTTCTTGTCTTCAGACACTGAAAAAAATAGATCAGTGAAATACCATGACAAGGATATTAAAACAGATCTCAATTACCAGACAGCCAAGAAATCATACAGGCAGCCAGCAATAGAGGACACTTCATGTAACTCTTTATTTCCCAAACAACAAAATTTTAGGCTTGTCCAAATTGAAAGCATTTGCAGACGACAAAATAAATTTGACTCAAAAATTGAAATTTCTTTATGGAAGGGTAGAAAACATTGTGGAAAAAGGAGAAAATGCTGGTTACCAGCATTTCCTCCTTTTCCTACAATGTTTTCAAAGGCTTTCTTTTTCAGGGTCGTTAAAACTCTGGATTGTGTGGATTGTGAGTTGATTCTTGTCAGACAACAAAATTTTAGAACTGCCAAAATAGGAAGCATTTGCAGACAATAATTTCAATGTGACTGAAATGATGGAATTTGTCATTGGAAGGGTAGAAAACATTGTAGGGAAAAGAGAAAATGCTGATTACAAGCATTAATTTTTTTCTCCTTTTCACACATTGTTTTCAAAAGCCCTTTTCTTAGCGTCATTCAAACACCAGATTGTGTGGTAAAGCGTAAATAGATATTACTATAAATACAGTAAGAAGAAAACACTACATCTTTTTCAGGAATTTAGGCAGAATTTTTTTTTTTCAATTGTTCATTAACTCTTTACCACACGACAAAATTCTAGACTGGTCCCAATTGAAAGCATTTGCAGACAACAAAAAATATGCAATTAAAAAATTGAAATTTGTTTTGGGAAGGGTAGAAAACATTGTGGAAAATGGAGAAAATGCTGCTTACCAGCATTTTCTCCTTTTCTCACGTTTTCAAAAGGCTTCTTTCACAGGGTCGTTAAAAGTTGGGATTGTGTGGTAAGGGGTTAAATAAGGTATACAGAAATAACAGAAAAGGGTGAAAGTATTTTTATCCTGGATAGTCTTGGCGACAGTGTTTGACCTTCCTATCAACAATTCAATACACTTTATCAATTTCTCACTTTTCTATTTACTTTGTTGATTTTCATTGGCCAATTCAAATATAATCTGTACCAGGACTTGAGAAATGTCTAACAAATGAATGAGAATTCTCTGTTTCCTCAGACCTGAACTTCAAATAGAATTGATAAAGCTAGAAAAATGGGTTTTCTGAAGTAATATTTCTCTAGTTTCGAAAGATTGTTTCCATTCTTCATTGAGGCTTGCTTTCATGTAGATGTATTTTAAAGCAAAACCAATAGACAGCTAATGAAACAATGCTGACAAATAAGCAGCATCTCCATTTAGTCATTCTTGCTTGGGCAATCTCCCTTTACAAAATATACCATGACACAGTCAGACCTTCAATCAAAAAGAAGATACTGTCAATGGCAACACTGCTATTCATTACCTCCAGGTATTAGACACTAAAAAAAAAAAAACTTCCTATCTGGCCAAAGGGTAGGTATTTGTCTAGAGTGTGCATGCAAATTACAACAGATCAATTTGACTGACAAAAATAAAACAGAAACATTCAAGATCGTAGACGTACATTGGCACATGTATTCTGAGCATACACTGCCATTCTACAAACAAGTCATTGGTAACTGTCTACAATGATGTTCTTCAAAAGTGAACTTGGGTAAGATTGTGAATTAAAAAGTCATTTTTCGATAAAAAAATATTGCCCAGTAACAAAACAACAAAATTTTGGACAAATACCTGTTTTTATAGAGTAAGCCCCTCAAAAAATCCAGCCAATAAAAAGTATTTTACAGTGTCACTCATACAGACGTCATCATCAAAGTAGCCCAGAAACACACTAAATCAATTCAATATTTTCTTGTTCATACCTCAGATGTTAAAGCCCATTTAGTTATAGATGTGATTTCAACAAAAATACTAGAAACAAACACTGAAATACAATAAATCTTAACCCATATCCTTCTATTAAAAAGAAATGAAACATCCAAGCTGTTAGTAAAAACCCAAATTTTCCTATCTCAAAGATTTTTTTTGGACAAAAGATATGTCCTTATTGGACAGCATAGATCCAAGACCAGACTGCACATCAGACAGACCAGACAGACTAACATCTGAGGTATGAACAAGAAAATATTGAATTGATTGGATCTACGCTGTCCGCAAAATTCAGTGAGTCGCACTTTGCAGCCTAGGGGTCAAGTAATTTCATCATGGCCATGAAAAAATATATAATACGCTTTGAATGCTTTTTTGTCAGAGGCTATTTCGTTCTTTCATTTATCCTAAATTACAGCAGTATCAATTTTCTGGTTCAAATACATCCACTGCATGCTGGTTAAATTGGACTGGACGGAAAAAAATCTTAATCAACACAGAGTCAAAAGTGCCTCCAAATATGGTATGATATTGTTACATGCTAAATGGAATACATTCAGATTGGACTGCTATCTTACTGGTCTTTACCAATAAGTTATGCTATAATATTCATCCGCCATTTGTAAAAAACAATGCTACTACTAACAAAACAAGACTTTGTGTTATCTTTTTTTACAAAATGTGATAAAATTTTCTGTAACTGCACTATTTTATTGTTTGAAGTTGTAGACATATACTAAAAGGAATATCATGTTGTGGTAACTTTCCTGGTACTTGTATTTTCGTAAGAAATATAATGACATCTTGCGAGACTGTGATATCAACTGTTCACACTCAGCCCTAAACAAATACAAGTAGCAGGAAAGTTTCCGCAACATAATATCTCATATTTTTAACACCTTTTTGTATTATTTATTCCAGTGAATATTATATCGCCAACCTTTTTTGCATTGAAATGCTTATAGTATGGGCAAAGTTTAATAATGTTAAACACTGCCTGGACAAAACAATCATGACATTTAATGACCCTGGAAAAAAATGTTTTGAATACAATAGGGAAAATTTGCTGGTAATCAGCATTTTCTCCTTTTCCTACAAGATTTTCTTCTATTTAAAAGACAAGTTTCAGTTTCTGAGACACTTTTACTTTGTCATCTGCAAAAACTTTCAATTTGATCAAGTCTAAAATTTTGTTGATTGGTAAAGATTTAGCTCTTGACCAAACAGCCAAGGGGAAAGAGGCTTTTAAGAACAATGAAAGAAAAGAAGAAAATGCCGTGGAAACCTACATTTTCTCCTTTTTAAATTATGTATCTAGGTGAAAACTTAGAATGAAAGGTTTTTTAAAATCAAGCAAATGCTTCAGAAGTAAAATAATGGTGTATCAGTGGCCTTGCCATGCTGTAATTAATCTATTTCATGCACAACTGCACAAGATTAGTAGCCTAATTAATTGACTGATTTCATATCCTTTGAAATCTTGGCAGCAGAAAAATTTGGCCTCATTTGTAACGCCCACCAATAGGTTGTATTATGCAAAAATATGGTAACCAGACATAACTAATGGCTTAGTTAATGGCTTTTTTGGACTTGCTACTCTTACAATCATCTCTTGGATTAGAAACTGTGGTCTGTTCCAAACTGAAAGGTTTTTTTTTTTCCAATAAACTTCCTCAAACATATACAGATATACATGTACTTTTTATAGATAAATATATGAGAAAAAAAAATTAAGTTTACTTTTTACTCTATAATGCGTTTTCATTATTACAACAAAACCATGGCAATTAATGCAGTGATTTTTGTTTCTTGGTTGTAAGATTCACTAAAAGTCTCACTCGTTACCAGACAACAAAGTTCTAGTGTCGTCCATATTGAAAGCATGTACAGACATTACAAATTACATGTTGCTCAGATGATAGACTTTGTGTAAGAACGGATAGAAAATATTGTGGGAAAAGAAGAAAATGCTGGTTACCAGCATTTCCTCCTTTTTCTACTATATTTTCAAAAGCCCTCTACCTCATGGATGTTTAAACGAATGTTTGGGTCATAAAGGGTCAAAATAATTGGTTCTTAAAATAGAATGACTTGGTAATGTGTATTACAATGCAACATGATGTTAGCCAATGATTAACTGCCTAACTGACATGGCTTACAGGAAATTAGCTTTAATTCCAGTCCCCTTATTCCTGTTTTGAAATATGAATACTATATCAGTTGATTTGATCAGTTACAAAAAAATCTCCAACTTAATCTAAAACCAGTTCCTGCTCTGTGTTCTTACCTATGTAACAGCACTGTGGTACCCAAGCAGTTTTTGAAGACATTACGGGTAAAGGAGCAATTGCTTTTGACCTACACATACTCCTTTTCCTAACTTGTTTCATAACAGATTCAAAACAGCACCGCATGCAGCCTGCCAACACTCTGCTGCGGATGCTTGATTTTCAGTGTAAATTCCAAGTCGAAGAGGGGACATAAAACTCTGTCAAAAATATGCTGATGGTTAACTACCCAGAAAAGTCCATTTTTTGGGGTGGCAATCATTCTGTCTGGAAAATAGGAGACTTTACCAGAAAATTTCAAAATCTGTGACCTTGACCTTAAGATCATGGGAATGAGCATGGCTAAACTGAAAGTAGTTACAGAAAACAAATCAATTTTACTCAAAAATTTGTTTTTCAAAGGCATAGAAAACACTGTGACAAAGGAGAAATACTGTTTTATCAGCATTTTCTCCTTTTCCGCAATGTTGCCACATTAGTCCCGACTTGCATAAAGACTTTAAGAGTCAGGAATGTTTGATAAAGGGTTAATGGATGGTAAACAAATTCTGACCTACATCTATGATGATTTCGATCACTACTATTTTAACCCTTAACCAAAAAATTCTGAGTTATGACCACCCAGAGGAAGCCGGCTTTTGAAAACATTGTTTGAAAAGAAGAATATTCCGGTAACCAGCTGGAAACTGTTTCCCACAATGTTTTCTACCATTCCAAAGAAATATTCCAATGTTTGAGTCACATTGAATATGTTGCCATCAAATGCTTTCAAATTGGACTAGACATAAATTTTGTAGATTGGTAAAGAGTTAAGTCAAAAAGATTATTTACATCCTGGCATTCATGAAATTATCCCATGCAGAGATGCACACAGCATGATAAGAACTAAATTCAAAAAAGTTGTGAAGCTGTTATGTAATTCGAATCATAATTTATCTTAAATTATGGGATTCTAAACCATCTTCTCATTTCCTGAATTTGATTTAAGTCTCTGGGTCTTTGTAACCGGGCCATAAATTTAGGCTATTTATCATGGGAACAATGGCAGCCTAAAATTTTACTTGCCATACATAATAAATGGAGCTATCCCTAATTACTGGAACCCAATTTTGCAAAATAATGTAGCACTTGAGTAAGGACGGTATAAAGGCATTAACTCTTTCCTAAATGACAAAATTTTAGACCAGTCCAAATTGGAAGCATTTGCAGATGACATTTTAAATGTAGCTCAAAACATAACATTTGTCTCTTACAGGGTAGAAAACATAGCGAGAAAAGAAGGAAATGCTGGTTACCAGTATTTTCTTCTTTTCCCACAATCTTTTCAAAAGGCCTTTTCTTCTGTGTTGTTAAAACTCAGTGTGGTAAAGGATTAACCCTTTACCACACAATCCCGACTTTTAACGACCCTGAAGAAGAAGCCTTGTGAAAACATGGTAGGAAAACGAGAAAATGCTGGTAACCAGCATTTTCCCACAATGTTTTCTACTCTATCAAGGACAAATTTCGTCATTTGAGCCAACTTTAATTTGTCGTCTGCAAATGCTTTCAATTTGGACCAGTCTAAAATTTTGTCGTTTCGTAAAGAGTTAACTCTTTACCAAATGACAAAATTTTAGACTTGTCCAAATTCAAAGCATTGGCAGATGACAGTAGAGTAGATAATACTCGATCTAGGCCAAACCTCTATATAAACCTTACAATACGACATCCCTTACGCAACACAATAAGCATCTCCAAAATTTCATGTAACACACCCTCTAAGCCGCATGCTCATGAAATCATAAACCAACGAACCAATAGGTTAAGCATTCATAATTAAATCAAACTAACCTCTATCTTAATCCTTTTACCTTTAATTCAGTTATTATATCATATCAACCCCCCACGCGGTAGATGAAAAATTTTCGAAAAAAAAAAATTTAATTTTTTTAAAAAAAAATTTCATCATCACGCGTCATTGCTTCAGATACAGGGATACCGAGTTACTGAGTTACTGAGTTACTGAGTCAATGAGTTGCTCAAGACAATCACTTACATCAGTTAACCCCCGGAAACCCCCCATCAACCAACGCGTCATTGCATCAGGCTAACCGGGTGCATCAGTTAACCAGCTAACCGGGTGCATCAGTTAACCAGCTAACCGGGTGCATCAGGCTAACCGGGTGCATCAGGCTAACCGGGTGCATCAGTTAACCAACAAACCCATCAACCCAGACAATCACTTACATCAGTTAACCCCCGGAAACCCCCCATCAACCAACGCATCACGCAATGGCTAGCGGGTTTATGAGTTAGTGGGTGGCTTAAGATTTTTAATAAAAAAATTTTTATAAAAATATTAATTTTTTGTCTGTATTCAAAAAATTTTTTTTGATTTAATCATAATTTATTTCTAGCAATAGTTTTTAAATCATGAGTGTAACAAATAAACTAACAAAACAGGAAAGAAAGACATTAAATAGATGTATAAAAGATAAAGTAAACGATTACGTAATTGAAAAATGTGTTCCTAATAAAAAAATAGTATCTTTTTGTTTTTATGAACCGATAAGTAATGTTAGAGTTGCAAAAAAATTAATTTCATCTCTTGCTTATTTTGCAAGTAAAGAAAGAATTAAAAACAAAACCTTTAAAATATTAGTATCTTTTAAATTTCCACCATTTAGAGCAGGTGAAGAAATTATACCATTTTTAACAGTATTATGTAAAGAAGATGGATTAAAATTATCTTTTTCTCGTTTTGCTATTTTATCAGAAATTTTATCAGAAAGACGGTTTGCTGGTATAATTTTTATATTTAAAGATGGTAACTTTGAAGATGATGAACCATTAAATATAAACAATGGTAAAATATTTACTTATGATAAATGTGTTGCTTGCTTAGAGAAAGAACCAAAAGTTCATTTTGTTGATTGTGGTCATATCTGTTTATGTAAATATTGTGATTTAAGGGCGATCACAACTAAATGTCCAGTTTGTTTGACAAATAATAATATTAAGCGATTAGTTTAAAAATATTTTATTCCTTTTGATAGAAATAAAAAATTTATTTTTATTTGTTTTGTTAACAAATAAAAATTTTTATTTTTAGTCTTGCCCCTATGCTTCATCGGTCAGCTTATAATGACCCCATGATAAAGTTCTATAACTTCCATCCCTCAGAATTAAACCCTTTTTATCATCTTCAAAGCTTAATGCTATTTTTTTCATTTTTATAGTTGTTAACTCATGAAGTTTACTTTTTATTCCTCCCATAGTTACACAAAAATCTTTTTCAGTATCCAAACAATCTTTATAAGTTTTAAATTTTAGGTCTTTTTTTATTACTGACTTTTTAACTCCTTTACATTTTTTAGTTTCTGATGAACTATCTTCATAAACAAACATACCATTTTTATCAGTTAACGCATTACCATTTTTATCTTTTCTTAAGATAAATTTTTTCATAGCATAAGTTTTTGCTCCTGGACTTACAAATCCAGTTAAAAGATCTCCTTCCATTTCATCCTTAAACTTACCTAACACATTACAATTTTTATCACTATATAATGGATGATTTTTCGGATAATTGCTAAAGTCAAACAAATCATCGGCATCCTCTTTTAAATCTTCATACAAATCTTCAGTTTCTATTTTTAAAACATAACTATCAGTATCAGTATAGCACATAAATACTTTATCTTCACCAAATTTATTTTTAAAATAGTTATAATAATCTTCTAACATAGTTGTTTTGCTAATATCGAGTATACTTACTCCTAAATAAATTGGTTTATCATATTTAATCCATGTTTTTTTCATATGAACAGCAACCAAATTTTCATCAAATATAGTATGATTATGAAAGTTATGTTTTGCTGTTAACTTTTTAAAACGTTCACTATTTTCACCATTAACTAATTCTATGTTTACTCTATTTCTTATATTTTCCATGGTTTTACCAAAAACAGAATTCATTGCTAACTTCCATAAATTATCTAAAAATTTATTTTTATCCTTCTTTGCTTGTGTTCTTAAAGCCACACACTTATCAATATATTTTTTAATAGCGGTACTTTCTTGATATTTAATTCCATGATGTATTTTTTTAATCTTTAATCCTAATCTCAGGTAAGTCTTTAAAGCTTCATAATGAAGTAAATATTTTTCCTTATCATTTAAGTTTGGTATTAACTTTTCTACTTTACTAACTTTTAATTTTTCTGCTGCTAAAGGCATTTCATTATGCAAATCATGTAACTCTTTAGGATACTCCAAATCAACCATTAAATGACATGGATAATTTTCCCAATTATCTAATTCTTCTTTAGTCATCCACTTAAAATAGTTTACAGGTAAAGGCTTACTCATAGCCCAAGGATAAAGACTGTTTTTATCAATATAAAACCCATATATACTAGGTTTAGTTGAATCATACTCATCACCCATATACTTATTGTTTGCCTCTGCATATCTAATACTTGTCATGCATACGCCACCCCTTTTTGACGCTTCAAAAAAGTTAAGCATATTAATATCAGTAAGTTTTTCTAATTTTGTTTCGCTTACCTTAAGCATAGCATCCCATCCAAATCCAGGTAAAGTATAATACCAAGCAGGATCTAAGTCAAATTCTTTATGCATAGAAAATCTAAAGTTTTCCATAACATCGGCTAAAAGTACAACATCTGTTTCATTGTATAGTTGTAAATAATCAGACATAGTTTTGCAACCAAAAACATCCCACACTTTTAACGCGTGTGCCAGATCTTCTTCTGAAATTCCTTCTCCATTTAAGCTTGAATAAAATTCTTCTATAGGTGGTAGTTGTGTTTCTTTTAACTTATCAAAACTATCCATCCATTCATAAGGAAAGATACCCTTTCTACTTAACAATTTTAATTTTTCTTCTGTATAACCACCACGATGATTTTTTAAATAATACTTTAAATTTTTAAAATTTTCATCTTTTAAATTTTCTACAATTTTTTCTAAACTACTAGCTAAAAACTTAAAACTATCAAGAAATCTTAAATTAATATTTTTATTTTCTACCTTTAGATTTTTTGTAAAACTAATATATTTTTCTTCATTGATAGGAATACAATCAATTCTACCACTAGTTTTACCAAGATACTTAATAAAAATATGTGCATCATAACCAGATAAATTATGAAAGATAACAGGTATAAAATTTGGAACTTTTGCTTTAAGATTACAATCATTATGTGCGGCACCTCTATAATTACCAGTAAAATGACAATGATCTCTTACTTTATAATTTTCATGAGTAAATTTACCACCACATATCCAACATTTTACTTCATTTTTATGTTTTCTAACTTTATCTTCAGTTAATTTTTCTATTTTTACTGGGTTTTCATAAAATTCTTTATAAAGTTGTTTGGCATCCTTAGTTAAAGTATCTATAAAATGTTTTTCGGCATCCTCACCTACATATCCTCTTAATACTGGTTTCATAATTTTATCATTAAAAGGACAAATTAAATAGTTATAACTTACAGGTATATGCTTTTGTGTTTCAATAGTATTACTTTTTTGTTGTGGTTCTAATTTTTGTAATATACATTCAAAATCAGAAATAACTACAAATGGTACCGGTATTTTTCTACAATAGTTTTTAAACTTTATTAAAATTTCTTCAGGATTTTCAGGATCAAACTTAGGCATTATTAAATCAACTCCATCATGATCTTCACAACGCTCCATATGTTCTTCTAAAAGTTTCTCACTACCAAAATGATTCATACAAAGCATACAATAATCTACATTATTATTAGAGGCAGTTTGTGTTCTCAGTAAAGCATTAATATTTTTTATTAAAACAAAATGTGTTTTTTCTTCTTCATCTTCAATATATAACAAATTTATATGATTTTCTTTTAAACTTTTTATAGCTCTAATACGTTTGATTTTTTCCTTACCTTCTACTATCCCAAAAACATTAACGCTAATTGTTGGATTTTGCCTTTCAAACTTATCTATATCCTGTAAAGAAACAGGATATTTAATTCCTTTCATATTTAAGTTATTTTTCTTTGATTTTAAATCATTATCAACTCTTTCAGGATGATTATCTGTTGGATTTAAATACCTTAAAATACAATCTGTAAAACATTCATCATCCTTACTTTTCATATTAATACATGCCTTTTTATTAACAATCCACTTAGGTAGGGGTAACCAACCACCTGCTCTTAATGGTTCATAAATAACACTATGTAACTTTAAATGAACCACACTATTAAACGACCAACCACTACCATTTGAAGTAAATTTAATAAAATTTTCTATAATTCTTTCCATCATATTTAAGTATACTTCTGTTATATCGGTTCCTTCTAAGGAAATCTCATAACTACCAGAAGAAAAATTAGCTTTTACTATTTGTCTATTATTATCCTCTCCTCTTTCCATAAAACATTGAAGAATTAATCTTACTTTATGACTATGCATGCTACTTAAAAGTTTTTCAATTGTTGGTTTTGTTAGCATTAAAAACTCTTGTAACGTTTTAACAGGTATACCATCTATTTTATGTTCAGTTGCATAATTATTTAAGGCAGATCTATTTTGTATTATTTTTATTTTTTCCTCTCTTTCTTCATCATATAAACTTTTTATTTTATTTTTTAAAGCATTAAGTTCTGGTGTTATACTTGGTTGTTCTACTCTTACATTTTCTAAGCTCCTTAGCAAATCATTAACTGAAGTAGTTTGTTGCCTGGTTGGTCTTTGTCTTGGTGGTATATAGGGCGTTGGTTGTAATATTGGTGCATCAATGGTATCCGGGTCTCTATCTAATATTGAGGGTCCCGTATTAATCAAAAGAGTTATTAATTCATCACGTCTAAGCCTTGAGTATCTTCTTAATCCCCTTTCCCTTGCTAAATTTCTTAATCCAGTTACATTATATCTATCAAATTGACGATCCATTTTTTTTTAAATAAAAAATTATTTCCTTAAGTCAAATTTTATTATTTTTTTTCATAAATAATAAAATTAAAGAATATCAATTCTATATTTACCTTTCCATACTCTACCATTCCAGTTTTCAATCGTTTGTGGACATTTATCAATATACTTACTAGCCTTATAAATTGATGGAAACTCTTTCACCTCTTCAGTTTCAACATCCTTTAAGGTAACCCTCTTTGGGTTTTTAGCAATATCCTTTAATCTTTCATAATTAGGAATTTTTTTTAAAAATTTTTTTTCTTCCTCTTTAGGATACAAACCATGCTCTTTTAACACATCAATATACTTTTTCTTGTTCCAATAGGAATACCACTTAATATTGTTATCTGTCAATATTTTCTTAAAATCAGCAACCTTTTTCATTTTTTATTTAAGCAAAATTTACTTAATATACTACACTCATCTTATTCCCATCACTCTGGAAGTTAATTAGTCTATCACTAATTAAAACTGCATAAGCTATAGTATTTGCAGGTGGATTTACAGCACCAGCTGCGTTTGTTGGAGCAAATGTTGCTTTAACGTGAATATCAGTTACAGAGTACTTAAGTCTTTCACTTTGTTTTGATAAATCGAACACAAACAAAGGAAAGAGAGTTTTATAATCTGAAGGAGATATATTAGGGTTTGATACCAATTCATCCATGTTAAAAAACTTTTTTCTAAACAAAGCAGCTTCACCATACATTCTACTAAATTTATTAATACTAAAATTTATATCATGATCATAAGCAGGATATTTTTTTGAACCTAGCATTACACTAATATTTAGTACAAGTATATTATCAAATATGGCTGGGTTTTGTACTTGGCTATTACTTTTTCCTGATTGAAAACCTACAATTAAGAAACGTGGTACCTCAGGAGATGATTTAGATGATAACCTCCAAGTAAATCTTGTTGCTTGTGGAACCACAATACTGTCGCTTTGTATCATTCTATACCCAACTGGAAATTTTTCTTTCTTCTCAATAAATTTAAAAAGTTCCAACTTGTTTCCATCTTCAGGTATTACATGAGGCATAAACCATGATACTTTTGATAAAATAACCCTTCCAGCTTCATGTCTAGCAGGATTTCCACCTGCAGCCGCTATAGTATTAGGTCTAAAAATAGCATCATCATCATTGTTTCTTGTTAAGGTTAGTGTTTGTTTCATACCATACAAAACTTTGTTATAATCTTCACAAAAACCAAATATATGTTTCAATGGTATCCTAAAACAAAATAATCCTTTATTAGCGTTAGCTATATTATTATCACCTTCACCTAAAATATAATTTCTTCTATCAGCAAATCCTTCGTTTTCATCTAATTCAGCACTTACATCGGTATCTTTACTCCACAGCTGGTTTAACCCTTGGGATTTAGAAAAGTCATCAGGGTATTTTAACAGACCTAGCATTGTGGTAGTTTGACCAGGGTAATTAATGCTTTCTATCTCTTGTCCGCTAAGTTGATATCTAATATTTTTAAACAAATACATTAAACCATTGTTTGTTAAGCTTACAAAATCACCAACAGCAGTTGAATCATAAACGCTTCCATCAGTTTTTTGCAATCCACCACTAATCTCAAGATATGATTCTGAAGGATGATAAAAAATATCTTGAGTTTCAATATCGATCCTAATATTTCCTCCAGGGTTGTCTAGATTGGTTCCTGTAATAGGTAGATATTCATAATACTCATATTCATCAATACTATCATCTTTTAAAATCGGTGCTTTAATATTTAAAATATCCATTTTATTATATGCAATTATAATTTTAAGTCAAATTATAATTGTTTAAATTAATTTGCCCATAGTTGAGGGAATGACCTGTTTTCATCATTTACATACACACCCTTAAGTTTAATATTTTTAATTTTTTCTACTGAAAGGTTTTTTTTCATTTTTAGATAAATTCTATTTCCGTAAAGTATGGTTACCTTAGACATATTATTTTTTTTTAGATATTGATTTATATCTTCTTCAAATTCCTTAATGATATCAGCTTTTTCAGGTGACAATTTTAAAACAACCTTTTTATAATCATAATTTGTATCACTGCTATCTAATACTTCACAATCTTCATCAAGTTTTAAATTAGCATAAAGGATACTAACCTTTTTTGTATTGTATTTTTCATAATGCGTTAAATTAAATTTTAGATTAGTCATTCTTTTTATTTAATGTAATAATTTACTTAACTTAAATTTATAATACTTTAACTCCGGAACCCTTACTATTTAACTTCTTAACTAAATCTTGAATAGCAATTGCACCACCATCCATTAACTTACTAATATCTTGCATTACAGGTTGAGTTGTTGTAGTAGGCTTTTGTGTATATTTTTCTATAATCTTTTTAGATTTTGGTGTTAAAGCCTTTTGAACTAACTTTTTACCTGCATCAACTGCTGCACTCTTTCCAACCTCTAACGCTTTCTTTGCTCCTTCTTTAGCTACACTCTTACCAACATCAACTGCTGAAGATGCAATTTGTTTAGCTGCTTGGCTCGTAAAGAGTTTTGTAAGAAAATTAACAAAGCTATCAAATATTCCTGCTCCTCCATAAGCATAATTTCTTTTAAACCCTCTCTTTTGTGATGTAATCATTTTTATAGTATAGACATTAATTTTTTATAAGTTTTTGTATCTAATATACGTTGTCTTTTTAATTCATCGCAAATACTTACCAACTCATTTCTTACACCTGTATGACCAGCTCCTTTACTTGCCATTAAGAGGTCTAATCTTTCTAATAGTGCATTAGGGTCAGATGGGATAACGGTAATTCCTTTACCAGTTGCTTTTGCTTTTGCTTCTCTTTCTTCTTTGATTTTTAAGTAAATAGGTTTTATAATATCATTGTATTTAAATCCACCGCTGCTTCTTGGGGGTTTCGTTGGGTCATTATCACGAAAAATAACATTGGTATCTCTTAATATTTTTTCATAATTTTTTAAATCACTACTAGTTAAGTTATATTCTCCACTTAGAGATTTTGCCATAATAAGTTCCCATAATCCTTCCGTTGCTTTATATTTTTCTGCACCAATCCAAATATAATCACCATCGTAATCAATCATTTTATTACCTATATAATAATTGATACCTTTTTTTACAATACCAAATGTTTTATCTATTTTTTCATCATATATATCTTTTAAGTAACTATATTTTTTATCTAATATTGTTAAATTCGCTACTTCATCTTCAGGGTTTGATTGTTGAGGAAACTTTTTAGGTAGCTGTTCAATCCCCTCTTTAATAGGTTTAAGCCCTTCTGTAATTTCCTTTGTTGAAGCTTTTTGTGTTTCTGTAATAGGTAAAAAAAACTTAGAAAGATCTGTTTGTAATTCGATATCCCCGGTTCTCTCTGCAAGCTGATTATCACGAATTCTTTTCATTGTTGCAAGATATTCTTTTACTGTTTCTTCCCTTTTTAAAGGGTCTTTTATCTTCAAAAATGACATTTTTTTAAAAGTAAAAAAATTTTTTAATTCATATTGTCTATCTCACATGCACAAGAACACTTAAACTTAGGTGGTTTTAGTTTTAATTTGAATGCCTTTCTACAAGCCTCCTGAATTCCTCCCGTGCTTCTATTCGCCCCTTCTCTATTAAACTCTCTGATTCCTCTAGCTTGCTTTTTTTCTTTGACTTACTTCTAATTTCTTCCTTCATTTGTTTGTATTTTTCCAATTCTTCCATAATTAAAGTAAATTCTGAATGATCTATTTTGTTGTCTGTTATTGCTTTTGATATATGTGTAAGTAGTGTGTTTAGCTTTGAATCAGCCAACATTTTAATCTGAAGATGTTTTTCAGATTTTGTTCTGCTTCTTCTAACCACAAACTTACCCACTAAAGCGGCTAACCCAACAACTAAAGCACAGCCTTCTAGAACCATAGTTGCAGGTATCGCTACTACGGTTGATAGTAAAGCGATTCCCCCTGCTCCGGCACCCAGCGCTATAACGGTTAGTCCAGCTTCTACATTGTCCACATTCTTACTAATCTTTAAATACTTTTTACTTAGTTGCTCTCTTTCCTTAACTTCATTTTCTAGAAAAGTCTGAATTTCTGATATCTTTTGTAACCTGAATGATTGACCATTGTCTCTTGAGGATATTACTGGTTCTAATGATGGTGCATTTGGTATATTTTGTGCTTCTGGTAACTCTGGATAAATCTTTTCTTTTAGTTCCATTTTATTAACAGCAACTTATTTTTAAATAGAATAGTAAAGACGACACAAAAAGGTGTTTTCTTGTATTTTTTTTAATTTACCAGAGTTGTTTGTAATTGTTGCAACCATGTCATCCACTTCTTCTAACGTAACTTCATTTGTAATAGATAATTGATTAAGTTTAAGATTATAAGATAGAGAAGCTAAAACAAAACCTTTACTCATATTGAAGCCCATACCTAAGGCTAACGTCATCGTTTGTCCTCCTTCTATTACTAACGGTTGTTGGGTAAAAATATCCCATGTAACAGGATTAACTTTTTTAGCTGAATACTTAACTTCTACAGGTTTCCAAAAAATAGTTTTTGGTTGAACTATTTTATGTTTTCCATTTCCAAATTTATGTACGTTCATTTTTTAATTTACAATATTGCACCTAATATAGGAATATTAGCAAATGGACTATTAGGTCCTAAAAGAAGACCTTTTCCATCATAAATTTTACCACCTTGTTTTAAATACAATCCATCACCAACGGAACTCAATCTGTTACCCTTTGCTGGACCAAGAAATAAACCTTCACCATCAGTTTCTACTTGACAGACGCAACCACCTTTCTTAAGATACAAACCATTACCCATTGCTTTTTGAACACCTGAAGAAGCTAGACCAGATAACGCACCAACTCCTATAGCAGGTAAAACGGTTCTTGCTAATGTTGGTAAAACTGATGAAGCTAAACCCGCCAACAAAGGTAAAAATCCACCTTCTACTTTCATGTTGTGTTTAAGTTGTTTAGTTGACATTCTAAACGTTGCCCCCTTACCACCTTTATAAGCTTTTGTAAGTTTATTTACTTGAGATTTGGTTAATGCTACTACATCATTACCATGAATATCTTCATGCTTTAAACGAATACTTGCTGGAGCTTTGTTTCTAAAAGAATGTAAAATTTTTTCCTTTTGTCCGTCTGATATATTTATTTTAGCGTTAATATAGTTTGTCATTTTTTATATCTATCTTGCTTCTCTTAAATGAAATCTAATTGATAAATTTTCCCCTCTAAGATTGAGTAATGTTCCATCTTGGTCTGTAATTGATACATTTAAATTATGTATTTCATTTAATGTTAGGGGAAGGTAAACAAGGTTTACCGGATTTTCTATAATTTTATATCCTGGTGATACATTTGGAAAAAAACTATAAATTGTATTTTTTTGTGAACCGTTAACATAACTACCTGAAATTAAATCTATATTAACTAGTAAGCTATTAATACTAAGAATATTTACTACATTTTCTGATTCATGAAATCCTTGTGTATATTTAGAACGAGAGAACCCTAATATTTTAGCAATAGAATGTTGTTGGTTAAAATCAACCTGATATCCATTTTCTAAAACAAGAATAGACTTTAAAGTATTAGTATTTGCTGAGATGCTAATATAATATTCTTCATTAACAGCATCATAATGACCCTTTTTTCTCATTTCTTGTTGAATTACATCATTAATATCAACTAGATCATAACTTCCTTCAGGTATTCTTATTTTTACCCATGTTGCACCATTATCTGGTGAATAAACAAAAATGTTATTGCTTGCATCAATATTAGGAAATGAATAATAAGTTTCAAGATTAACCAATGCTATTTCATATTCTTTATCTTTTTCTAATTTAAGTGGAGGAGTAAATCTTGTTGTAAACTCTGTTTTGTTATCGCTTACGATAATTTGAAATGATGTTTTATGGTTAGTGTTTTTTACTATCTTTTCAAGTAATTCTACTTCCATTTTATAAATTTGTAAAATATATTTTAATGAAAAATATATTTTTTAATTATAATCTTTGTAATTTCGTGGTATGTAAAAGTTATCAAAACCACATCTATATTTTCCATCGTTAGGGTTCTTAGTTAAATCTAACACTACAAAACCATGAGGTATTTCCCAACATTTTTTACAAAAATTGATAAACTCTGTTTTAGTCATATCATCTCCTACATGATCACTATAAATATGATTAAGATTTTTTAAGTCTTGTCTAAACAAACATATTAAGTTTGCATTTTCTCTAATAGTTTGACGTGGTAGTCTAAAATAATTTTGTGCCAGATAAAAACAATCGGCATTACTATGTCTACCCCTTACATAATAGTTTTCACACTTGTTTTGTCTTTCTAAAAGTAAGTCATCAAATATCATTAAGTTTTTATTTGATGCATTTAAATCTCTTGGATCAGGTACATCACTAGCATATTCATAAAATTCACAATCGATATCAGATTTTTCCTTAATTGTTTTTGCCCATTCTTCAACTAATGCAGTAGGTGAAATATCTCGGTTTTGAACTTCATCTTTAAGTGAGAACAACCTTAATATGTATTCTTTTGGTATTTTTTCTTCAAAAGCTTTTTTAAGTATGCGATATTCTGGTTGAAACAAACTTTTACCAAAAACGTATAAGTTACCATAATCTAACCAATCAGGTCTTAACAAAAGGTTAAGTAAAAGTGTAGTTTTACCACATCCTGATTTGCCTACTATTAAACCCCTGATACTCCTAGGTAAAAGGGGATGGTTAAATCTTTTTGCTAATGTTTCATTCCAAGATAAATTAACAATATCCATATTTTAATTAAAAAAATTTATTTTAATATATAAAAAATGTATTGCGTTAAATGTAAAAAGAAAACTGATACTACTGATTTAAAATGTACGGTAAGTAAAAATGGTAAAAATATGGTGCGAGGAAAATGCGCTATTTGTGGTACAACTAAAACACAATTTGTTAAACAAAAAGAAGGTGGTTCGTTGTTAAACAAAGCAATCAATAACTTACCTGTTGAAATGCATTTACCTGGTCATAATTTTACTGGTCCTGGTACCAAGTTAAAGAAAAGATTAAATCCTGATTTATCACCTAAAGAATGGTCAAAGCCTGTTAATCGCGTTGATGAAGCGGCTTATCATCATGATATCTGTTATCTTAAGCATAATGATACTAAAACACGGAATGATGTGTGTGATGCTAATATGCTTAAAGAGTTAAACGGTATCTATAATCCTACTATTAAGGAAAGAATGGAAAGAGGATTGGTTTCTTCATTGATAGGAACCAAGAAAAGATTTGGTATGGGTGTCGGTAAAAAAAAAAATATTCACTAGCAGAAGAATTACATAAACCTGTAAAAAGAAAATTTAAGAAAAGGAGAGTTAGAGTAGGGGGTGTCGATAGGATATGGGCAGCAGATTTAGTAGATATGCAAGCATTTTCTAAACTAAATCGTGGAGTAAAATTTCTTCTTGCTGTCATTGATATCTTTTCAAAATATGGATGGTTAATACCATTAAAGGATAAAACAGGAAAATCTGTTTCTGCTGCACTGAAGAGTATTTTTAAGGAAAGAAAGCCTGAGAAAATGTGGGTGGATCGGGGGAAAGAGTTTTATAACAAAGATGTTAAAGATTTGGTTGAATTGTATTCTACTGAAAATGAAGAAAAATCAAGCGTTGTTGAGAGATGGATTAGAACAATGAAAGAAAAAATGTGGAAGTATTTCTCTGCTCACTCAACAAATGTATATATTGATGTATTACAAAATCTTGTTAAGGAATACAACAACACGAGGCATTCTTCTATTAAGATGACACCAATTGAAGCAAGTAAGAAGAAGAATGAAAATAAAGTTTGGACAACATTGTATCCTGATTATGATCAAGTAAGGGAGGATATCAAACCAAAGTTTTCTGTTGGAGACAAAGTAAGGATAAGTAAAAAGAAAAAGACTTTTGAAAAAGGTTATACTACGAGATGGACTGAAGAGGTTTTTACAGTTTCAGAAGTAAAACATACGACGCCTATAACGTATAAGATTGAAGATTTAAATGGTGAAGAAATAAAAGGTTCTTTTTATGAGCCTGAACTACAAAAAACGAGCCAAGAGGTGTTTAGGATAGAAAAGGTTATTAAAAAAGGTAAAAAGAAATCTCTTGTAAAGTGGAAAGGTTATTCTGATGAGTTTAATTCGTGGGTTGATAACGGTGCCATTGTAAATATTTAACTATATAAAAATGAAAGATATTTTAATTGATGATATAACTTTACCAAATAAACCTTTAAGCAATTTTGAGCTTGAGGATGCCGTAAAAAAATTAAAAATAAAAAATTTTAGAGGAATATTTTTAAGAGATACCCTACCTAAAAAAGTAAGAAATAAAGAATGTGGTATATTTAATCTTGATGACTCTGGTGGTCCCGGTACTCATTGGGTTGCTTGGTTTAAAGATGGAAAGAAAAAAATTTATTTTGATAGTTATGGTATTCAACCACCTCTTGAAATTATAGATTATTTAAAAAGTCCATTACATTACAATACGGATCAATTACAACAAGCAGGTGAAGTATTTTGTGGACATTTATGTTTGTATATTCTTAAAGAGTTGTGCTTGGGTAATAAATTTCAAGATATTTTAAATAAACTTTTTTAGCAATATTAAAAAAAATGCCTGTTGATAAATTTGGAAGAATGGATGATGTTAAAACAAGTGGTGATGGTGTATCACTTGCTTACATTACTAACAACTTTTTACGTAAAGATGGAACAACCACTGTTACCGGTTCCATAAATATGGATGGTAACACATTAACGAGGGTTAGTAATCCAGTAAATCCTCAGGATGTAGCTACTAAGAGTTATGTTGATGGTAGTAGCTCAGGGTTGTTAGATGAAAACGGGGGGTATCATATAGAGGGGTATCTAAACATGGGTTTTAATAAAATAAAAAACTTAGATGAACCTGAGGGGCCCAGTGAAGCTGCTACAAAAAGATATGTAGATGGTATTAATGCAATACGAAAACAACAAGATGGTACCTGGTCTGCTGTTGCAGATATAAGCATGAAGGGGTATCATTTAATGGATCTTATAGATCCTGCATCCCCGATGGATGCTGCTACAAAAAGATATGTAGATTATGCTAATCGCGCATTTATTCATGATGGTGATACATATACATCAAGTAGTGACATTTCTATGGGTGGATGGAGGATTAATGATGTTGCTTCACCTATAAATAATCGACAAGTTGCAAATAAGTTTTATGTAGATAGCATTGTTAATACGGCCACCGCAGGAAAAAGAGCTTTAAGACAAAACCAAGCTGGGGTTTTCTTAGCAACTGGTAAAATAGATATGAACACTCACCCACTTACTGGCTTACCAAATCCAATAGACCGTGATTCTGCTGTCAATAAAAATTATGTTGATAATGGGGGTGCCATTGTAAAAAATCCTGATGGAAGCTTTACAGCTTCTGCGGATATTTATATGCAAGGCTTTACTATAAAAAATGCTGTGGCTCCCGTAGAAGAAAGAGATATAGCAACAAAATCCTACGTAGATGAAAAAATAGGCATTAAACCAAAACCTATAATTACCGTGTGGGCTGAGGAAAAGGGAGAACTTAAGAGAAACAGCTTTCAGTTTTCATTTGGTAATGGTTTAGCCGGTCCATCTCATGCATTGGGGGGTTATTGTTTATCCGCGTCAGGAAGAATATTACGTGGCACATTAGTTTCTTTACCAAAAGATGATAATGATAGTATACTTGAAATAACCATATCATCTGCTGAAACTGGAAAAAATATTATTAAAAAACGTGATGAGTTATGTACTTGTACAGAGTTTAATCCTCCTATTGAGGTCAACCAATGTGATGTTATAAATTTTAAAACTGTATCAAAAAATCCAAAGGTAACTAATTCTTATGTAGCTATATTGATAGAATTGGACTTGTAAAATATATAACCCAGAAAAAGGGTTAAATATTTATAAAAACTTAAAGTTTATACTATATTCTTCAATGTCATTAATACAACTTTCAAGGAAACTATGTTCATTTGGACAATCTATAAATCTTTGTTTAAAGAGAGATAGCAAATTGGTTAAATCTTTACTGTAAAAATGATGTTTAACGCGTATGTTGTTACCACCAGCATAAAATGTTATGTTTAAAGTATCTTCTTTAGGTTGTTCATAAAACATTTTACTGCAGTAATAGTAGATATCACTAAACCATCTTTGATTTTTATAGGGCATAAGACCGGTTCCATTTGTGTAAATGATTTTGTTTGTGTTTATAGGATGAATATTTGATTTATCCTTAAGTAGGTCATTTAGCTTTTGCTTGAAATCTGGTTCTAGTTCTAGCATTTTATTTTATGAAAATTTTTTTTAATTTTTTTTTTTTTATTCATCAATGTTTATTAAACCGTTTTCTAGTTCTTCTCTTTCAGATATTAAATGATCTAGATAGAAACAATTGTCTGCAAATTCACAATTTTTATCAAACCATTCTTGCATTACTCCACCATATATACTATGGGTTAGGTAGTAAGTATATTTACTTATTTTTTTATAAAACTCTTCTAGTTCTCTAAATTCTTTTTCCAGATTTTCCACATGTTTGTATTCTTCTTCCTCTACGGAAAATGCTACACATGCTCTGTTTGTTATTTCTTTAAATAACTCATATTTATGATCAATATCATTATATGCTCTTAATTGGAATTTGTCTATTACCTGTTTGTCTTTTACAGATTTACTTGCTTCTATTTCTTCCTTTATTTTTTCCATATTTCTCTTTTAATATGGGTTATATATCATCTTAAGATGAAATATATACCATGGATTATTATTTAAGTCCTATTTTTAACATGTTTTTTTCATAGTCTTATTCGTCAAACACATCAGCTACTTTCTCTATTATTTGTTTTTTAAAAACATCACAATCCTTGTCTAAATATGAATGTTCATCATTTAAAGCATATTTAACATCATTTTTTATATCCTCAAACACTTTGTCTAAAGTTTCCTCCATCCGTTCTCTTATCTCATCAACATCTGTATTTAAAGCTATGTCGTTTTTTAAATCATCTAACTGAAACTGAAGATCCTCCTCTTTCACAGCATTAAAGTAGCGGGTAAGATTTCTTATTGCTTTTGCTATTATATCCTCTGCTCTACTTTCAAACAAACCGTTGATGATGCTTGCCTCTTCATAAAACAAGCTGTCAAACTCTTCTTGTGATCGTATGATAACACCCTTGTTATCATTATTATCACTCATGTTTTCATTATTCTCAGTAAAACTTGCCATTATTTTACCTACTTTTACTTAGGAATTTTTAATCTTAAATTCAATTTTTATTTAATCATGGCAAGCGATTTTTTTTTTTTTTTTATTAATATCCCAACCCACTCAAAGGTCATATAAACCCGCTAGCCATTGCGTGATGCGTTGGTTGATGGGGGGTTTCCGGGGGTTAACTGATGTAAGTGATTGTCTGGGTTGATGGGTTTGTTGGTTAACTGATGCAATGATTAACTGATGCAATAATTAACTGATGCAATGGGGGGTTTGGCGATTAACTGATGTAAGAGTTTGTCTGGTTGATGGGTTTGTTGGTTAACTGATGCACCCGGTTAGCTGGTTAGCTGGTTAGCTGGTTAACTGATGCAATGACGCGTGATGATGAAATTTTTTTTTTAAAAAATTAAATTTTTTTTTTTCGAAAATTTTTCATCTACCGCGTGGGGGGTTGATATGATATATTAATTGAATTAAAGGTAAAAGGATTAAGATAGAGGTTAGTTTGATTTAATTATGAATGCTTAACCTATTGGTTCGTTGGTTTATGATTTCATGAGCATGCGGCTTAGAGGGCGTGTTACATGAAATTTTGGAGATGCTTATTGTGTTGCGTAAGGGATGTCGTATTGTAAGGTTTATATAGAGGTTTGGCCTAGATCGAGTATTATCTACTCTACTGATGACAAAATAAATGTGACACAAAAATTGAAATTTGTTTTGGGAAGGGTATAAAACATTTCGGAAAAGGAGAAAATGCTGGCTACCAGCATTTTCTCCTTTTCCCACAAAGTTTTCAACAGGCTTTCACCAGAGGGTCGTTAAAAGTCAGGAATGTGTGGTAATGGCTTAAAATTGGGAGAAAACTGGTTCATGAATGACAAAATGTGATTTGACTCTGACTGTAGTAGGCAACAAAATTTTGGGCACATCCATTTTAAAAGCATTTGCAGATGTCAAATTAAATGTGGCTCAAATGAATGGATTTGTCTTTGATAGATTTGTCTTGTGGAAAAAAAATACTTGTAAGAATCATACCATTATTTTCTCCCTTTTTCACACTGTTTTAAAAAGGTTCATGGCTTATTTGGTTAAAAGATAAGGCAAATTAGAGACCAGGAAAAGTTCCTCTCCCAACAATTCAGCACACAAGTTATTATCAAAAGAGACTACAGACCAAAAAACATGGACAGAAACCAGACTACTTTTTCTGAGAGAATGCAATTAGCATATCTATGCAATTTATTAATGATAATCACAGAAATAATACTCTGAAAATACTCATGATAATGATAATAATAATGAGAATAATAATTAAGTGAATAAAGACTTTGATATTTCTTGTGTTAAAAAAAAGTAAATGTTAATATTTCTTAAAAAATTTCAGCCCTCTGACCTTTGCCAGAATATGCTCTGATTACAAAAGTCAGGCACTTGCTCACGAAATTATATCACGGACACCCTTTTGTATTATTTATATAATTATACAGCAGACAACTTTGGTAAACATCAAGATCATATAAATTACTTCTTACAATGTTTTCTAAATCATAGAGAAATCATATTTTTCTGTAATTATAAAAGTGTCTCTCTTGTATTACATTAGTTTTCAGTAGGTTTACAATAGCACCACTCAGTACTGGGTTAATCCTTCACTAAATAATCCTGTCTTTTAACATCACCCTGAGTGGAAACATTTTGAAAACATTGTGGAAAAAAGAGAAAATGCTGGTAACCAGCATTTTCTCCTTTTCCTACAATGTTTTCTACCCTTTTACCGATAATTTCAATGATTTCAGCAAGATTCAATTTAGCATCTGCAAATCCTTTCAATTTGATCATGTCCAGAATTTTGTTGGCTGGTAAAGATGAGTACCATGACAATTCAAATCTTGTGAGCCTTTTTTTTTTCAAGCAATGGCATTTTATTTTTTGTGTCAAACATTCATACAATAAAAATTCATATGGTTCATCCCATCCCCACCCCCCTTCTTAGCCCATAGGCCAGCTTCTAAGCAAAGGACAGCATCTCTAAGCATAGGCTGGATCAAGCTCAGACTGGAAAGAATAATTATGTAGTTGGGTCTTAGATCTTCAAAAATTATTAGTATTGGAGTCAATGTCATGGAACAAGAATGACCCTTTTCATTGTGTAGGGCTGTAAGGGTAATGTCTGAACAATAGGGAATTCCTCTCTAATGTCTCTTGAGTTTAAACCATGTTATGCCAAAATTGATACTGACAGAGATTGTCTTTTATTTCTCTTCTCTTTCTCAATCCTTTACCAAACAATCCAGTGTTGACCCTGAGGAAAAAGGCTTTTTGAAAAAAAGTGTGGCAAAAAGAGAAAATTATAGTGACCAGCATTTTCTACTTTTCCCATTATGTCTTACTACCCATTCAAAGATAAATCCATCATTGAGACACATTACATTTTGTCATGTGAAAGTGCTTTCAAACTGAGTGTGACTAAAATTTTGTTGTTTGGGTGAGAGTTAACTCTTTACAACACAATCCTGACTTTTAATGACCCCGATAAAAGTAGCCTTTTGAAAATATTGGGGGAAAAGGAGAAAATGCTGGTAACCAGCATTTTCTCCTTTTCCCACAATGTGTTCTGCAAGTTTCCCATAACAAATTCAATTTTTGAGTCACATTTAATTTGTCGTCTGCAAATGCTTTCAATTTGGACAAGTCTACATTTTTGCTGTGTAGAAGAGTTAACTAATGTTGATTGTATTTAGGCAGACTTTTTGGTCTTTGTCTTAGGTATTTGTACTCTCTTTGTTTTAAGCTTATTCTTGTTGAATAACTCTTTACGGAACGACAAAAATTTACAGCCGTCCAAATTGAAAGCATTTGCAGACGACATTGTAGATGTGGTGGAAAGTTTGCTCTTTGATTCTGAAAGGTTAGAAAATAATATGGGAAAAGGAGAGAATGCTGGTTACCAGTATTTTCTCCTTTTCCCACAATGTTTTCAAAAGGCTTCTGTTTCAGGGTCATTAAAAGTCAGGATTATGTGGTAAAGGATTAATTACTTTCTATGAGACTGCTGCTTTGGACAGTCATGTCATTTATCCCTTTACCACCTGGCAAAATTTTAGACTTGTCAATATTGATGAAATTTACAACAATTCAAACATTTTTCTTTTCCAAATAATAGCATCTGTCTTTGAATAGGCCAAAAACATTGTGGGAAAAGGAGAAGTTAATGATTAATGTTTCTCCTTTTACCACAATGTTTTTTCAGGAAGCTAAATTTCTTTCTTCGGGTTGTTAACTTTAGAATTGTATGGTAAAGGATAAACTCTCTCGGTATGTAACTCGAGAAATTCAACTTTTTTTTCTGAGGTCTAAAAGAAGATTTCTACTGCTATTGGAGATGAATTTGGTCATTAGTCTAGCACGTGGTAGCATGCAATCTGATCTTGATCTAAGCCATCTGCAAATTTGAATTACATTAAGTGGTCGATGGTAGTGAAAGGCGGTCAACCTACAGTATGACAAAAAAAGTACCATATGACTCCTGTTTACTACAGCATTTTCTCCTTTTCCTACAATGTTTTCTTTCCTATATAGAACAGAAAGCATAATTTGAGCTACATTTGTCATCTGCAAATGCTTTCAATTTGGTATGGTCCAAAACTATGTCATTTGGTAAAGGGTTAACCCTTTACCATATGACAAAATTCTATACTGGTCCTATTTGAAAGCATTTGCAGACGACATATTTAATGTTGCTAAAATGATGATTTCTGCCATGAATATGGTAGAAAACATTGTGCGAAAAGGAGAAAATCTGGTTACCAGCATTTTCTCCTCTTCCCACAATGTTTTCAAAAGGCTTCTTCCTCAGGGTTGTTAAAAGTCAGGATTGTGTGGTAAAGGGTTAAGGGTTAACATAGAAAAAGCTTCAAAAATTAATTGTGATTAAAATATTTTTCTGATTATTTCTTTATTTTTGTTGTTGTTGCAGCTGTTTCAAATACAATTTTTTCAAAATATATTCTGAAAAGGGCATTAGTAAAATAATATAACAATAAATGTATACATTAAATGTCTTAATCTCAAGAAACAAAAATTTCATTCCAAGTTCAAGTAAGTTTACAAATATACATTATCTTTTTCTTGTCTATAAAGAAAGCATCAAGACAATCTAGTCTGCATGGCTACATCAGAGCTCCAGATAAGAGGGAGTGATGGTATTCTAAATCCATTATTTCTCTTCCAAACCCTATGTTGTGGGTACTCATTAGAATCGGCTCGATGAGATGATTCTAATGAGTACCCATAACATAGGGTTTAGAGGAGAATAACCAATATTTTCAATTTTGAAAAAAAAAATCAATCCCTCTATCTGGAATTCTAGCTACATCATTTTAAATGATCACATTCTAACATAAGAATATAAGTAATACATACTTTTTCTATTTCTGAAGTTGGCGTGGAAAATGTTGACATTGTGGAGTTGTTGACTTCCCTGACATCATGATGACTATTTGATTCATCTATATCAAAACTGACTTCTTTCTTCTTGGTTGTATTTGTAATATTTGACATGGGGTCATATGTTATTGTTAGATGATCATGACTACCATTGCTATTGTCAAGGTAACGAGAATTGTCTTCCAAAAAGCATGCTGGATACTTTTCATCTGGTGCCACAATTTTCAAATGTTTCCTCGCTTTATTCCTTTGATCAAACTTTCTGAGAAAGCATATAACAAGTATCATAATTAAGGAAAGAACTATTGTTAATATCACAACTATAATAACGATAACTGTGTTATTTGAGCTATCATTTTCAGTTACACTAAGACCAGATGTGTTTGATGAACGAATTATAATATCTAGGTCAGACTCTGCTTTAAGTGGAGGGGTCCCCCCATCCTTGACAGCAACTTTGAGTCGGAATGTTCTATTTTGTTTGATGCTGATTTGTCTTGTGAGATATATACCTCCCATTTTGGTATCCATGATGAACAAATTCTCATCATTACCTGATGTTATTTCATAGGATGATATAGAATTAAGCCCCTCATCTAAATCTTCAGCCTCTATTTGGGCAACTTTGTTACCAATCTGGATATTACTGAATACACTAACAGTCTTGTTCCGAGCTTTAGGAAATTTCAATGTTGGGGCATTATCATTCTCGTCTGTTACAAACACAGTAACATTTGCTGAGCTGCTAAGTCTTGGTGAACCTTTGTCCAACACAACAACAGTGAAGTCATATCTACTTTGCTGCTCTCTGTCTAATTGCCTGTTAGTTTTAATAACACCATCTGGGAAAACAACAAAAGGGACCTCATTTTCATAATCTTCTTGCATGAGGAACATAACAGCAGCATTCTGACCTTCATCTAGATCAGAAGCATTTAATTTCTGCACTAAAGTATCAGAGTTTTTGTTTTCACTGACACTAAACTCAGTTGGTTGTAGCACTCTTGGAATATTATCATTCTTGTCTGATATTGTAAGTTTCACAATTGCCATACTTGACAATGATGGGATGCCTCTGTCTCTAGCAATCACTCTAAAAGTGATTTCTGGAGTTGATTCTCTGTCAAAGGTTTGGTTCGCTCGTAGACTTCCAGAAAGTTCATCAATAACAAATTTAAAATGGGTACTTTGTTTATCAATATAATATCTCACTTCACCATTCTCATCTAGATCTTCATCAAATGCAATTATCTGAGCAAATGTCCTGAAATTCTCATGATTTTCTGGTACAGTTCCAGTAAAAAATGGTTGAGTGAATTCTGGTGCACAATCATTCTCATCAGCTAGTGACACCATAAACCCAGCAGAAGTACTGAGAGAGGGTGAGCCAAAATCATGGCAACTGACCAAAATCTGATGCAAGTCTTGCTTCTCCCTATCCAGCTCACCTCCTACCACAACTTTGTAACCTTTACCAGCCATTCTTTGTAGCTCAAATTTATAATCTGATATAGCACATTCCACTTCACCATTTCTTCCAGTGTCTTTATCAATCACATTTATATGAGCGACAAAAGTTCCTGGGCTTGCAGACTCTGACATGTTTTTAATACGTGAATTTCCTGGTGACAGTAAGTTTATTTCCATGATGGGAGGATTATTTCCAACATCTATAACATCTACACGAGCCAAGGCCTGTGTAACATGGGGCTGATCACCATTGTCTGCAGCCTCAATTATTATCTTATAAAAAGTTCCTGATTCATAAACTAGTTTGTTTTTCAGAAGAATCTCACCACTAACTGGAGACATCTCAAACAAATCATTTACTCTTTGATCCAACTGATTCTGGCTAAATCTATAAGTAATCCTTCCATTTTGGCCAATGTCAGCATCAGTAGCATCTACTCTGAGAACTGTAGTTCCAATTGTGATATTTTCTCTCACAGTAACATCATAGCTCTGTTGTGTGAACTGAGGGCTGTTGTCATTAACATCACTTACAGTTATATTTATAAATACAGCACCAATCTTTTTAGGTTCACCACCATCCATTGCAATCACCATCACACTGTAATGATCCTTTATCTCACGATCGATGGGAGAATTAAGTATTAGTTTCACTGTAAAGCTACCATCCAGTTTTCTCACAACATCAAGTCCAAAGTCACCATCTTGTTCTCGAATTTCATATCCCTGAACTGAAAACGCTCCAGTATCCAGATCTGATGCACTCTTAATCTGAAATGATGTTCCAACTACAGTAGACTCAGAGATGGCAAGATTTACAATGTTAGATGGAAACAATGGAGCATTGTCATTAATGTCAATAATGACAAGACTGACTGAAATAATGGCAAAAAATGAACTTTGTGGTCTGGATGATCTAACTGCAATGTCAAATGCAAGACTACAAAAAGTTTGTGAATGACAAATGTTTCTGGATTCCCTGTCAATAACAATTGCAGTATATAACACCCCTGTGTTTTCATTTAATGACAATAATGTTTGAATGTAACTCTGCTGAAGAAAGCTGTATTTGATATATCCTTGTTCTTCAGGAGGAATGTCTCCTAAAAACTGGAAACTGGTGGATACATTTCCAACAAATGTGTCTTCGGGAGATTCTTCAGTGATGGAAAATGTCACCTGATAGTTTTGAGCATTTGAACACACAGTGAAGATGAGCAAAAGTCCAATCAGGTCTCTCATATTTGAAATATAGGCTGCCTCCATCACCATGATTTCTGTATATTTATTTCACAGGTAGGAACTGTTGGTTGTTACAGTAGGGGTTCAACTTGTCATATGCATCTGAAAGTAAAATAAAGAAATATACTTTTTCCTATGTTGTTAAACTTATAAAAAAAAAATGCATTGGGTAATTTCTTGTTATCATGTCAAATGCATAAATGAAAGTGTAAAACGATTCTACACTTGGCTTAAAGGTTTTTAGTTTTGACCATGTTCGATTCCCACAAAGGGGAAATTCCAATCACTGCTTTAAAATTCCTCCCCTGAAAATGCACTTACCTGAACAACATGAGCCAATATGAATAAATATGTGGTGTATTGCCAAAATTTTACAAGAAAATCCAAAAGTAAGTCTGACTCCAGGCTGTTCAAATTTTCTTCAAACATAAAAACTTGAATATTCACAATGACTCTTCAGTGTCTTGCAAGACTTGTTCATCTTTTATACACCATGATTTAGCATTTTTTTCATGAACACAAAAGATGAACAAACAAAAATTATTTCACTCCATTTTACCTCCTTACCACAAAACAAATTTTAGACTCGTCCATATTAAAAGCTTCTGCAGATGAAAAAGTCAGTACTGATACAAATAAATCAAAGTTCATTGACAGGAAAAAAAGTCTTCTCTTTCAGAGTCGTTAAAACTTGAGATTGCGGAGAAAAGGGTTCAAAATGACACCTCAAAATTTTAAATATGGTCCAATAACTTCATTTTCAAACAGTTACAATGCTACTTGTAACACCTATATAAATTACAGACCCACTTCAGACAGCAATAGAGGGTAACACTTAACTAGAGTGCAAAATTACTGGCTTTTCCAAATTAAAGCTATTTGCACACAACTGAAATTCAGCAGGTGATGAAATTACTATTTGTCCTTTGACATGGTAAACAATATATTAAAAATGGAAAATGCTAGTCATCATCATTTTCTCTTTTCCTATGATGTTTTCTGTAGGTCATGAAAACAAGACAATGTTTGCCAAAGGATTAACAACAGGCTGAAGACTGGTTCAGTTCTAACAACTGTTATCGTGAAATTAATAAAGACCAAATCAAAACAACTCTTTTCATGAGGAAAAATATTATTTGTGTTACTTAAATACACTGACACGGTGATATGGGCACTGCCTCTTTTCACGGTGGATCCTAAACTAGTGAAATAAATGAATACTTTCAGTCAATAAGAAAGTTTTCTATAACTCTTTACCACACAACAAATTCAGACCAGTCCAAATTGAATGCATTTGCAGACAAAATAAATATGGCTGAGAAATTGAAATTTGCTCTGGGAAGGGTAGAAAAGATTGTGGGAACAGGAGAAAATGCTGGTTACTGGCATTTTCTCCTTTTCCCACAATGTTTTCAAAAGGCTTCTTTCTCATGGTCGTTAAAAGTCGGAATTGTGTGGTAAAAGGATAATCAATGTCAACGAAATTTGAACAATATTGCCAGCAAAAGGATACTAATATGTCTACATGCTCAGCATTAAACAATTATATTATAGTTTAATAAGCACAGGACTGTGTATGGACAACAAAAATTTGGACAACATCATATTCTACAACTGTTCCCTTTATCGCCGTGCAATAAACTATCCCTGTGTTTTCACCACTCTAAAGAAGAAGGCTTTCAAAAACATTGTGGAAAAAGAAGGAAATGCTGGTAACCAGCATTTCCTTCTTTTTCCACAATGTTTTCCTCCTTCAAAAGACTTTTTTCATTATCAGAGCCACATTTATTATCTGCAAATGCTCTCAATTTGGCCAAGTTGAAAAGATTGTCACTTTGCATTAACTCTTTACCAAACCATAAAATCCTAGACTGGACCAGATTGAAAGCATTTGCAGATGACAATTTAGATGAAGCTTAAATGGTGATTTATGTATTGGATAGGATAGAATACATTGTTGGAAAAAGGAGAAAATGCTGGTTACCAGCATTTTCTCCTTTTCCCACAATGTTTTCAAAAGCCCTCGTTCTCTTTCAGGGTCCTTAAAACTCGAGATGATATGGTAAAGAGTTAAAGAGATATAAAGCCTAAATGTGGTGAGGGAGACTTTACTTTTCTGACAAAACAAGGTAAATACTCAGCCTAACACTGTATCCAGAAAAGCAAACACATCAAATAAGTTAAACTTTGTCAATGTGGATTTTTCTTCATGACCCTTTTTTCGCATTAAGAAATACAGGCTAAATTGCATGAAAAAAACAATCATTTCACAGTATTTCTGTGATTCATCACCCAACAGTATACATGTATTACACTTTATGACAGGACAAATAGACACATCCAAGTTGAAAACACTTGCAGAGGATGAATCAAATCCTGATGATATAATTGTCTTTGAAAGGGCTAAAAACATTTTGGAAAAAAGAGAAAATGCTGGTTACTAGCATTTTCTCCTTTTTTCACAATTTTTTTGAAAGATATCTACCTCAGGGTTGTTAAAACTCCTGATTGTTTGATAGTGTTAAATTATGCCAAGGCAACAGCATGATGTTGCTAGCTGACTGTACCTATGATCTACCATAAAGAAATAATTTCCATGTGCAAGGTCTCTTGGACTAAAAATTTAGATCCAGTTAGCCCTTTACCATACAATCAAAATCAAAAGGCTTTTGAAAACATTGTGGGAAAGGGAGAAAAAGCTGGTAACCAGCATTTTCTCCCTTTTCCAAACTGGTTTCTACCCTACCAGAGACAAATCCCATCATTGAACCACATTTTATTGTTGTCTTCAAATGCTTTCAAATTGGCCAAGTCTAAAATTTTGTTGTATGGTAAAGTTAAATGTAATAGAAGCAAAATCTGAGTTATTTTCTTTAACCCTTTACCATACAATCCCGAGTTTTAAAGAAGCCTTTTGAATACCTTGTGGGAAAAGGAGAAAATGCTGGTTAACAGCATTTTCTCCTTTTCCCACAATGTTTTCTACACTATCAGAGATAAATTCCATCATTTTAGCTGCATTTTTTTGGGTTATAAAAACATATGGTTGTATGGCGAAGGGTTTAATAGGTGTTTCAGGACATTTCAACATGTGGTTGAGCCCGGCCCTCTATAACACCTACCAATATACCTAACACATGCTTTAAATTTAATTGTACTAGAATACCTCATTACTTTCTGAAACAAATTAACAGCAGTAAGCTCTGAAAATATTTTTCTAAGATACAAGTTAATCAAAATGAATGAATACCTTGTCATATGAAACAAGGTTGGCAAAAGGAGAAATTGCTTGCTAAAACATGCGAGTCAAATGCCAGATGAAGAATTAGTTATCTGCAGGTTGTAATCACTTCAGTTTAGGTTTAACCCATTCTATCTTCTCTTTTTAACCCTATACCACACAATCTCCAGTTTTAACGACCCCTGGGGAAATGGGCTTTCAAAAACAGTGTAGAAGAGGGAGAAAATGCCGGTAGCCAGCATTTTCTCAGCATTTTCTCATTTTCTTTCAATTTTTTCTACTCTTTTTAGCTCTTTTCGTCATCTAGGTTTCTGTTGTTTGTCACCTGCAATTTCCATTTCTAAAGCCTAAAATTGTATTGTTTGGTAAAAGGCCAAACAAATAATAATGGCTTCTAAACTATTCACCACACAATCCGGAGTTTTAACCATCCTGAAGGAGAAGGGTTTTTAAAACATGGTGCAAAAAGGAGAAAATACTGGTAACCAGCATTTTCTCCTTTTCCCAACATGTCTTCTACCCTGTCAAAGAACTTATTTGATTTGTATCACTTTAAAATTTATCGTCTGCAGATGCTTTCAATTTGGAAGAGTCTACAATTTGTCTTTGGGTAGATGGTTAGAGTCTCCAGCAAGGCTAAAAATCAGCAGAGAAAAATCAGTTTTTGGAAGGTGACAGTCACATGCAGTGATCTAGATATCTTCTAATATTGTAACTTTTGTTGCTGAACACGCCTAATTTACAACACCGGTGCAGCAGGCAAAGGCTAGAGCTTTGAATCTGCTTCAAAATTTTTATGGCTACCTGCACATGCAAAAATATTTCATGTGGGAGGATACTTCAATATCCAGGCTATGGAACTAACATGCTGGAGAGCACTAACTTGGAACTGGTGGAACTTGGGAAAAATGTGTATGTGCTGTTTCAAAGATAAAGACTGAAGCCTTGTTGAAATTTAAGCTGCCTAAAACTCAATTTATACAAATAAATTAGGAGAGGTACATATTTCATAGTAATTTTCATAAGGTTCTATCTTTTTCCCACACAACAAAATTTAAGACCCGTCCAAATTGAAAGCATTTGCAGACGACAAATCATATGTTGCTAATAGAATGAAATTCATCTTTAACCCTTTACCACACAATCCTGACTTTTAACGACCCAGATATAGAAGCCTTTTGAAAACATTGGAGGAAAAGGAGAAAATGCTGGTAACCAGCATTTTCTCCTTTGCCCACAATGTTTTCTATCCTATTAAAGAGAAATTGCATCATTTGAGTCACACTAAAATTGTTGTCTGCCAATGCTTTCAATTTGGATGGGTCTAAAATTTTGTCATGTGGTAAAGAGTTAAAACAGCTGAAAACACTGTTGCAAAAGGGGAAAATGCTGGTGACCAACGTTTTCTCCTTTACCCACAATGTTTTCAAATGCTTTCCTCCTCAGGGTTTTTAAAACACAGGATTGTTAGGTAAAGGGTCCAACTGTTGAAAATATTCTTTCAGGAGGTGGATCAAATCAACGTCAAGAGGGACAGACCACAGATTTTAAAAAAAAAGTGCCAAGTGCTCATTAAATGTAATTGGGGATAATGAACTGAGTCTGCTCACTCACTGGGCATAAAATTTTACTGTAAACTAGGCATCCCACACATAGCTACTTGTCTTTTATCAAAAATGTTATGGCTTCAAATCTCAGCTTGATTGATTTTTTTTTCTTTGCCTCACATGACTTCATACATCAGACAACTTGGAAAAAATTGTGGCAAAAGGATATGTTACTCATGACCAGTAATTTCTCCCTCTGCTCTCTCTTTACATGAGTTACTCTTTTACCAAATGACTAATCAAAAATGAAAGCATTTGCAAGTGACAAATTAAACATGGCTCAAAAACTGAAATTCGCCAATGGAAGGGAAGAAAACATTGTGGGAAAAGAAGGAAATGCTGGTTATCAGCATTTTCTTTTCCCATGTTTCTAAAGGCTTTTTCTCAAGGTCATTAAAATTAGAGATTGTGTAGTAAACGGATAAGTGTTTTAAAACTTCACATTTATTACCTTTACTTTACAAAAGTGTTTTCAAAGTCCTCTGCTGCAAATTTGGCTCAGTAGGTAATTCAGCCCTTTACCACACATTACCGACTTTTAATGACCCTGAAGAAAAAGCCTTATGAAAACATTGTGGTTAAAGGAGAAAATGCTGGTTACCAGCATTTTCTCCTTTTCCCACAACGTTTTCCATTATTCCCAAACCAAATTTCAATTTTTGAGCCACTTTTGATTTGTCGTCTGCAAATGTTTTCAATTAGAACAGTCTAGAATTTTGTTGTTTGGTAAAGAATGAAACAACCCATGTAGTGCCAAGTATTAAATAAAATGGAGCTTTAATAGTCTGTAAAAAAAGATCAAAAGATACTCAAATTTCAAGGTTGTTTTGTTCTAAAACTCATTAAATTTTATATGTTCTGTGCAAAAATTTCATTTTGATCAACCGATCCACAAAAGTGAAGAAAAGTAAGCTTGGCAATCTGTGGATTAGGATGTAAATAACTTTCAAAGTTATCACAATGAGAAATTATTCCACAGGATATTGAAGTACAATACCTACATAAAGTAAAACAACCTTTGTTTAACCCTTTACCGCACAATGCCACCTTTTAACGACCCTGGGAAAGAAACCTTTTGAAAACATTGTGGGAAAAGGAGAAAATGCTGGTAACCAGCATTTTCTCCTTTTCCCACAATGTTTTCTACCCTATCAAAGAAAATTCGCACCATTTGAGCCACATTAAAATTGTCATCTACAAATGCTTTCAATTTGGACAAGTAAAACTTTGCCGTCTGGTAAAGGGTTAATATTTCAGGCAATGGCCTCTATCAAGAAAGAACAAGAGGGCCATGATGGCCTTGTATCGCTCCACTGGCTTATAAATATAAACCATAAATAGTAAACATTTCAATTCTGAGCCAAATGGTTTCAAAATAAAGACTTACAAAGTTTTCTCTGTAAAAGCCGATGTGAAAGTTGACCCTGGGGCTAAAATTTTGGCCCGCTTGGTAGAGGCCCACTAGATATAGCAACATGCAAAATTTGGTAGCTCTAGACCTTATGGCTAGGTACAGGAAGATTTTTAAAGTTTTCTCTATATAAGCCGATGTAAAACTTATGACCCCTGGGGCAGAGCCAATTTTGACCCCAGGGCTATAATTTGAAGAGGTCTGCTACATAAAGCTACATGCCAAATTTGGTAGCCCTATGCCTTATGCTTTCAGACAAGAAGATTTTTAAAGACTTCCAATATTTTTCAGTTTTGTTGCCATGGCAACCAGAGTTTTTGAAGGAATCAAAGTCTTTCAAAAAATTCTGAAGAGGACCATGGCAGGATCATTTCTGTGAAGTTTCATGAAAATTGGATGGGTAGTTTCAGAGATGAAGATGTTTGAAATAAAAGTTAACGCACGGACGGACCGACGCACAGATGGACGGACGGACGCACGACGGACACCGGGCCATGACATAAGCCCACTGGCCTTCGGCCAGTGGAGCTAAAAAGATATTATGTTACTATGTTTTCCTTCCTTGATAAAGGCCGTTGGCCAAAATATTGAAAGAAAATGTGTTTCACTTTATGCGATAATTATACCGTGTTTGAATTTCAAACTCTTTACCTATGGACAAAATGTTAGAAATGTCCAAAATGTAAGCATTTGCAGACATATTAATAATCCAGTATGACTAAAAAGATGGAATTTTCCCTTGAAAGGATAGAAACATTGTGGGAAAACCAAAAAATTCCTTTACTAACAATGTTTTGAAAAGCCTTTCTCCCTAGAACTGTTCAGACTTAGGATTGTTTGGTAAATAATTATCTTTCTTCATTGAGAAATTCTAAAGCTATCATTATTATGTATTTATTGAAAGTGAAACCTCCCCTTTCTGGACTTGAGGAGAAGACAGCTTTTTTTTTTTTAAATTGTCTTTCCTTACTCTATAAAATATCGTTTAATCATTTTTTCAGCGAGTTACATTTGTGATTTCATAATGGCAAAATAATATGGAAACCTTAACTAATAAATACCTTGATAAAGAAAAAACTTAAATATCCATGAATTCCCTAATGCTATGAAATAACGTCAAAAATAAAACATCACATATCTGTCTAAAAAAGTGTTTTCATTCTGCATTTCCTGCAACATTCAGAAGTCATTATGAAAGTGTCAAAGGTTAATCTGATTGTGCCAGCCAATCAGAATACAGGAAATATCTTATCCATCCAATAAAACAAATAAGGTTGTACTGAATTAAGCCATAAAGTAGAAGATAAGTAAACAAGATAACAGTAAGTATAATTCTGACCTATAGCAATAGTTTTGCTTTACTCCTAAACCCCTTACAAAGCAATGAACTTTAAGACTTGTCCAAACTGAGAGCATCTGCAGACAAAGCCTAGACATGGCTCACATTGTGGGAAAAAGAGAAAATGCTGGTTAAGCAGTATTTTCTACTTTTCCCACAGTGTTTTTAAAAGCTCTCTTTCAAAAGAAAGAAGGTCATTAAAAACAGGATTGTTTGAGAAAGGGATAAAGCGCCTTTCTATCACAGCTTCATCTGCTTTTGATGCAATCTTGATCATGATCTGACTGCCCTTTTAAGACCAAGTCTGATCTCAAGTTTTATTGTTCCATGTTAAGGTATTCTCAACAAAGTCAGCCTTAAACCTGAAATGGCTACATTAATTATGTCCCAACTTAAAATGATACTGATACTTTGATAGTCTTTACCAAATGACACTTTGTTCATATTGTAACAAATGCCAAGGTGAAAAGCCCTGAATAAACCAAAAAGACATTTCCAATCTTTTCCAACACACATACATGTATTTTTAAAACTCTTTACAAAACTTTAGACAAGTCCAAATTGACAGCATTTGCAGGCGACAAAAAAAAAAATGTGACTCAAAAATTGAAATCTGATTTGGACGAGTAGAAAAAATTGTAGGAAAAGGAGAAAATTCTGGTAACCAGCATTTTCTCCTTTTCCCACTTCCCACAATGTTTTAAAAAGCTTTCTTACTCAGGGTCATTTAAAGTAAAAAATATGTGGTAAAAAATAAAACCCAAATACATACAAATTCAAAGTACCTCTTCTCAAGAGAAGTCCGTAAAATTCAAAATTTACTATCTCAAGGCTGTTTTGTTCAAAGTGCCTCCTAAGCCTAAGCTGCTAAGTGCAATTCTGTGACCTTTTGTGGACAGTATGAATCTAGATCAGATTGCACAGAACATGCAGTCTGATCTTGGATCAATATTGTCCGATAGGAGATTATTTTTCTCCAAAAAGTAAGTTAGAAGCAACTTTATTCTGGTTTTTACAACTGGCTAATTCAGCAGGAAAGTACTAAAATAGTACAATACAGACACTGTATACACAAGATCAGACTGCAGGATATGAATGTTCTGATTTTGCATTTACAAAAGCTAAAAAACCTAAACCCAATGAGTAAATGTTGAAAATAAATCAGTGCAAGAGGTGCATTACAAACCCTGCCATACCAAGAATATCTGATTTACACACAAAAAAATCAGACTACATGATTGCTGCAGTCTGATCTTGATCTACAATGGTCCAAGCACTATAAAGTTAACAGAAAAGTTTTTTGTGAAAATCCTCACTGATTCAACATTCCGACATCCAGGTAAAAACATCACCAAATACTGATGTTGCAGTTCACCTACCCTGAACCTGACAATACAATGGGGATGACTTAGCATGTTACATTTATCTAGGTAATCAAGAATACATCAGAATTCAATTTTATCTAGATTCAGGGCAAAAATGTCCTTGAAAAATTCAATTATTCTGCATCAAAAGAATTACGTAACTATATTGTACTGACAGAAAAGTCATAACAACCTTGTTACGATTTTTATAAAAGTTGTTTGCTATTGTAGCAAACAATGACAAAGACAAAATGAGCAGAAATTTATTGAGGCATAAGAATCATACTGGACTATGACTCTTCAAAGATGACAATACCTATTGGACAATACATTATGGTGAAAATTATGAACTTTAGAATAAAATTCTAAACTTCCATAAAACAACAAAGAGTAATCTTATTAACCCTTTCCCAAATGACAAATTTGCAAATTCAAAACATCTGCAGACGACAAATTCAACATTTGTACAAAATGAGCTTAAGGTCTCTGATAGGGAAATGTTGTGGGAAAAGGAGAAAATGTTGGTTATCGGCAATTTCTCCTTTTCCCACAATGTTTTCAAAAGCCCTCGTTCCCTGGATCATGAAAACACAGGATTGTTTAGTAAAGGGGGTTAAGTCAGAAACTGCCCATTAATCCTTTACCACACAACCCTCAAAGTTTTAATGACGCTCATGGAGAAAGCTTTCTAAACATTATGAGGAAAGGAGAAAATGCTGGTAACCAGCACTTTCTCCTTTTCTCACAATCTTTCCTAATCAATTTTTGAGCAGTTTTTGTAGTCTGCAAATTCCTTCCATTTAAACCAGTCTAAAAATTTGTTGTCTGGTACAGAGTTTACCTTAGTTTCAAACCTTTTCATCCTTGAAAAAACCTGTAACCTAAAGATTAGAATGGTATGATATGACCCAGTATCATATTGGTAATTTGTGAAATTTCAATGACATTAAACTGCTTACCCCACAATTCCGAGCTTTAACTACCCTATTGAAAAGGGCTTTTAAGTAACATTTAATATGTCGTCTACAAATGCTTTTAATCTGGACCAGTCTAAAATATTATCATCTGGTAAAAAGTTAAATCAGCTCACTATTCCGTTTAGATTTTTTAACCGTCTACCAAACAATCCAACATTTTACAACTTTGGAGAAGAAGACTTATGAAATCAATGGGGGGAAAGGAGAAAATAAAATGCTCGTAACCAACATTTTCTTCTTATGTTCTCACAATGTTTCCTACTCTTTTGCAGTCAAATCCCTGCATTTGAGACACATGTCAAATTGGACTGGTCCAACATTTTGTCGTATGGTAAAGAATTAAACATTCAACTGTCATTATCAAATTAATTTCACATTTATCAGTATAAAATATTAAACCCAGAAAAGAAATTGAAAAAGGGATCAGCATTCCCCACAAAATACCACAGCTAAATGCCAATTAATTCCATGGAATGCAAAATGTCAAAGTTTTTAATTTACTCTTTACAAGACCACAAAATTTTATTGATAAGAGTACATGTATCTGCAGATGATATAACTGATATGGCTCAACAGATAGGATTGTCTTTGAAAGAGTAGAAAATATTGTGGGAAAAGGAGAAAATGCTGATCATCAACATTTGCTCCCAGTGTCCCATGAAGTTTTCTACCCTAATAAAGACAAATTATAAGACCACATTAAATTTGTATTCTAAAAATGCCTACAATATGGAAACGACAACTGGTAAAGGGCTAGCCTTTTGAGCAAGTTCACACGTAATGGATGCAAACACCTCAATTATATATCAGACATGAGAAATACTGAGCCGCAAGGCATATTAAGTATAACCAGACATGATACTCTAATATCAAACAACCACTTCTAAATCCAGATGTTCATATAAAAGTCTATTTTTTACACCATCAGGTCACCTTTTAACTCTTTACCAAACTACAAAATTTTAGACCAGTCCAATTAAAAGTATTTGCAGACGACAAATAAAATGGGGCACAAACAACGGTATCTGTCATTGAGATCATTGAAAACATGGTGAGAAAAGAAGAAAATGCTAGTTTCCAGCATTTTCTTCTTTTCCCACAATGTTTTCAAAAGCCTTCTTCTTCAGAGTCGTTAAAACTCGGGATTGTGTGGTAAAGTGTCAAACTCTTTTTAAAAAGACTCCTAGAACATTTGACAGAGATTCTGTACACTGACAACCTCTAAGGTTTAATGCACCCTCAGCCCTGCCTCATTCCAATGTCTCCACATTTTATTTTACCAACCCCACCACTGCTAAAATAAAATGGCTCTTTCATTTGCCAGTGCTTCAGACATTTCTGTAGAAATTGTCTGAGAAACTGGAACTATGTACTGCACCTTTTCCCTCAATGTTTTCACAACATCACAATTTTTCTTCCAACCCCAAAAATTCATTATCAAAGCCAAATCTAATTTGTCGTCTGCAAATGATTTTGATATTAGTTAGGTCTAATATTAGTTGCTATTTTCTGTAATTACTGGCACAGAATTATCTTTCATTAAACTCTTAAATTCCCCCATGAAAACCTTTAAAAGGTCTATCAAATACATGAAATACAGTATTCTGAAGTCCAAAATATCACTAAAACTACCGCATTGTATATCCATCAACTTCCAAGACAAAATGACATCTTTGATTTTCTCCGATCAAACATGACACTTCATTTGTTGTTTCTTCTTTGGTGCCACATGGTGTGTTATTGTACTGGGGAACAATCATCAAAGATGGTCAACCTCAAACAGAGTTTTTACCCTGTAACAAAATTTTGCTCAATGCTCTATCCTGTGTTTTCAAGTCACCCTGAGGAAGAAGCCCTTTGACAACATTATGGAAAAAGGAGAAAATGCTGGTAACCAGCATTTTCTCCTTTACCAACAATGTTTTCAATCCTTATAAATACCAACTGTATTATTTGTGCCAAACTGATCTGTTGTCTCCAAATGCTTTCAATTCCGAAAACCCTTAAATTTTGTGGTCAGATTCCATGTTAATTTTGAAAAAAAACTTGCCTATCATAGAATTCATAAATATTACAGTTTAACCTAAGATCCAAAGTCTTTTGGTTATTACCCTTCATTAAAAATTTGAAAAACAAAGTGTTTTATTTAAACCTCAGATAAACATGTTTTGCTTTACAGGGTTTTAGAACGTCCAAATCCTCCTTTTGAAGGTTACAGGACATCTGAAATTGTAATCTATGCTTCCTGAAGCTTTCATTTCTGTAATCAATGGCCAAGCTTTACTTTCTCTGCAAAAGGAACTTTTATTCAGAATAGATGATTACAGTCTATCTCCCTTTTCAGATGCCCAAAGACAACTTTTTAACACTTTACCGTATAATCCCGACTTTTAATGACCCTGTAGAAAAAAGGGTTTTGAAAACATTGTGGGAAAAGGAGAGAATGCTGGTAATGTTTTATATTCTTTTGGACTCAAATTTGCACCACATTTAATTTGCCATCTGCAAATGCTTTCAATTTGGACCATTCTAAAATTTTGTCGTTTGGTACAGAGTTAAGCATGCCATTATGAGAAACTGATGCTGTATTGGACCAAGTTTATTGAGTTTATTGAGGGACAAAGCAAAAGTGACTCATCCTTTATTGAAAACATGTCTTTCATCAAATCTTCAAAACAAATAAATAATATTTTGGACAGCTGAAGAAAAGGCATGCATTCTAATTAATTATATTAAGTGGTCATTAATCTAAGAAGTTTCTTTATGACTTCAAGAATCCTTTCAAAGGTCACATGTTCTGTCATCCTTCACAAAAGCTTGAATCTTAACCAAATAATATTTTCACATGATGAAGAGGGCTTTTAAATATAAGTTGGGAACAGAAGAGGTTGGTAACAAGCTTATCTCAAAGTTTTCTACCCTTTTGACTCCTAACCACACAACAAAAATGTAAAGTTGTCCAAATTGAATTTCTCATGCATAGGGTAGAAAAATTTGTGGGAAATGGAGAAAATGCCGGTTACCAGCATTTTCTCCTTTTCCCACAATGTTTTCAAAACGCTTCTTTGTCAGGGTCGTTGAAAGTCAGGACTGTGTGGTAAAGTGTTAACTCTTTACAAAACGACAGAATCCTATCTTCTTCCAAATTGGTAAACCATTTAAGACTAAGTCCTGCATTTTGAACTACGTTGTATTTGTACTTTTGATTTGTGCAAGTCTGAAATTTCATCTTCCAGTGAAGTCAGGGTCCTACAACCTTAAATGCATTTATTTGACTCCCCTGTCTAGATCAAGTTTCCTCAGATCACTATCCCTTTACCACACAATCCCGAGTTTTGACGACCCTGAAAGAGAAGGCTTTTGAAAACACTGTGGGAATAGAAGAAAATGCTGGTAGCAAGCACTTTCTCCTTTTCCCACAATGTTTTCTACCCTATCAAGTACAGAAATCACCATTTAAGCTACATTTAAACTGTCATCTGTAAATGTATTCAATTTGGTCCAGTCCAAAATTTTGTTGTCTGGTAAAGAGTTAATTGTTTTGGTAGTATGGTGTTTAACGCTGTTTTCAACATTATTTCAGTTATATCACGGCGGCCAGTGCACCTATCCATGCTTTCCTGGAGTTCCTTTTACCAGTACTCCATGCAATATTCCTTCCAAGTCACTGGCTCATAACCATCATCGAAACAATGGTCAGCGGTGAGAGAGGAATGAATCATGTCACGATGACTATCATCAGTCCTCGGAAAGTAAAATTGGCCAAGCCTGGGATCAAAGCAGCGACCTCCTGTTCTCAAGACCTGTGCGCTACTGACTGAGCTACGCGGGGCTTGGCAAAGAGTTAATACTTGAAAAATCTGTTAAAGGTTGAGGGTATACCCGGCCCATTAACTCTTAACATAACGGCAAAAGTTTAGACAGGTCCAAATTAAAAGCATTTGCTCAAATAATGATTTCTGTCTTCGATAGGGTGGAAAACATTGCAGGAAAAGGAGAAATTGCTGGTTACCAGCATTTTCTCCTTTTCCCTGTTTTCAAAAGTATTGTCTTCAGGGTCGTCAAAACTCCTGATTGTTTGGTAAAGAGTTAACTCAAAGACATGGCAGTACTTTTGCTTCCGTCAGAAACATCCCAAATTATGTCGTCCTGGGTCCATATTCACCAACCATTCTTAACAATGTTCTTTGTCTTATTCTCCAGAATTTTCTAAATTTGAATGTAATACAACTTCTGATTGGTTAAACCATTTGGTTTAGCCAATCAGAAGCCAACTGTTACTTTCAAATTTATAAAATCTTGAAGAAAAGGACTAAAAAACGTTCTTGAGAATGGTTGGTGAATACGGACGCTGGTGTCAAGGGACATTAAAGCTTGCCAAGGCAACACTCATTATTTTTTTATTCAAAGGAAATAATGAAATAATCAATTGAAATAAGCTCTATTAAAACCATAATATTGTTCTTTGAAGTACATTCTGCTGTTTTAGCTTCTATTCCAGTGAACATCAAAGGATACATGCAGATGATTTTTTTACATCTTGCATTGCTGCAACTTAAGTCTGAGAGCCTTGTTGTAAAGGAAGTAAATTGTTCTATACCCTTAGGCTGGTGAGCGCAACTCACTGACCTTTTGCTGACAGTGTAGATCAAGATCAGACTGCACAGAATGTGCAGTCTAATCTTTGATTTACAGTGTCTGATAAGGTGATATTTTTCTCCAAAAATTAAGTTTGAAATAGAAACATTTGGGTTTGAACTATCAGCTTGAAAGTTTCATTTGACTTATTTAGCAGGATAAAAGTTAATAGACCATTTCAGATGTATCCATAGATCGCCTTAACTCTTTACCAAACACTAGACTAGTCCAAATTGAAAGCAATTGCAGACAATTAAACAATGCACAAAGTATAGACTAGTCCAAATTGAAAGCAATTGCAGACAATTAAACAATGCACAAAGTATAGCTGTCTTTGAAAGGGTAGAAAACATTGTGGGAAAAGGAGAAAATTCTGGTTACCAGCAAGGGGTTTTGAGCAAAATACAGACACAGTACACACATACTAATGCATTATATTGTATAAATTGGAAATTAAAAGGGGGAAATAAGTTTTCTCAATCATTTTTTGTTTGCTAATTGCAAATTTGGAAAGATTTTTAGAAAAGAAGCTGTTTCCAATAACAAGCAATCTGCAACATTTGTTAAATGATTTGCAAGAAATTATAAAAAGTGGTTCTATCCCTACTTTTAACCCTTTACCACACAATCCCAACTTTCAAAGACCCTGGGGAAGAAGCCTTTTGAAAACATTGTTGGGAAAGGAGAAAATGCTGGTAACCAGCATTTTCTCCTTCTCCCACAATGTTTTCTACCCTTGCCAAACCAAATTTCAGTTTTTGAGTCACATCTATTGCATCATCAGCAAATGCTTTCAATTTGGAAAAGTCCAAACTCCATGGTAAAAAAATCAAAATTACGGCAGAAGTAACTGGTCATAAATGTAGGATGGTTCAAATCATTCTACAATAATCTCTCCAATTTCTTCTCACATACTGCACAGCCTGGTATTCAGTAAATAACACTGTAAGCAGGCCAAAGAAAAATTACCGATCAAATCTACTGGAAATACGATAAAGACCCCATAACTTGGTTAGCCCTCAATCTAAGACAAATGATCTGAATCAATTCAAGCAAATAATAATACTTAGAGCAAGCACAATGTGTAACAAGTCTGTACCAAACTTACTGTCCATAGTTTTTATTCAGGCTAAAAGTAATATGAGAATGTGGGTAGAAAAAATCATGAAAAATGAATTAGTTTCAAATTTTGTGCATCAAAATTCTACTCTCTTTCTTTCCTTTTTTTACAATGGCCAAAAACAAAAATGGTTTCAAAAAAAATCTTGCATGCATAAATTGTTTTTATAATTGTCAACTTACCATGACAGACTGATGACATAAGTAAACTGCCACAAATATCGCCGGAGCTACTACTTATTTGAATGCATATCCGTACAAGAAACCTGCTGTGTGACTCACATGTACAAATACTAGAACTACATACATTTTGAACAACAGTAACATATTAAAGGCAGATTTAACAACATATTAATAGCTAAAGGTGACAAAAAGCGAGAAAGGAAAATGCTGAAGATGTCAGTGAAAAGTTTGCTGTAGTACAAGTAGCATTCTATTAGATGCAAAACCAGGAAGAGTAAAGCGATGAGGGGAATGATTTCTATTCTGCCCACAGAACTTGCAGAAAACTGGACAAACTGAACATGTTCAGTGACCCTTTAAATGCATTCCAGAAGATTGCCTGTTGTCCAAGATAAAGATAAAGATAACAAGACAATGTCTCTATTGTAGTATATTGGACCTGTATTAACCCTTTACCAAACCAAAAAACTTTGCAACGGACCAAATTCAAAGCATTTGCAGACGACAAATGAAATGTTGCTAAAATGATGATTTCTGTCTTTGATGGGTAGAAAATATTGTTGGAAAAGGATAAAATGATGGTTACCAGCATTTTCTCCTTTTCCCACAATGTTTTCAAATGCCCTCTCTTTCAGGGTCGTTAAAAGTCGGGATTGTGTGGTAAAGGGTTAAATCTGTAACAGAGAATGTAGGAAAACATTGATACAAATGCACAAAATTTGTATCACTTTACTGCTGCAGATGCTTCAAAAGTCTGAGGTCAAAATGATGGACTAAATCCTACACTAAATTGAAAAACTTGCCTAGTTACTTCAAAATCAAAATGATTTAGGCCACGCTCTGGCAAAAGGGGGCTTAATGCATCTCTGTGATGCATGATACCAAGTAAGTAATCACAGTATGGTACATCCCTAAAATCTGTTATGTATGGTAACCTACTACATCAGGATGTATACTGGTCCTTTTACATGCAGAAACTTGACCAAAAGCAGAAAGTTTTGGCCCAAGTCAACCTGTGTGGACTGCGCAGGCTGATCTGGGTTAATATATTTTGCAAATGCACTAAGCCCCCTTTTCACAGAGTATGGCTCATTTATATTAAGGTCATCGACCAATACTTAACCAAAGAAGACAAAAGTATCCTGGTAGAAAGAGAAGATTTCTCATGTGTACTCTTGCATATTTGCTTTATCTGATTTACAAAGGAACTATCTTTTTGATGTAAAAGGGTCTTAAACTTTCCCTAATGATCTCAGAACTGTTTATCCTTGGGAGGAAATAGTTATAATGGTAACAGCTATGTCTGAAAGTGTTTTTTAGATTAAATGGTTCATTACATTGTCGGATGATAAGTTTACCATTTATCATTGTATCTTTTAGGAGCTCTGCAATCACTACAAAGCCTTCCAATGTTTGCCTCAATTGAGATTCCAGCAGAAAATATGTAAACACTCATGTTTATTGTTTTAGAGTCCTCTGGACATTTAAAGATTGAATATAAAGAAAAAATGTTTAAGGCCCCAAGATGATGCAGTGATTGTTAAAAGTATTTTTTGTTCACATAGTTAAGGTGTTGCTCTCTTGTTTGAGATAATGTTTGCATATTCATTGTATGCTTTAACCATTTATCACACAATCCCATTCCTGAGAAGGATTTTAAAATCATTGTTGTAACCAGCATTTTCTCCTTTTTTCCACAATGTTTTCATTCAGTTCAAAGATAGAAATAATCTTTTGGGCAACATCAAACATGTTTTTCAAAAATGCTTTAACCGTTTACCACACAATCCTAAGTTTTAACGGCCCTGGGAAAGAAGCATTTTGACAACATTGTGGGAAAAGAAAAGAATGCTGGTAACCAGCATTTTCTCCTTTTTCCCCACAATGTTTTCTACCTTATCAGACAGAAATCATCATTTGATCAACCTATAATTTGTCGTCGGCAAATGCTTTCAATTTGGTTGAGCACAAAATTTTGTTGAATGGTAAAGATTTAAATTCAGAAGAGTCTAACATTTTTTCATTTGGTAATTAAAGAGTTCAAGGCATGTTACTGTTCTATGTGTTAAGTTAGAAGTCAGCAATTTAGAGTTACATAAATATTGTTTCTTCTCTGTTGTGATTAAATGTTTCTTCAGCTGAAGTTCATTTAAAATCATGTTTTATGCATGTGGAAATAGAATTAATTTAATGATTCATCACAGTAATACATAACTACTTACTTTAACCCTTTACCACACAATGACGACTTTTAATGACTCTAAGGCAGAAGCCTTTTGAAAACATTGTGTAAAAAGGAGAAAAAGCTGGAAACCAACATTTTCTCCTCTTCCCACAATGTTTTCTACCCATCAAAGACAAATTCCATCTTATGAGTTACATTTTAATTGTCGTCCACAAATGCTTTGAATTTGGACACAACTACATTTTGCACTGTGTTCTAGATTTAAAACATTTCATTTAGCACGTGCTGGTTTTTTTTTTTTTCCAGAAAACTGGAAACAGCTGGATAAGTACTCTTTAAGAATATTTTATGGCAATTACCAGTTTTAATATTTATATCTATAATGAGTCAAATTACAGAATGTATTACTCATGTAAATCTCTTACCATAATCCTATTATTTCAGAAAAGTCACATTTCTTTCATGAAAAAGTGATACTAAAATTCTGAACCAGAGCCCTTGGATATCAGATTCGTTATCTCTCTGTTCACTAAATTTTGCTAGCTTTTATTTTTCAGAAAATGTAGGATTTAGTTTACATGTTAGTTTAAAGTAAAAGTCACTTACTTACTTAAAAGCAGTATGCAAACTTAACACACCAAACAATAATCACCAGTATCCAGTACTAAATACATGTATACCTGATTGGAGCTACATATCACCCTATCAGGAGCCAAGTAACAGAAAGGTAGAAGATATCCTTGACTTTATGACACAACTGTTAATTACCTTCTAATGGCTTACTAATTAACTGACATACCAGCCGGAGTATATCAAAACTAAAAGTGGATGCTGAACCAAACAATACCCAATGCCAACATTTCCTTGACAATCCCACAATGCAACATCAAATAATCGTATCCTAATGAGCTAATTGTGACATGGTGCCTTATTGGTATAACTTGCTGTTTTAATTTGTTTGCTCGGGATTATGTTCCACTTTCAGCCACATTTCCATCGTATTATGGCAACAACTCTCTCATTCATGTCTTCCTAAGTTGCATCAGTAACAGGCATACGGATATGCAATGCTTGCCAAAGAACAGCCCTATCTTATCAGCACTGCCACTGACCATTGGCAATCCTGATTTCAATTTTTTAAGTGAAAGAATACCTAGTGGTCTGCTGCAAGACAAAAAAATCTGCATCTTCATTTATTACTCTTTCTCTTCCCATTCCCCTCTCTTCAGATAGAGCAAACTGGTCTGGCAATGATACCAAGTTTGCAATGTGAACTACTAGGTCTTGCTTCATAGCAGCTTTAAACTAAAGAGTTCAAGTAGTGAGAAGGTAACACTTTGCACTATGTAATTATTCATAATTTGAATAAAATGACCTATTCCTGTACCAAGCAATTCCATGTTTTAATGACTCTCAGGAAACTAATTGCAAACATTGTGGAAAAAGGAAAAAATGCTGGATACAAGCATTTTCTCTTTTCCAACAATGTTTTCTAATAACCTTTCAAGAGCAAATCCCATCATTTGAGCAGTATTTATTTCATTGTGGTTCTCTATTTGGAAAAATCTGAAATCTTGTGGTTTATCGAGTCAGAGGATAAATCATGACATCACTGTGACACAACAGGAATCTCATTTGTAATGGCAGCATTAATGGCCTATAAATAGTAATAACAATTTTCTACATTTCATCAATTTTTGCCAAATTTCTGATGTAAGTCTCTGCTATTGAGAGTGAACATGCATTTACAAGGTTTTAAATCAAGGTCTAGAGTCTCAGTTAGTGAAGTAGCAATGATGGCTTTTACAGCCATTTACCAACAAATCCCCTATTTTGATGACCCTGAGGAAGAAGGCTTCTGAAAACGTGGTGGGAAAAGGAGTAAAAGCAGCGAATGAGTGGAAATCAACGTCCTTTTTTTATATAATGTTAATCATTCATTATGAATGTTACTACTTAAAATTCCAGAAAATAAAACTATGACTGAGTCTTAACCCTTAGAGCGCCGTATAAACCAACCAGACTTTTTAAGCCTTCAAATAATACCCAAATAACTGCAATATTATGGTTGCTTTTGTTTGGGGTGTTTCTGGAAAGAAGACAGTGTAGATCAAAGATCACACTGTATGTTTTGTGTAGTCTGATCTTGATCTATACTGCCTGCAAAGGCAACTTTTGTCAGGAAAAGTTGCCTTAATGATTAAAATTGTATGTTGGCAGATGAACCTGTGGACTTGTATATTTTGCTAACCATTCTTACTTCATGTTTAATTCTTAATTCAAAGACAACCCCTCTGATTGGCTGAGATGTTTTATCTTTGTTAGGAATTTTGAATGAAAACAATATCAAAAGTCATTGGGGAAAACTGTTTCAGGTAAATCATAAAGTGGGTTATTAACCCTTAAAGCGCCTTTCACAACTACAGTTGCATTTGTGTTCAGTGTAGATCAAGATCAGGCTGCACAAAACCTGCAGCCTGATCGTTGATCTACACTGTCTGCTTTGGTGAATCACTGTAGACAAAAGCAACTATAAAATTGCAATTATTTGGGTGGAATTTCTACGATGAAAATGTCTGATAGGTTTATTCGGCGCTCTAAGGGTTAAGCTTGGCCAAAATCTTTTTTTCCAAGAGGAAGTCTATCATTACAGACGAATGTTTTTACAATCTGTGTCCAACAAAAGCTTGACACGAAACAATCATCTTTCAATCACTGCCCAATTTTTTCTTGTTTTTTTACTCATTATTTCTTGGAATATCTCTATTTTTCTACTCTTTCCTTGACCCTGAGATCTTACCTCTATTTATGATCCATAACTTGACCAGTGATTTCTTGTAAATTTTTTCTGAAAATTTCTTAATGTTCCACCCACAAACTTTATTATTAACGTACCTGTAATCTTCTTTATAATGCTACCAACCTCATTTCAAGAACACCTGTAATCTGTTTTGTCTATTAGCTTCAAACTGAATTGATTGGGGAAAAAAAGCATTTTAACACAGTTAAGGGTTGAAGGCTGACTTTGGAACTGGACTCTGTTCAAAATGCCAATCAAAATATTTATTGCCAACAAAGTAACTTGGTAATTAATACTGCAGACAATACCTTTGTACAAAGACCACCCTTACAGACCTAGGAAACAACTATTAGATTCTTGAGTACTGTGACTGGGTCTGTATTCAGCAACCATTCTGAATTTCTTTTTAAGTCTGATTTTAGATTTTAGAAGTAACACATTTTCTGATTAGCTAATCCAAATGGTTTATGCAATCAGAAGTTGTATTACTTTCAAATTTAGAAAATTCTTGAGAATAAGACTAAGATGTGCTCTTAAGAATTATCTAGGTTGGTGAATATGGGCCGAATTCCATCACCATAAAATTTTAATGGAGAAATTATAAATAACATCATAATGCTAGTTATAGGTCTTATTGAAGTCAGACATCCATTTCTCAGACTGTACTTAAAGGTGTTGTCTACAGAAGCTAAGTGAATGAAACAGCAGAAAGAAAACTTATTGTGACTTACAACGTCCAATAGTACCACAATATTTCATAACTTATAGGACAGTTTAGATTTAAGATCAGACTGCATATCCTGTATAATCCTTCAGACAGGAAAAAACAATGTTGATAGTAAGATTTTTCATGGTATTTCCATGGTAACTTTCATTAAACAAAACAACTTGTGTTCCATCTCTCAGTAGTCCTGCCAAAACATACAGGTGTCAGTCCCAAGTATAGTATGAAAGACACACTTTGAAAGGGAGAGGAAATCATATACATAGCTTAGGAATATTTGTAGAAACATTACATGAAAAGAGAAAATCAACTAAAACAAGAATCAGAGAAATCAACTTAAACGAGAATCAGAGAAAGTGCCCCAAACTTTTGGGTTTTTTGTTTAATTTAAAAAATTCATTAAAGCAGTACTTTTGATAAAAAAAAAAATCACTCAACCCTTTACCACAAAATCCTGATGTTTAATGATCCTGGTAAAGAAGGTTTTTGAAAACAGTTTTGGAAAAGGAGTAAATGTTGGTAAACAGCTCCTTTTTTCTACAATGCCTTTGACCTTCTCAAGGACAGGTCATACAAATTTGGTAAACATTTGAATCATTGTCTGTAAATTCCTTCATTATGGACAAGTGTAAAATTTAGTCATGTGTTAAAGGGTAAAATTGTGGAGATTTTCCCATCAAGTTCAAAATTATTCGAGAACAGGATTTTTTTTTATTGACATGACAATTACTCTTTACAAAACAAAAATAAAACTGGGTTCAACCAAATTGAAAGTGTTTGTTATAATATAGTAAATGTTGCTCAAATGATGAATCTAGCTTTGTTGGTGGAAAATTTTGTGGGAAAAGGAGAAAATGCTGATTGCTTGCATTTTCTCCTTTTCCCACAATGTATTCAAAAAGCTTCTTTCTTCAGGGTCATTACAACTCAGAACTGTGTGGCAAAAGGTTAAGAAGTAAATCTTGTACTCACTGCTTGTAATGATTCTTGTAGGTGATTATCAAGAAAAAATAAAATGTATCACTGCATCAAAGTATATCCTTATTCTGCTGTCATTCACTTTTAAGGTTAAAGTGCTATAGTGTATCAAATTTGTTCTATCTTTGACTTGTATTCCAGAGATGCTCTTCTTGCTCTGAGACAATCAGGAGCAATATCATGGACTCATGAATTTCAGGACTTTATATTGTAGAAGAGGCCATTTTGAAAGCCATTTATTGAATTAGTGGTCCAGAACGACTGCTGATATTGTTCTTCCTACCACAAATCAATGGCAATTATCACACTTGACAAGAATCTGATTGGTTTGATTAAATCAAAAATACATCACACTGTTCCCCAAGATTTACTGATCAAAGATTGTAAGAATTGTAAAGTCAGTATATTGGCATAATTAGATCTATTGTTACAGATCATATTGCAAACTGCAGCAAACAGACCCCTTTATTAAAACATTACTGTGAGAAACAAAATAGTATTAGCCCTAAGTAATATATCACACACAATATTCAAACAAATCATATTTGAAATTCAGTATTTTTTTTTTCTTCTTTATCATGTCATTGTTGCTTCTAAATTTTGTATTTTTCATTGCATTATGATGAACTATTGTACCAATAAATGTTCTGTAAAATAATGTTTGAAATCTTACAGTATCTTATGATATCCAATGGTATGATGCAGACAGCAAAACAACAGCTTTCTTTTTAAGCTTGGCTGTTTTCAAAGATGCTGTGAGATATTGTCGTTACTAGGCCCTCAGGCGTCATCATCTGCATATTCATGCAAAAACTTCGACATTTTATATCTCAGTTATTGCTGAAGACATTTGCTTCAAACTTGAATAAGTTGTTAATCATCAAAAGGGAAAACTTTATAAAAAGGGCACATAACCATTAAAGTATTTTTTACTGAATTATGCCCCCTTTTCAACTTAGAATTTTCACTGAAAACCAAGCATCCCCAGCCGAGAGTTTGCACCCACATGCTGTGCTCTTGTTTTGATTGATAAGTTAAGTTTCTGTCCTGTCAAATTAGCAGCAAGACTAAATCCTATTGAAAATGCTGCATGGAGTGTGCTCTGGTGATCTGTGGCATATATATATATCTCATTTATCATAATTAAAAACTATCAAATATACCATCATAAGTGGGTTTTTTTTGTATTTCTGAAAATCTATTTAACCTTTTTTTACCAAACATTATCCTTAGTTTTAACAACTTCAAGGAATAAAGTTTTTGAAAGTATTGTGGGAAAAGAAGAAAATACTGGCAACCAGCATTTTCTCCTTTTCCCACAATGCTTTCTACCTATTTAACTCTTTACCACACAATCCCGACTTTTAACAACCCTCAGTGAAAGAAGCCTTTTGAAAACCTTGTGGGAAAAGGAGAAAATGCTGGTTACCAGCATTTTCTCCTTTTCCCACAATGTTTTCTACCCTTCCCAAAACAAATTTCAATTTTTCAATCACATTTATTTAGTCGTCTGCAGATGCTTTGAATTTGGACCAGTCTAAAATTTTGTCGTTTGGTAAAGAGTTACTACAGACACATCCCATCATTTGAGGTGTATTTGTCATCTTCAGAATAATGTTTTAAGTCTGGACAAGACTAAAATTTTGTCACCAGGTAGGCCACAGAGGTAAACCATTACAGATTCTGATGTGATAACATGCTCATAAGAATTACTATTTTTCATCTTTAATTATTTCAAAGAAAAAGGCAAGAGATTTAGCAACTATGTTCTCCCAAATTCATATTTTACGAAATTAACTCTTTACCAAACACAAATTTTTAGACTAGTCCAAATTGAAAGCATTTGTAGATGACAAAAAAAATGTAACTTAAAAATTGAAATTTGTTTTGGGGAGAGTAGAAAATATTGAGGGAAAAGGAGAAAATGCTGGTGACCAGCATTTTCTCCTTTTCCAATGATGTTTTCGAAAGGCTTCTTTCTCAGGGTTGTTAAAAGTCGGGATTGTGTGGTAAAAAGTTAAAACATTGGTACAATTGCTCTGGGCCTCAAAAGATTTCTTCTCTTGGTCAATACACTCAGGATTTTTTTACAAAGGCTTAACCCTACTGAACATCTACCATCAACTGAATTTGCATTACTTTTCATTTTTCTGCGCTCATTCAAAAACTGTTAATTCCATTCATTAACCCTTTACCACACAATCCCGACTTTTAACAACCTTGGCGAAGAAGGCTTTTGAAAACATTGTGGGAAAAGGAGAAAATGCGGGCATTTTCTCCTTTTCCCACAATGTTTTCTACCCAATCAAAGACAGAAATCATCATTTCACTACATTTGTCGTCTGCAAATGCTTTCAATTTGGACCAGTCTAAAATTTTGTTGTTTGGTAAAGAGTAAAGCAGTCTGTAGTTTAAGATAAAGATGAAGCTTCCTCATTTAAATTTTGCCCAGGGGAAAATAAGCTTTAAAGTATCAGCCCAGCAATTTTTACCTACTGTTATAATGGTTGGGTATACACTGATAGAATTTCCAGATAGCCCAGAGTACCCTATTGTTAATTGCAATTGAACTGACCTGATTAAAGGAAGAGGGTGGCCCTAATTACAGGGTGTAATTGAACTCAAGACTTTATTTACATTTCAACCATTGCCTTCATAAATCATGAAACTGCAGTCTTTTATATGCATTACTTTTCAAATATGACCTTTTAGACCCCTGAAGTAGAGAGAGTTGAAAAACAGTTTGGGAAAAGGAGCAATTTCCTGTTACATGTAAATAGATCCTTTTTCAACTACTTTTCTGAAGTTTTAAACTGCAGCAATGTAAAAAGTAATATAGGAAGTTAACTCTTCAACAAACAGTGCCATGTTTTAGGGACCCAGTAGCACATCATTTAGGCTTTTGAATACATTCTGGGTAAAGAACTACTGTTTACCAGGATTTTTCATTTTCACACAATGTTTTGCACCCTTTTCAAGGACAAAGCCTAATCTTTAAGCCACAGTGAATCTGTCACCAGAAAAAAGGTTTAAATTGGGTGAAGTGCAATTTTTTTGTTCGGGTCAACTCTTTACCAAACAAACTTTAAGGCTTCTTCATATTGAAAGGATTTGCAGGCGAAAGATGAAATATAGTTCAAACGATTGGATCTGTTTTTGAAAAGGTAAAAAACATTGTTGGAAGACAAGAGAATGCTGGTTACCAGCATTTTCTCATTTTCCCACAATGTTTTCGAAAGTCTTTTATCTCAGGGTCATTAAAATTCTGCATTTTCTTGTAAAGGGTTAACTACAAGTTTAACAGTTTAACCCATATTTTATTCGTCTGCAGTGCAGCTTTCAGTATGGACAATCTTAAATTTTGCCCTCTGTAAAAGATTAAACCCTGTTTCCAAACAACAAAACTTTAGACTTGTTCAATTTGAAAGTATTTGCAGAAGAAAAATTTAGTGTTGCTCACATCAGATGATGACATTTGTCTCTGAAACAGCTTAAAACATTGTGGTAAAAGGAGAAAATGCTGGTAAGCAGCATTTTCTCCTTTTAACACAATGTTTTCAAAAGCCTCCCTTCTCAAGGTCATTAAACTCCGGGATTGTTTGGTAGAGGGTTAGAGGTTCTTCACAATGCTCCTTTATATTTTCATGTAACAATTTACTGAACAGTGCATTTAGACAATTCACTTCAACAAATATTCAAGAACCCACTCAGAGAGATCAAAGATCTAATCTAAAATTTAAATCTGCAATATCGCTTTCTTATTCAATCATGCAATATTGCTGAATATTCCAGACTGGAGGGGACCCTCCAATCTTACAGTTGTACTCCACCAAACGACAAAATTTTACAAATGTCCACTTTGAAAGCACATGCAGACAACAAATTAAATATTATAAGGCTTAAGTGATGGGATTTGCTTTTAACAAGATAGAAAACATTGTGGAGAAAGGAGAAAAAGCTGGTTACCAGCATTTTCTCCTTTCCCCACAACATTTTCAAAAGCTTCAAAAGGGTTTTTAAACAAGAGGGCCATGATGGCCCTGTATCGCTCCACTGGCTTATAAATATAACCCATAAATACTAAACATTTCAATTCTGAGCCAAATGGTTTCAAAATGAAGACTTACAAAGTTTTCTTTGTAAAAGCCCATGTTAAAGTTGAGACCCGCAGGGAAAAGCCATTTTTGATCCCAGAGCGATAATCACTTGAACCCTGGTAGAGGTCCACAAGATAAAGCCACATGTCAAAATAATACAGGTCTATGCTGTATAGTTATAAATACGGTGATTTTCAAGTTTCGTCCATATGAAGCTTCTGTAAAACATAAGACCCCTAATGCAAGGCTAATTTCAAAAAAAAAATCAAAAGTGCTCCAGATTTGCCCTTGGGTTTGCGGTTAGGAGCAAAAGGATTTTTTGAATTTTCACCCTATAAGCACATGTTTATGACCAAATTTGGGAGTTCTTGCCTTATGGCTAGTAACAAGATGGTTTCTGAAGTTTTCACTCCATAAACCCATGTAAAACTTGTGACCCCTGGTGCAGGGCCAAACTTGATCCTAGGGTTGTAACTTGGGCCCTCTTTGTAGTTGTCCACTAGACAGAGCTATAATTATGCAAAATTTGGTAGCCCTAAGCCTTATGGCTATGTACACCAAGATTTAAAAGTTTTCCCTATATAAGCCCATGTTAATCTTGTGCACCTTCGCCCCCCCCCCCCTCCACCCCCCAGCATGAGGCCAAATTGACCCCAGGACTGTAATTTGGGCACTTTTGGTAGACCCCCACCAGATCAAGCTAAATGCAAAATTTGGTAGCTTTAGGCCTTATGGCTAGGTACTGGAAGATTTCTTAAGTTGTCTCACTATGTACGCCCATGTAAAACTTGTTACCCCTGCAGCGGGGCCAATTTTGACCCCAGGGCTAAAATTTTGGCCTGCTTGGTAGAGACCCACTAGATATAGTTACATGCAAAATTTGGTAGCTCTAGGCCTTATGGCTTGGTACAGGAAGATTTTTATAAAGTTTTCTCTATATAAGCCTATGTAAAACTTGTGACCCCTGGGGCAGAGCCAATTTTGACCCCAGGGCTATAATTTGAAGAAATATGATAGAGGTCTACTACATAAAGCTACATGCCAAATTTGGTAGCCCTACACCTTATGGTTTCAGACAAGAAGATTTTTAAAGATTTCCAATATTTTTCAGTTTTGTTGCCATGGCAACCAGAGTTTTTGAAGGAATCAAATTCTTTCAAGAAATTCTGAAGAGGACCATGGCAGGATCATTTCTGTGAAGTTTCATGAAAATTGGATGAGTAGTTTCAGAGAAGAAGATGTTTGAAATAAAAGTTAACGCACGGACGGACGCACGGACGCACGGACAGACGCACGGACACACGACGGACACCGGGCCATGACATAAGCCCGCTGGCCTTCGGCCAGTGGAGCTAAAAACTGTGAATGTTTGGTAATGCTTATACAACAGCATTTTATGAATTTATTAGATTAACCTCAACCAGAGACTGGTTTGTTGGTCTTCTTGTATCCCAGGGTTCTGCATGGCTCAGTCAGGAAAAGTGTAGGGCTCATAGCCTGGAGCCTCACGGGAAGCACTAGTTTTTTTTGTAGGGTCCATAGGTAACAAACATCAGAACCCTAGCCTTCTTCTGGTAAAACCCACTACATATATGAATGTGTGAGTTTTTGTTGTAATATAACAATGTTGAAAATAGCATAAAATACCATTTAACCCTTTACCACACAACAAATTTTTAGACACGTCCAAATTGAAAGCTTTTGCAGACGACAATTTCAGTGTGGCTCAAATGATGTCATATTTCTTTGATGGGGTGGAAAACATTGTGGGAAAAGAAGAAAATGCTGGTTACCAGCATTTTCTCCTTTTCCCTCAATGTTTTCAAAAGCTTTCTATTTCAGGGTCAGTAAAAGTCGGGATTGTGTGGTAAAGGGTTAATCAATCAATCCTTGTATCCAATAATAAATCTGAAGTAAATGTCTTTGCATTAATGAAAAAAAAAATGATTAGTTTAACTTCTTTAACTCTTTACCAAACGACAAAATTATAGACTGGACCAAATTGAAAGCATTTGCAGACGACAAATTAAATGAAATTTAAATGGTGATTTATGTATTGGATAGGGAAGAAAACATTGGGGGGAAAAAGGAGAAAAACTAATGCTGGTTACCAGCATTTTCTCCTTTTCCCACAATGTTTTCAAAAGCCTTCTCTTTCAAGGTCATTAAAATTCATGATTGTGTGATGAAGAGTTAACCCTTTCCCAAACGACAAAATTTGGACTGGTCCAAATTGAAAGAGTTTGCAGACGACAATTTTAAATTTGATGAAAATGGCAGAAAGGTCTCAAAAAGGATAGAAAACAATGTGGGAAAAGGAGAAATTGCTCGTTACGAGCAATTTCTCTTTTTCCCACAGTGTTTTCGAAAGACTTGTACTACAGACACGTGAAAACCAGGGCTTGTTTGGGAAAGGGTTAAACTAAATGACAGAGTTTTAGACTTTTCCAAATTAAAAGCATTTGCAGATGAGGAAATAAAAAGGGCAGAAAACAATGTGGAAGAAAAGCAGAACATGCTCAGGTTACCTGCACTGTCTCCTCTTCTGACAATGCTTTTAAAAGATTACTTCTTAAGGTCAATAAACTCAGGATTTTTTGATAAAGGCTTAACCCTACCGAACAATCCTGTGTTTTAATAAGCCTGAGGAAAAAGGCTTTGGAAAACATTGTAACCAGCATTTTTTTCCTTTTCCCACAATGTTTACCACCATGTCATAAAATTTCTGTTTGTAACAATTTTGATTCTATAAATCAGCAGATGCTTTTCAGTTCTGAAGATTCTGAAGTCTTTTGTTTAAGAAGATAAATTAACCCTTTACCACACAATCCCTACTTTTAACGACCATAAGAAAGAGGCCTTTTGAAAACATTGTGGGAAACGGAGAAAACGCTGGTAACCAGCATTTTCTCCTTTCCCCACAATGTTTTCTACCCTTCCAAAAACAAATTTCAATTTTTCGGTCACATTTATTTTGTCGCCTGCAATCGTTTTCAATTTGGACTAGTCTTAAATGTTGTCGTTTTATTAAAGAGTTAAGCAAAAATCTTTTACAAAGCATCTGCTATGTCACAAAACAAAAGTCGGTATGTTTTTGATAGTTTTTTACTGCACTATTTTCAGATTGTTACTTCTTTATGCATTGATAGCTGATGTTTGAAAAACTGGGTTAACTCTTTACCACACAGCAAAATTTTAGACTAGTCCAAATTGAAAGTATTTGCAGACGACAAAATAAATGAGACTGAAAATTTGAAATTTGTTTTGGAAAAGGTAGAAAACATTGTGGGAAAAGAAGAAAATGCTAGTTACCAGCATTTTCACCTTTTCCCAAAATGTTTTCAAAAGGCTTCTTTCTCTGGGTCGTTAAGTCGGGATTGTGTGGTAAAGAGTTAAAAAAGAATCAAGCTTTCTCTGAGAGAAATATTTTCAATTGTCTTCTTTCAGATCATGAAAAATTTTTTGGTTAAGGATCAACCCCTCACCATACTATTCCATGTTTCAAGAACCCTGAGCAGGAAGGCTTCTGAAAAAATTGTGGGAAAAGGAGAAAATGCTATTGTAGGAAAGGAGAAAATGCTGGTAACCAGCATTTTCTTCTTTACCCATGACAGCATTCTCTCCTTTTCCCACAATGTTTCTACCCTTCTACGAACATTCCTATTATCTGAGTCACATAGACTTTAGGAGAAGTAAAAAATTATGCTGTATGGTAAAGAGATAAAAAGAAACAAATAACAGTTTTCAATTGGAAGCTGATTGCAGTGAATTAAAAGATAAGATTTGCTCATTATACCATTTGTGGCACAGAAGAATACTGACTCCTGCACAAAATTACAAAGCTGACTTTATGCAACTTCCAGTTTCCATTTACTTTTAACCTTATCAATATATACCATTTAGATAATTTCAATGCAGTTAGCTGCATTATCTGAAAGCTGCTTTGAAAAGCTAAAGGAAAATAGCCTTCTATGAAATGACCCTGTATTACTACAATCCTCAGGAAAAAGGCAGCTTCAAAGCACTGTACCACCCAATCCTGAGTTTTAACAAGCCTGATATAGAGAAGGTTTTGAAAAAATTGTGAGAAAAGGAGAAAATGCTTGTAAATTTTTTCATGAGTATCTGACTGAAATTTGTGGTTTCTATAGTGCACACAAGGTTTTCCTTAGATTTGTCCCAGTGATCTCCATTTTGATCTCCAACTTTGAATCTGACTGAAATATTATAGAGAGAAACATTCTGGCTAGTATTAGACTGAAAATGTAGCATCTGGAGTGCACACAGAGTTTTTTTTTTTTTTAAGATTTGTCCCAGTGAACTTTTTTGCCCACTGAGATGACCCAATTCCAGACTGGTCCAAATTATTATCAAGATAAACATTCTGACCAAGTTTCATGAGCATATGACTGAAAATACGGCCAGTTTAGAGTGTACACTATCACAAAAGTTCACCTTGAGCACTTTGGGCTCAGGTCAGCAAAGAAGAATGCTTTACTTTGTGATACTTAGTACTTCAAAATAAACCATGCAAAATTATTTCTGATTGTGATGTCCATTATTACACAGTTAATGAACATGATTTATGAATAGTTCACCAACTACAGATTGTGCAACTAGTTCATGAAACATTTCAAGAACTTTTGTAAATGATTCATGAATAGTTCATGAACTGTGTTGGAACCATTCATGCTCAGTTCATATAAGCAATTCATTGATATACCCATGAATTAGTTCATGAACTATTTGGCCAATTTGTTGTACGTGCACAATTCATGAACTATCCATGATCATGTTCACAAACTTTGCTTAACCACTGTCAAAGTTTTCAACAGGGAGACTGGCTGAGGTATTAATTTTTATTTCTCAATTGGGTTTGAATCCTGTAATGACCCTGGTCGGCCTTTGGAACTGTCTACATCAATGCATGAATACTGATTTAGGTTTCAAGAAAGTAGTTATCAAGAGTAATGCTGCTTACCTGTATTTTCTCCATTTCCCACAATCTTTTCAAAAACCTTCTTCCTTCAGGTGGTAAAGGCAGGGGATGGCATTCAATGGTAAAGGGTTGAGTGCATGTAGAATTATCATAATATGCAGAGTATTTGATAATTTAACCCATTACCATACAATCCAGACTTTTAACCACCCAATGAAGAAGGTTTCAGAAAACACTGTGGGGAAAAGGAGAAAATGCTGGTTACCAGCATTTTCACCTTTTCCCACAATGTTTTTGGCCTTTTCAGTAACACACTCCATTATTTGAGCCAAATTGAATTTCATCTGCCAAGGCTTTGAATTCTGACAAGTTTAAAACTGTCATTTGGTAAAGGGTTGAGATAAAAAATCTTTCAAGCAACAAAGTAAAATCCTAAAAATTTCATAATTGCTGCATTATAGAACTTTTAATACTGCAGCTTTAACCCCTAGGGTTCCAACTATACCCAACAGACCTTTTAGGGCCAGATCAAAATAATTGCAACATCATGGATGCTTTTACGTGAAGTGTTTCAAAGCAGACAGTGTAAATCAAAGATTGGACTGCATATTTTTCTGCAGTCTGATCTTGATCTTCACCGGTTGCAATGGAAACTATAGTTGTGAAAGCTTCTTTAACCCTTTGCCAACACAATCCCGACTTTTAACAACCCTAAGGAAGAAAGTTTTTGAAAGCATTGTGGGAAATGGAGAAAATGCTGGTAATTAACCCTATCATAGAGAGAAATCATCAGTTTCTTTTAGTTTGTTATCTGCAAATGCTTTCAATTTGGACAAGGTTAAAATTTTGTCATCTGGTAAAGGGTTAAGGGTTAATACAAGGATTTGTATGTCATCACAGAAGGTGAATTTAAGGATACATGCACAATAATATGGCTTTAGTGCCTTTAACTTTTTACCAAATAACAAAATTTTAGGCTTGTCCAAATTGAAAGCATTTGCAGACGACAAATGTGATTAAAAAACTGATATTTCTTTTTGGAAGGATTAGAAAACATTGTGGGAAAAGGAGAAAAAGCTTTCTTTTCCAGGGTCATTAAAACTCCAGATTGTGTGGTACAGAGTTAAGAACCCTGAAGAGATAAGCCTTTCTAACCATATAGTGATATTCAGCATTTTCCCCTTTCCCAAAATGTTTTAACTCTTTACCAAACCTCAAAACTTTAGACTTGTCTAAGTTGAAAGCATTTGCAGAAGATAATATGACTCAAAAATGGAAATTTAAATTTGGAAGGTCAGAAAACATTGATGGAAAAGGAGATTATACTGGTTGTCATTATGTCCTCCTATTCCTACAATGTTTTCAAAGGCCCTCTTCCTCAGGATAATTATAAGTCAGGATTGTTTGGTAAAAGGTTAAACCCCTTCAAAGACAGATGCCATCAGCTGAAAAAGGTTGAATTTGCTGAACAAAAAGTTTTCATTTGCGGTAATAATTTATATATCATGTGCAGAAATATGAATACCTCTTCTGTCAGCCAGTCAGTGTTAAACATCCATGCTAGATTACATTGCTAGATCTTTACTTGAATTGGCTAGATAGTCCTTAGGCCTTGATTTTTTCCCCACCAAGCTTGCCAAAGATGAAATCTACGCAGCACTGTGGAGTCATCACGGTGAAGGTATCCCTAATGACATTATGCATTGTCTTTTCAAAGTCATCATGTACAATAGCTGGTCCTAGCTTCAAATGGTTCTCACAAAGAGAAATGATAGCATCCTACATATTTGTGTTTTGTAGCAGAGTAAGATGAACACATGTCTATTCTGTAGACAATGCAGATACTGAACAACTGGCGAAAGAACTTTGTCGGAAACACTTGAACCTTTCATCAATAATAAGAGGGCCATGATGGCCCTGGATTGCTCACCTGAGTCAACAGGCGAAATTTCACTCCAGGGTCACTCTAGAGCGCACACAAGGTTTTCTAAAATTTGACCTAGTGACCTAGTTTTTGACCCCACATGACCCAATTTCGAACTCGTCCCAGATTTTATCAAGAAAAACATTCTGACCAAGTTTCATGGGGATCAGACCGAAAATGTAGCCTCTAGAGCGTACACAAGGTAAAAAGTTGACGACAGATGACGCATGCCGCACAACGGACGACAGACATAGCACGCTCACAATAGCTCACCATGAGCACAAAGTGCTCAAGTGAGCTAAAAAACATAAGTCAAAAAAGAGCACCACATGCAGGTGCCAACAATTGGCTGTTGTTTTTCGATGGATAAAAATTACCCTGATAATTTTTGAAAAAGGTCACCCTAGGAACATTTCTGTGAAATTATTTCAAAATCTGACCAGCCATTCCAGAGAAGAAGAATTAAGAAATTCCTCTTCATGTCCCTATGGTGCAAATAGCCCCCACCACCAGAGCCATGTTTCTTGACAGATCACAATTTTGCGAACAATTTTTGAAAAGAGTCACCCAAGGAACATTTCTGTGAAATTATTTCAAAATCTGACCAGCAGTTTCAGAGAAGAAGAATTTTTAAGAATTTCTTCATGTCCGTATAGTGTAAGTAGCCCACAGCTATCAGAGCCATGTTTCTTGACGGATCAAAATTTCTCGAACAACTGCGAAAAGGGTCACCAGCCGTTTCAGAGAAGAAGAATTTTTAAGAATTTCTTCATGTGTGTATAGTGCAAGTAGCCCCCCAATCAGAGCCATGTTTCTTGACGGATCAAAAATTTGCAAACAAATTTTGAAAAGGGTCACTGAAGGAACATTTCTGTGAAATTAGTTAAAAATCTGACCAGCGGTTTCAGAGAAAAAGAACTTTTAAGAATTTCTTCATGGCCGTATAGTGCAAATAGCCCCCAGTCACCAGAGCCATGTTTCTTGACGTATCATAATTTCGCGAACAATTTTTGAAAAGGGTCACCCAAGGAACATTCCTGTGAAATTATTTCAGAATCTGACCAGCCGTTTCAGAGAAGAAGAATTTTCAAGAATTTCTCCATTTGCGTATAGTGCAAGTAGCCCCCATTCACCGGAGCCATATTTCTTGACGGATCAAAAATTCGCGTACAACTTTTGAAAAGAGTCACCCAAGGAACATCTCTGTGAAATTATTTCAAAATCTGAACAGCCGTTTCAGAGAAGAAGAATTTTTAAGAATTTTTTCATATCTGTAAAGTGCAAGTAGCCCCCAGTCACCACAGCCATGTTTTTCGACAAATCAAAATTTCGGGAACACTTTTTGAACAATTTTTGAAAAGGGTCACTGAAGGAACATTTCTGTGAAATTAGTTAAAAATCTGACCAGCGGTTTCAGAGAAAAAGAACTTTTAAGAATTTCTTCATGGCCATATAGTGCAAATAGCCCCCAGTCACCGGAGCCATATTTCTTGACGGATCAAAAATTCGCGTACAACTTTTGAAAAGAGTCACCCAAGGAACATCTCTGTGAAATTATTTCAAAATCTGAACAGCCGTTTCAGAGAAGAAGAATTTTTAAGAATTTTTTCATATCTGTAAAGTGCAAGTAGCCCCCAGTCACCACAGCCATGTTTTTCGACAAATCAAAATTTCGGGAACACTTTTTGAAAAGGGTCACCCAAGGAACATTCCTGTGAAATTATTTCAAAATCTGACCAGCGGGTCCTGGGAAGAAGAATTTTTAAGAATTTCTTCATGGCCGTATAGTGCAATTAGCCCCCATTCACCAGAGCCATGTTTCTTGACGGATCAAAATTTGGGGAACAAATTTTGAAAAGGGTCACCCAAGGAAGATCTCTGTGAAATTATTTCAAAATCTGACCAGCCGTTTCTGAGAAGAAGAATTTTTAAGAATTTCTTCATTTCCGTATAGTGCAAGTAGCCCCCATTCACCAGAGCCATGTTTCTTGACTGATCAAAATTTCGCGAACAGTTTTTGAAAAGGGTCACCCAAGGAACATGTCTGTGAAATTATTTTAAACCTGACTATCGGTTTCAGAGAAGAAATTCTTCATATCTGTATAGTGCAAGTAGCCCCCATTCACCACAGCCATGTTTTTTGACAGATCAAAATTTTGCGAATAATTTATGAAAAGGGTCACCCAAGGAACATCTCTGTGAAATTATTTCAAAATCTGACAAGCGGTTTCAGAGGAGAAGATTTTTAAAGAATTTCTTAGAAAATTCCATTTTGTTGCCGTGGCAACCAGAGTTTTTGATGGAATCAAATTTTGTGAACAATTTTTTAAAAGGACCTCCCAAGGAACATTCCTGCCAAGTTTGGTCCAAATTGGCCCAGTGGTTTAGGAGATGATGTTTAAAGAATTGTTGACGACGCACGACGAATGATGCACGACGCACAGACACCGGGTGATCCTAAAAGCTCCCCTTGAGCACATTGCGCTCAGGTGAGCTAAAAATGTCTGTTGCAGAACAAGGACATTTCATGTTCTTGCTACATGAAAAATACTACTGTACCTTTGATAAGACTTTAACATGACACTAAAGTCTTATTGATTTGCTATATTTCGCTTTTTGAAATACTGAATGGTTAAATATAATTATGTGCGCTAATGAAAGGGTATTTTTTGATATGCAATTCATGTTTCGTTTTTGCGAAAATGAAGTTTGCCCTCAACCCTTTACCAGACAACCCGTCCAAACTGAAAGCAGTTGCACACGACAATTTCAATGTGGCTAAAATGGTGCAATTTTTCTTTGATAGGGTAGAAAACATTGTGGGAAAAGGAGAAAATGCTGGTTACCAGCATTTTCTTCTTTTTCCACAATGTTTTCAAAAGGCTCTTTTCCCAGGGGCGTTAAAAGGTGGCATTGTGCAGTAAAGGGTTAAATTACTCTTCTTTATCAGAAAAAAATCTTATTTTTTTGACAACATTATCATTTTTTTTATATCACATTCAATTTTTCTACATTTTTTTCTGCAATTTTCAAAATTGCTTGAAAAAAAAATCTATCCAAACCAGTAGATTAAAGAGTTATTTGGTATTACGTTAAAATGCAGTGCAATGCAATTTCAGCTGATTGAGAATGGAGACAAAATTCTACGCCTTTGATTTAGAAAATAATCTGCTTAATTATACTTTTCAAAATTGCTGTTAAATGAACTCAGTAGGAACTTTGAAACAGGCAGTTTTCATTACCTTGCACTAGAATCTGTTTGAAATAAACACATTAACATTCGAAAGTTTTTTTATTTAAAAAATTGATATAAAAAAACAGCAACCCAATAGACTTCACAGCCAATTCCATGTGCTAATGCTCCCATATTTAACCCTTCACCAAACTGTCCGCAGTTTTAACGACCCCAAGAAAAAAGGTTTACTTCGTTTGGTTTGTATTGGAGTTTAACGCCATTTTTACAGCTCAGGTCATGGCAGTCAGAGATGCACCCATGTGTTTCCTGGCTTTCTCACACCAGTACTGACACAACTTTCTTTCCCAAGCCACTGACTACTTTTCTCACATGCAATCAGAGGTGAGAGGCGAAAAATCTCAGCAAAGAAAGTTTGCCTCAACCGGGTATCCAATTCACAACCACCAGGTCACAAGTCGGATACACTAACCTCTGAGCTACCTGGGTGGGCTAAGAAAAAAGGCCTTTGAAAATACAGTGGGAAAAGGAGAAATGCTGGTAACCAGCATGCTCTCCCTTCACCATGTTTTCTACCCTAACCAGCATTATCTCCTTTTCCCCATCATGTTTTCTGCCCTATAATAGAAAAAAAACATTATGTGACATATATTTAATTTGTTGTCGCAAAATGCTTTCAATTTGGACAAGTCTAAAGAGTTAACACGTAATATCGAATACTGAATAAATTTGAATACTACAAACCAAATATTCAAATACCAGTGTTTGAACTGGTTCCCATCACTAGGTTTTTACTATGGGTTTGAAAATGACACTTCACTTATTTAGCAGGATGAGGGTTAATAGAGCTCATATAACTCATGATGAAGTGCAAGTATCTTTAATACCAGAATAGTTTCTAAATGACCACATCTGCCACTTAACTCTTTATCAAACAACAAAATTTGGACTGGACCAAACTGAAAGCATTTGCAGAAGACAAATAAAATGTAGTTTAAATGGTGATTTCTGTATTGGATAGGGTAGAAAACATGGTGGGAAAAGGAGAAAATGCTGGTTACCAGCATTTTCTCCTTTTTCCACAATGTTTTCAAAAGCATTCTCTTTCAGGGTCGTTAAAACTTGGTATTGTGTGGTAAAGGGTTAAAACAAAGCTTTGCATTTTCAAATTAGATGTAAGAAGGTCTCGATAGAATAGAGGACTTTTATGGAAAACTCTGTAGTGTTCCCTGAAAAAATATTTCAAAATGTCCAACAGGTTACAATTTAGGATCCTCTATTTCCAGCATCTCTGATACTCATCTACATTTTAGATGATTACAAAAGTTACTGACAAGAACAACACTTCAAATACAATAGTTAGTGTGGGGCTCATTCTGTTGAAATCTAAAAATAAACATATCTCTTAGCTTTAATGGTGTAAACCTTGAAGAAATTACGGCACTCAGAACATCGTAGCTAAAATTTCTTGAACCCTCAACAAGCATTTTCATCCCAGGGGTTCCATGATTTTCTCAAGAAGATAAAAGTTAAAAGTGTCAAAACACAAATATTACAGAATAATTCTGACAGAACTTAAGTCTTGTAATATTATCATTTTTAATTGAAATTCAAAGCAAGTTTTTTTTAGATCAATTGGACTTATATCTTGGTGGATCTGATAAAATTATGTCCAGTGTTTTCAGACATACTCTGACCCAAGGCTTTCTGGATCCATTTTAACTCTAAATCACATGACAAAAATTTATACACGTCCAAATTGAAAGCATTTGCAGATGAAAATTTCATTGTTGCTCAAATGATGTGATTTTTGTTTGATAGAGTAGAAAACATCGTGGGAAAAGGAGAAAATGCTGGTTACAAGCATTTTCTCCTTTTCCCACAAGGTTTTCAAATGGCTTCTTCCTCAGGGTCATTGAAAGTCGACATTGTGTGGTAAAGAGTTCACTCCCCACCAAACAATAAAATTTTAGACTTGTCCTAATTCAAAGTATTTTTGGACAACAAATTAAATGGGACTAAAAAGTTGACATTTATTTTTAGTTGGGAGGAAAACATTGTGGGAAAAGAAGAAATTGCTGGTTACCAGCATTTTCTTCTTTTCCAGCAATGTTTTAAAGGGGCCATCTTCTTCAGGGTCGTTAACACTCAGCTTTGGGTTAACATGACCATTTGGCTCCACTAGCATTGCCTCAAAGGGTAAATGTGATTTATTTAGTGCATAACTGCTCATGAATTTAATCAGTATATCAAGGAACAAGAGATGTTTTGTATAAGTAACATTTTCTCATGAAAAACGTGATGTTTCACAACAACACTGCTCCAGGAACCACATGGTTTGGCAGAGATCTGGATTCAGCATGCTTTCAACAGTTGGATACACATAGATATTCCGGTCTGGCTCCATAGATATTTCAGTTAGTGGTCAAATGTGCTTATCTCTCCATGTGCCTGTACTGTGCCTGTCAGCACTGAACTGTTCATGCTGTACTCAGTAAATTTAGTTAGGTAAAGCAGACACTGTACAGGGGGGAAAAAACTCTTTAACTCTCTACACAATGGTCCCAAGTTTTGACAATCTTGAAGAAGACGACTTTTGAAAGCTTTGTTAGAAAAGAAGAAAATGCTGGTAACCAGCATTTGTACTTTACCCACAATGTTTTCTACCCTTTCCCAGACAAATATCAATATTAGAGTCAATTCAATTTGTCATCAAGCTTTAACTCTTTACCAAACAACAAAAACAGTCCAAATTAAAAGCATTGGCAGATGACAAAATTAATGTGACTCAAAAATTGAAAAAAAAAAAAATTTTTTTTTTTTTTGGGGGGGGGGGGGGGTAGAAAACATTTTGGGAAATGGAGAAAATGCTGGTTACCAGCATTTTCTCCTTTTCCCACTAGGTTTTCAAAAGCTTTCTTTCTAAGGGTTGTTAAAAGTAGGGATTGTGTGGTAAAGGGTTAATGCTTTCAACATGGAAGGTCCAAAATGTTGCTATCTGATAAAGACTGAAAGTCTCAGTTGATAACATTTAGCCCCCCCCCCCCCGCCTCATAAACAAGATGACATGCTTACAGTGTTTTCAATAAGCCTCTCTTACAAGAGGATAAAACAAAAGGCATATGTATCATATGAAAAGGTTTTAAGATTTCTATGGGCAACAGCGGGGTGGGTTGATCTGATTGGCAGTGGGAACCTCAGCCTCTTCATTATCAAGGGTTCTGGTTTTGAACCCTGTGACGGGCTGGGTCAACCTTTGAAACTGTCTATGCTATGGCAGAACTAGTGGTTAAGATATCCAAGAAGACATCATCAGTGATTAACTCTTTACCAAACATCAAAATTTTAGACCCGTCCAAAAGCATTTGCAGATAACAAATTGAATGTGACACAAAAATTAAAATTTGTTTTGGGAAGGGTGGAAAACATTGTAAGAAAAGGAGATAATGCTGGTTACCAGCATTTTCTCCTTTACCCACAATGTTTTCAAAAGTCTTCTTCCTTAAGGTAATTAAATTTCAGGACTGTGTGGTAAAGGGTTAATTTAAGTTGTGAGAGCTTGTTTCAAAATTAGTGTAAAAATAAATAGGTTTAAACTAAACTAAGATTTCTTTCAAGAACATGATATCATGCTTGGTACAATCCAATTAAAACAAGAGGAGGTTCTTTAAAATATTTCAAAACAGACATCCTATTCATTAAGTCTTTATCTCTTGAAACAAATCACTCTACACCAAACTTTCCCATGTTTCAACAACCCTGATGGAGAAAGCTTTTGAAATATTGTAGAAAAAGAAGAAAATCCCGGTGACCAGCATTTGTCCTTTGCCCACAGTTTTCTATCTCTTCAAAGACAACCTCAATCATCTCAATTTGCAGAAGACAAATAAAGCTGCTGGTAATGATGAAATTTTTCTTTTAAAGGATAGGAAACATTGTGGGAAAAGGAGAAAGCGCTGATTACCAGCATTTTCTCCTTTTCCCACCATGGTTTTAAGAGGCTTCTGTCTCAGATCTGATGATACAACTCAGGATTGTGTGGTAAAGAATTAATGTATATCAGCAAGTACTTTCATTATGGACAAGTCTCTGATTCTGCTGTTTGGAAAAGTTACCGTTTTGTTAGACGACAAACTTATAGAGTTGTCCAGATTGAACACTTTTTAAAGGAGAAATTATATCTGGTCCAAATAACTGAATTTGTCTTCCAAAGGGAAGAATGTTGCTGGACAAGGCATAATATGCTGGTTGGCAGCATTTTCTTCCTTTCCCACAATGCTTTGAAAAGTGTTCATCCCTGGAGTCTTAAAACACAGGATTGTATGGTGCAGAATTAAGTGGCATATAATTCTAAACAGATTCTTGTAAGATATAGAAAACTGACATGACTGAACACTTTATCAAACAATGGCATGGTTCTAACAACCCCAAGGAAGTAGACTTTTGAAAAAATTGTCGAAAAAAGCAAATGCTGCTACCCAGCATTTTTTTCTTTTCCTACAATGTTTCATAATCAATAAATGGACCAAAATCATCATTTGAGCTACATCAATTACTTACAATTTGGATGGGTCTGAAATTCAAGTGTCTGCTATATCTTGGCCTAGTCAGACGTCTTGCTCTCTAAGAGTATTTTCTCCTTTTGACATACTGTTTTCAAAAATTGGTTGCTACCACATGAAACCAGTTGTCTGCATGTGGTATTATGGATAAAGTGAACAAATTTGCACAGATATATTATGAAGTGGCCCTTGGAATTTTCGAGATGTTTTAGCAATGTGGTACAGAGGAGAAAGTCTACATTCTAAAAATATAGAAAGCCCCATAGCCTCTTATCAAACATCCAGAGTTTTAAAAAACTCAAGGAAAAGACCTTTGAAAACACTGTGGAAAAAGGAGAAAATGCTGGTAACTTGCATTTTCTCATTTTTCCACATTGTTTTCTAGCCTTCCAAAACAAATGTAGATTTTTGTGTCGCACTTGTCTTTTGTTGTCTGCGAAAGCATTGAATTTGGACAAGTGTGTCATTCTGTAATTTGCTACAGTTAACTTGGTCTGTATTAAATGACAAAAAGTATAGACACTGCCATATTGAAGGCATTTGCAGTCAACAAAGTCATTGTAGTTTAAAATATGATTTGTGTCACTGAAAAGATAGAAAGCATTGTGGGGAAAGGAGAAAATGCTGGTTACCAGCATTTTCTCCTTAACCTTCAATGTTTTCAAAAACCCTCTTCTTTAACCCTTTACCAGACAACAAAATTTCAACCGTGTCCAAATTGAAAGCATTTGCAGACGACAATTTCAGTGTGGCTCAAATGATGAAATTTTTCTTTGATTGGGTAGAAAACATTGTGGGAAAAGAAGAAAAATGCTGGTTACTTTACCAGCATTTTTCTCCTATTCCCACAATGTTTTCAAAAGGCTTCTTTCCCAGGCTCGTTAAAAGGTGGCATTGTGTGGTAAACGCTTAAGGTTGTAAAAACACAGGATTAATGGACAAAGATTTGACAAGTATGGCCATGCTCTGATACACTAGGACTGACTGCATTTACAAGAACAAAGTGAAAGTGATTTTGCAGTACAAACCTAACTTGAAAAGATTATGGGAGAGTAATTTCTCCCAACCATTGCAAAATGTAGATTTTCTATATCATAAATTGCCAAGACTGTAATTTGAGGAATCTTTATGAGATAATAGAAGGCAGTATAAACATAATTTCTGAAATTTTGAATATATCAGAGGGAACTTCTGGTATTCCCTTCAGGGAAAGCTGTATTTTAGAATGCCACCATCGTGTTAAATTTGCATTTTAAAAGGGACACACTGGAACAGTCTGGGAACTACTGTAGAGATCTAGGGAAAGTCACAGATATACATAATTTCAGAATTAATGAGGTATACTTTCTGCAGATTGAGGGATCAAGCAAAGGGGTCAGGCATAGCTTAGTTGTTGGCTCTACACAAACAACAAAACTTTAGGTTGCTCTAAACTGAAAATATTAGCAAACAACAAACAAGATGAGGTGCAAATTTGAATTTGTCTTCAGATGGGTGGAAAACATGGTGAAAATGCTGGTTACCACAATGTTTTCAAAAGGCTCCTTCCTGAGGGACAATGAAACTCAGGATTGTCTGGCAGGGGGTAAAGGTGAAGGTTTAGTAATCTATAGGTCCTTGGTTTTGTATCCTAACCCTAAGCACTAGGCTTTTCTTGGGAGTGTCCATTAACAAGGCACTTCAGAGACCAAGACTAGTACTGGTGAAACCTAGGAAACGCATAGACAAGGCAACTGTCACAATGACATGCCTAAAAAATTGTTAACAGATGTGTAAAACACCATTCAATAAATCAATCTCACCAAATATGTGAAACATATCAAAATGCAAATTCCCTCAATGTTATAATGAGCAATATCTCATTTTGATCTTGATTGTCTGTCACCATGCAACAACATTTTGGACTTGTCCAAATCGAAAGCATTTGCACACAACAAGATGAATGTTGTTAAAATGATGGGATGTCTTTGAAACAAAAAAAAAGCATTGCGAGCAAAAGAGAAAATGCTGGTTACCAACATTTTCTCTTTTTCACACAATGTTTTCAAAAGGCTTCTTTCTGAGGGTTGTTGAAACACAGGAGTGTTTGGTAAAGGGCCATTTTTAGCCCCGGTAGCTCAGTCGTTAGCTTACAGGACTTGAGAACAGGGGTCGCTGGTTCAATCCCCACTCAGCCAATTTCTTTCCAAGGATTGATGATAGTCATTGCAACAGGATTCATTCCTCTCTCACAGCCGACGTTTGTTTCAGCAACGGTTAGGTGGCAAAGCAGCCAGTGGCTAGGAAAGAATATTGTACATAGTACTGGTGAAAGAACCTCCTGGAAAGCACAGACGGGTGCACTGGCTGCCATGATATAACTGAAATAATGTTGAAAATGGCGTTAAATATCATACAATGAATCAATCAATTTATATTACTAATGCTACATGCTTACCTCTTTACCTTACAACGAAGTTTCTGACTCGTCTAAATCAAAAGCACTTGTAGACAATTAACATATTAAACATCACGCAAATTTTGGGATTTGTCTGTGAAAGGGTATAAAACATTGTGGGAAAGGGAGATGCTGGTTACCAGCATTTCACCATTTCAACAGTGTTTTCAAGTCTTTGTTCTCTGTCAATGTTGTTAAAAATCCGGACTGCCTTGTAAAGGGTTCGCATTTCAAGAGAGCAGACATTCAAGGACTCCCATTTCCATGCATTTTTAAAGTAACATGCACACTTCATCACTTCCACCATAATTTATCCATAAAAACCATAAATGCCAGGCAATTAAATCCAGATTGTTGAAAAAGAAATCATCTGACTGACGCACAGCTTATAATCCTTTCATCATTGATTCATAATGATCACAATTTTCATACTTAACGCTTTACCACAATATATGAAGCTTTAACGACCCTGATGACAAGGGCTTTTGGAGACATTGTAGGAAAAGGAGAAAATGCAGGTAACCAGCATTTTCCCCTTTTTCGACAATGTTTTCTACCCTTTCACAAACAAAACTTTCATTTGATAAACATTTAATTTGTTGTCGGCATATGCTTTCTATTCGGAATGGTCTAAAATTTTGTTGTTTGGTATAGAATTATTCATTTACCAAATAATCTTGTGGGTTTCTCAACAACCTTAAGAATGAAAGCTTTGGTAAACATTGTGAAAAAAGGAGAAAATCTTTACCAGATGACAAAATTTGATACTTCTCCTATACTAAAATGTAATATTGTAATTTTACATTCCTTCAAACTGAAACTATTAGCAGGCAAGACATTAAATGTGGTTCAACTTAGTGATTTGTATACGACAGTGAAGAAAACACTGTTGAAAAAGGGAAAATGCTAGTTACCAGCATTTCTTCCTTTTCTGAAACTGTTTTCAAAAGCCCTCTTTCTCAGGTTCCCAAAACTATGGAACCATTTGGTCTTTACCACACAATCCAAAGTTTTAACGGCCCTGAAGAAATAGCCTCTTGTAAACCTTGTGGAAAAAGGAGTAAATGCTTGTAACCAGCATTTTCTCCTTTTCCTACAAGGTTTTCTACACTTTCTGACATAATTACCATCATTCCAGCAACATGGATTTTGTTGTCTACAAATATTTAATTTCAACATTTCTTAAATTTTATGGTATAGTCCAGACTTATACCGGCCGTTATTTCGTTTTTCTTAACAAGCTTTTCGACCCTTAGGGCGACAAATCCCTCAATCTGAGCCACATATAACCCTTTGCCACACAATCCTGAGTCTTAACGACTCTGAAGAAAAATGCTTTAGAAAGCATTGTGGGAACAGGAGAAAATTCTTCTTTTCCTACAATGTCTTCTACCTTTTCAAAGACAAGTTTTATCATATCACCTACATTTGCTATGTCATCTGCAAAAGCTTTCGAAATGGTCAGGTCCAAGTTTTTGTCAGAAGTTAACTCTTTCCCACATAATCCCCACTTTTAACAACCCTGAAAGAGAAGGCTTTTGAAAACATTGTGGGAAAACCAGCATTTTCTCCTTTTCCCACAATGTTTTCTACTCTAACAGAGACAGAAATCATTAATTAAGCTACATTTGTTGTCTGCAAATGCTTTTAATTTGGACCAGTCAAAAATTTTGTCGTTTGGTAAAGAGTTATCTCATGTCTGCCAAATGCTATAAATATGGGCAAGTTTAAAATTTGATTGTTTGGCACAAGAGCCAGGCAATGTTCTGAGTGTTTCAGTCTGATCCAGATGTTTACATTCTTTTCTTTTCAGCACTCCAAGGGATATCATATTTATTGCGAAAAATCTTGTAAATGTATTCTGCAATGGCAATTAGGATTTTGAAACGATATGTTTGAAGGGTCACGGAGGTAAAATGTAAACTAAAAGGTCACAACCTTCCTAGCACTGAAAATGCATTGAACTTTTAACTCTTCACTAAACCACAAAATTTTAGACTTGATCAATCTGAGAGCATTTAAAGATGACACATTAAATGTGGTTCAATTCAAAGGATGTGTCTTTGAAGGGGCAGAAAAAAGTTCTGGGAAAAGGAGAAAATGCTGGTTGCCAGCTTTTTCTTTATATCTGGTAATGTTTTCAAAAGACTCTTCTACATCAGGGTCGTTCAAAGTCTGGATTTTTTGGTGAAGGGTTAATGCATAATTTCTATGATATGGCTTATTATTGTTTTAAAGTTGTAACAGATATTGTAATGCTTTTAAAAGCATTCATACTTTTGTAGGGAGTAAAAACATCACAAATAAATTCAATATTATCCGAAACTGATAGTTTGAAACAAGAATAAAGAGCAGTAATTTTCTTTACCCAGCATTCATCAGAAGTAATGGCTGGGTAATTTTTATTACCCATTCTACTGTTCATTTTATCCCGGATGGCAACTGTCAGAGTTTTATCAGCGAGAATTATGGCTCTGGAAGCACCTTCCAGTAGTATTATTTTCTTTTTCTCTTGTTTGTCTGACTTTAATCTTTTCTGATGGAAATTCTATAGCTAATAAAAGATCAGTAAAATAGGAAATACATTGCTTTCATATTCATGGTTTGACCATAAATGGCCACTGCTATCATAAATGGGCCATTGGATCCCTTTATGACAAGACCCTTTCACTTACCCTATATCAAACAACTCAATGTTTTCAAAGCAAGGAACCAGGCTTTTCTAACAAGTCTAGTTTCTCCTATTTCCACAATGTTTTCTACCATTTCAAAGATCAAAATCATATAATTGAAGTTACATTTTATGCACCATATGCAAATGCTTTCAAAATGGGCAAACCTACAATTTTGTAGTCTGGTAAAATATTAACACTTTACCAAACAACAAAATTTTGGACTTATCATAATCCAAAACTCTTATAGGCAACAAATTACAGATAGCTCGAATTTTGGTATTCATCTTGGGAGGGGTAGAAAAGATTGTGAAAAAAAGGAAAAAACGCTGGACACCAGCATTTCCCCTTTTCCGATAATTTTTTCAGAAGTATTCTTCCTCAAGGTTGTTAAAACTTGGGAGTGTGTGGTAAATGTTTACTCTTTACCAAACAACAAAATTTCTGGAATGTCCAACCAATTTGAAAGATGCAGATGACCAAGTAAATTAGAAAACCTGTGAAAAAGAGAAAATGGTGGACACCTGAGCATTTTCCCCTTCTCCAATAATGTTTCCAAAATTGTTCTTCCTCAAGGTTGTTAAAACTTGGGATCATGTGGTAAAGTGTCAAACCATTTCTATTCTAGTGCTCTGAAGCAGACTATTCCTGGAAGAATAATGGGGAAAAAGTAGAATGCAGTTCTTGTTACTAGCAGTTATTGCTCTTTCTCTAACCATGTTTTGCGTATCATTCAGAACTTTCTTTCCTTCAAATGTGTCTTTGTGTGACTTGTACAAGTCATAATTATGTACGTCTAAAAATAAATGATGTTGGATTGGGCGAGAGAATCAATTTTTTCCTTGCCTACAAAAGGAGTATCTGTAATATTGTAAGAAATCTGATCAATCTGAGTGATTGAGTTATCAAAATTTATATTACAGAACATTATTCTATTTGATTACAGAACAATTTCCAAAATTGTGCTTCTTATATTGTTACTGTCACAATCTGCATATTTTCAATGTTTTGAATTGCTAGGAATATCTTTAAATGATATAATTGTGTCAAAAATTTTTGAGCAATGAAGAAACAATTTTGATACCTTCAATGGTGCAAAGAGCCACCTTATATAACCTAATTTTGCCAGTATAAGTTCCTCCTACATCATAGACGCCTCACAGTTTATTGAGGTAAAGTTTTACATCATTTTATATCAAGCAAGTATATTTGATTACATTCTGATATATTATCAAGAAATAAAAGTATATAACCAGAAAATAAGATATAATAAATGTCAGGGAAAACCCATCAGTTCAAACAGAAGGTGGATCCATTTCTGTTACACTATGGCAATATATAAATATGGCGATAATGTTTCCTGTTTTCTTATCAATTAACCCTTATCCTGCTAAATAAATAAAATGAAACTTTCAAGGTGATAGAAATAACCCAAATTTGGCTATTTCAAAGGTCTTTTTTTGAGAAAGATATCTCCTTATCAGACAGTGCAGATCCAAGATCAGACTGCATATTCCCTGCAGTCTGATCTTGATCTACATTGTCCTCAAAAGGTCAGTGAGTCCCACTTAGCAGCCTAAAGGTTAATACCTCCACCAAAGGAAGTTCCATGTTTTTGCAACCCATAAAAAGAAGGCATAAAAACATTGTAGGAAAAGAAGAAAATAATGGTATCCAGCAATTTCCCCTTTTTCAACAAAGATTTGTATTCTTTCAAAGACAAATTCCATCATAAACCCTTTACCAAACAAGATTAAGACTTACCTAATTGAAAGCATTCACAGAGGAGGAGTTAACACCTTACCAAACAATGAAACTTTAGACTTACCCAAATTCAAAGCTTTTGCAGATGACAAAATGATTGTGTCTCAAAACATAGAAATTCACCTTTGGAAGGCTAGAAAACATTGTAGGAAAAGGAGAAGATGCTGGATACCAGCATTTTCTCCTTTTCTCACAATGTTTTCAGAAAGTCATTTAATTAAGGTTGTTAAAACCCGGCATTGTGTGGTAATGGGTTTAGTTTGGCTCAAATAATGGGATTTGTCTTTGAAAGGGTAGAAACATAGTGGGAAAAAGCAGAAAATGCTGGTTACTGATTACCAGCATTTTCTCCTTTTCCCACAATGCTTTCAAAAGCCTTCTTTCTCAAGGACGTTAAAACTCGGGATTGTCTGTTGCAGGGTTAAAAGTCACCTTCAAATCCATTGCCTGCAAACTCTTGCAACATGGAAAAGTCTACATATTTGTAATATAGCAGAAAGATAACAATGATTGATACATATAGCAAGAAAAGTTGTTTTACTGTGGCAAATTATAGATTGAGTCCTAAACAGTGCCATCAAAATGTCTCATAAAGAGTGCTTCTAACTTTTTAGTGAATATCATAAAACTTAAAGAAGAAAATTGGTGTACCATGCATTTTCTTGAGAGTGTGAGCACGCACTATTATTACTGCAAAGTAGTTTTAACTTGTGGTCCTGTGTGCAATTTTTGAACTGCTTCAGTCTCAAGCTTAATCCATTACCACACAATCCTGACTTTTAATGACCTTAGAAAGAAGCTTTTTGAAAACATTGTGGGAAAAGGAGATAATGCTGGTAACCAGCATTTTCTCCTTTTCCCACAATGTTTTCTAATCTATCCAACATATAAATTACTGTTTAAGCTACACTTAATTTGTCGTCTGCACATGCTTTCAATTTGGCACAGTCTAAAATTTTGTTGTTTGGTAAAGAGTTAAGGTATCAGCTTCAATCTCAAGGTATACATTGAAGACCCAACAGTGGCGAAAAAAAAGTGCAGATGTTACAATGCATTTAAATTTAATTCATACCACTTAAAAGTATGGAAAATATAGTGAAGATATTGTGAAGTTGACAATTTGTTATTGTGTTGTTGGTCCAAGTATTAGTCACTGGCAGAAAAGTGAATTTTAAAATCAAGAGTGACCTGGCAACATTAACCTACTTTTGAAATTCTCTGCCAGAGTCTTATAATTACTTGGACTGACCTGATACAATAACAGATTGTCATCTTCACAATAAATTCTATACTTTTACATGGTATGATTTAAATGCATTTTAATAGCTGCTTTGTTGACTTTTGGCAGCTATCATGTTACTTTAAGTGTAAAGAAAACGCTGCAAAAAATACCAAACTCACTCACTTTGAGCAATTTCACCATTCCGTACATTGTTTTTATTTCAGATGCATCAACAGGGCATGTCCACTTTCATACAACAGATTCAGCATAGAGCTTCATACAGTAAGTTTACTCTGCTTTCCCACACAATCCCCAGTTTTACCGACCCTAAAAATGGTAAGCTTTAGAAAACATTGTGGGAAACGGAGAAAATGCTGTTAACTAGCATTTTCCCCTTTTCCCACCATGTTTTCTACCTTTTCAAAGACAACAAGAGGGCCATGATGGCCCTGTATCGCTCCACTGGCTTATAAATATAAACCATAAATACTAAACATTTCAATTCTGAGCCAAATGGTTTCAAAATGACGACTTACCAAGTTTTCTCTGTAAAAGCCCATGTGAAAGTTGAGACCCGCAGGGCAAAGCCATTTTTGATCCCAGAGCTATAATTACTTGAACCCTGGTAGAGGTCCACAGGATAAAGCCACATGCCAAAATAATACAAGTCTATGCTGTATGGTTATAAATAAGGTGATTTCCAAGTTTCATCCATATGAAGCCTCTGTAAAACATAAGACCCCTGATGCAAGGCTGATTTCAAAAAAAAATCAAAAGTGATCCAGATTTGGTAGCCCTTGGGTTTGCGGTTAGGAGCAAAAAGATTTTTTGAATTTTCACGCTATAAGCACATGTTTATGACCCATGAGATAGGACTAATTTTGACATAACTTGAATACTTTTGGAAGAGATTATTTAGATTACACTCATACAATATTACTGCTGTAACTCAAGGTAAGGAACAAGAAGACCTTTTAAGTTCTCACTATATTAGCCTATGTAAAGCTTGTGACTTATTGGGTGAAGCAGTTTCAGAGATGATAAGCTTGATGGCCTTAGGCCTGTGGAGCTAAAAAGCAGTATCTTTTTCATGAGCTACAATGACGTTAGTAAATACAAGCTTTTGGAAAAGATTTTTAAAGGTTTTTCAATACTTTTCAGTTTGTAGCCATAGCAACTACAGCTTTTAACAGAACTTAATTCTTTGAAGACATTCTGAAGAACATCATGGCAAGATGATATCTGTAAAGTTTGGTCAAAATTGGAAGAGTGGTTTCAATAAAAAAGATGGAACAATCTTGGTAGAAGTCTACAATATGAATTGGCATGCCAAATTTTTATAGCCCTAGGCCTTACAATAAGGATAAAAAAAGATATCTTAAGTTTTCACTATGTAAGCCTATCTAAAATTTGTGAACCCTGGAGTGGGAGAAATTTTGATCCCAAGGCTCAAAACATGCCAAATTTGTTAGTCCTATGCTTTATGGTTAGAAACAAGAAGATTGTCGAGAAGTCTTCACTATATAAAGCCCTTATAAAACTTTGACCCCCCCAAGGCTACAGTCGGACTAAATGGGGAATATGTGTATTAGAAGAATAACATGCCAAATTTGGGAGTTCTTGGCCTTATGGCTAGTAACAAGACGGTTTCTGACGTTTCCACTCCATAAACCCATGTAAAACTTGTGACCCCTGGTGCAGGGCAAAACTTGATCCTAGGGCTGTAACTTGGGCCCTCTTTGTAGCTGTCCACTAGATAATGCTATACTTATGCAAAATTTGGTAGCCCTAAGCCTTATGGCTATGTACACCAAGATTTAAAAGTTTTCCCTATATAAGCCCATGTAATTCTTGTGAACCTCCCCCCCACCCCCCAGCATGAGGCCAAATTGACCCCAGGACTGTAATTTGGGCACTTTTGGTAGACCCCCTCTAGATCAAGCTAAAAACAAAATTTGGTAGCTCTAGGCCCTATGGCTAGGTACAGGAAGATTTCTTAAGTTGTCACTATGTAAGACCATGTAAAACTTGTGAGCCATGCGGCAGGGCCAATTTTGACCCCAGGGCTAAAATTTTGGCCCGCTTGGTAGAGGCCCACTAGATATAGCTACAAGCAAAATTTGGTAGCTCTAAGCCTTATGGCTAGGTACAGGAAGATTTTTAAAGTTTTCTCTATATAAGCCTATGGAAAACTTGTGACCCCTGGGGCAGAGCCAATTTTGACCCCAGAGCTAAAATGTTTGGCCTGCTTGGTAGAGGCCACTAGATATAGCTACATGCAAAATTTGGTAGCTTGGCCTTATGGCTAGGTACAGGAAGATTTTTAAAGTTTTCTCTTTATAGGCCTATGTAAAACTTGTGACCCCTAGGGCAGAGCCAATTTTGACCCCAGGGCTATAATTTGAGAAAACATGATAGAGGTCTACTACATAAAGCTACATGCCAAACTTGGTAGCCCTATGCCTTATGGTTTCAGACAAGAAGATTTATAAAGATTTCCAATATTTTTCAGTTTCGTTGCCATGGCAACCAGAGTTTTTGAAGGAATCAAATTCTTTCAAGAAATTCTGAAGAGGACCATGGCAGGATCATTTCTGTGATGTCTCATGAAAATTGGATCGGTAGTTTCAGAGAAGAAGATGTTTGAAATAAAAGTTAACACACTGACGGACGCACGGACGGACGCACAAACGGATGCACGGACACACGACAGACACTGGGCCATGACATAAGCCCGAGGGCCTTCGGCCAGTGGAACTAAAAATCATCTTTTGAGCTACCTTGAATTTGTTGGCTGCAATACATTCAGTTTGGAAGAACCTATCATTTTGTGATGTGGTAAAGAGATAACCCCTTACCACACAATCCTGAGTTTTAACAACCCCTAGGACAAAGTATTTTGAAAACATTAAGCGAAATAGGGAAAATGCTGGTTAAACCAGCATTTTCTCCTTTTTCCAGAATGTTTTCTACTCTTTCATAGACTAATTCCATCATCTGAGCCACATTTAATCTGCCATCTGCAAAATTTCCATGATTTCAATTTGGACCAGTCTAAAATTTTGTCATTTGGGAAAGTTTTAACATGGAACATGCTAAAGCTTTTACACGAGGTACAGAAGTAAACATACTGTCTGAAATTCAAACTGCCCAAAGTTCATTTCTGTTAACCCAGAGTGCTTGGTTTTGATAGTTTTATGACACTGACTGGGCAAGGTTACAGTTTTATTTCCCATTAAAGGTAGGTAATTCAAGCCTCACCTGTTTTAAATCTCTGTAATTCTTGTATGGATCTAATTTCAGACTTCTGATCAAGCTTTAACTTTACTAGGTAAAAGCCATTAATGGATAATTCAAGTTGATACCTAATGCAATTTCAAGACAATTTTGGGGTAAATACAGGATCATAATTTTCGAGTACAAACACGATCATACAAGACATTTCATCCTGATCTTGATCATAGCACCAGTTCAGAATAGCATCAGAAGTTGCCTTTGGCAACTTGCCCAAGATTAAACTCTTCATCTTTTCCAAATAATGGACCCTGGATCATGAAATTTCAGTCAAATTTTTCAGTGCCATATGAAAAAGGCTTGCCTCTTTTGACAGTGGAAGATACAATCCACTGAAACTCAGAAAAATGCTCATCTTATTGGCTTGACTAAATGAGCAGATGGTATAGGTCCAAAATCAGACAGCATCTTCTGTGCAGTTTGATCTTGATCTATACCATCTGCAAAAGCGTTTGTTTTCACCTGGGGCCCTGACAGGATTAAAACAAAATGTAATACACCTCATTCTAGTACTTTACTTTTAGAGCTTTTTATCCCATCTTTTATTCAAGGAAAGTCTTTATATCAAAATTTTTAAACTTTATGAAGCATTTGTAAGGCTTTAATTTTTGGCAACAACTGAAGTTCTGCAAGCACAGTTTGACTGATATATTGATTGCAAAAAGTTATTTTCATTTTTAGCACAGTCTAGGAGTGAACAAACTTTGCTTAACCCTTAACAATCCCCAGTTATAATAACCCTGGAGTGGAAGGCTTTTGAAAACATTGCAAGAAAAAGAGAAAATACTGATAACCAGTATTTTCTCCTCTTCTAACAATGTTTTCTACTCTTTTTACGACAAATTTTATCAATTGAGCCCCAAATGCTTTCAATTTGGACCATTCTAGAATGATATTGTTTCGTTAAAAGCTAACCCTTTACCAAACAATCCTGTATTTTATTCAGGGCGAGGAAATGGCCTTCTGAAAACATTGTCGGACAAGGAGAAAATCCTGAAAGCTTTCTCCTAAGGGTTGTAAAAATTAGACTTTGTTTGGTAAAAGGTTTAAATTCAGGTAAGATTTACCCTTAAACTGTTCACTAAGTAATTAAATACAACCGTTGAAGTGCCTTTTCATGGCTAAAGTTGCCTTTCCAGCCAGTGTTGACCAAGATCAGGCAGCACTAAACATGCAGTCTGATCTTTGAACTGCACTTTCTGCTTTGCTTTGGCATTCTAGACTACAATCATTAGGGTCCAATTTGGAGAATGCAAGTGTTCTTCGGGTTTATTTGGCACAAAGGTTTATTATACACAACTAAATATGGTTGTAACTGAAATATTGCGGTTTTAATGTTACTTTTATTCTCACTAAATTGGACACAGTCTATCCATATTCAGACTGCTTCTTCTGTGCAGTCTGATCTTGATCAACTCTTCCTGCAAAAGCACTTTGAGCTGTGCTTACCAACCCATCATGGTTAGACTCTTTACCACACAACAAAACTTTGGACTTGTCAAAACCCAAAGCATAGGCTGACAACAAATCAAAACTGGCTCAATTAGTAGAAATTGTCAGTAAAAGGGTAGAAAACATTCTCGGAAAAGGAGAAAATGCTGGTTACCAGCATTTTCTCCTTTTCTCACAATGTTTTCAAAAGCCTTCTCCTTCAGGTTTGTCAAAACTCTGGACTGTGTGGTGAATGGTAAAGGAAGAAAATGGTGAATTATTTCACTAATCTTTTTTTCTTTCAGAATTTTTATGACAACAAAGTTCAAATCATGAAGGAATGAGTTAAAACAGCTTCTCGGAAAATAACATAATTATTGTTAGCAAAAAATTAACCATATAATCAAATACTGGTAAATTCCTCTTACCTTCATAAAAACACATCAATTCTCGGGTGGTTTTTTTTTTCCTAGTTTCAAAATTTGTCTCTCTATAATAGCAGACTAGAAAATGCAGACGATTCTGCCCTCCAACAGCACAGCAGACATTAATTTTCTCTCCTTCCTGTATTTAAATGAAGCTGTAAAGAGAAAATACAACTCAATGTTTGCGGTAATCCATCACTTAGAACTAGCCTGTAGCACAGAGCTACTATCATCTCTACTTGTCTGTTTTATCGCAAGAACATGGAATAAAATACATAATGAAATAGCATGGGTTTATTTTTTTAAGAACTCTTGCCATAACCCTTTACCACACAATCCCGAGTTTTAACAACCCTGAGAAAGAGGACATTGGAAAACATTGTGTGAAAAGGAGAAAATGCTGGTAACCAGCATTTTCTCCTTTTCACACAATGTTTTCTAACCTTCCAGAACCAAATTTCAATTTTTGGGTCACATTTATTTTGTCGTCTGCAAATGCTTTCAATTTGGACCAGTCTAACATTTTGTTGTTTGGTAAAGAGTTAAACAAGGTACTACAACCCATTCTCAAACAGACAGTGTTACATTTTTTCATGCATGATTTTAATCCATATTTTTACATATTTACAAATCTGACTTTACTATGCTCCTTACATTGTACAGCCATAAAAAACTCACAGTGTCTGAATTTAAAGCGAGCTATTAAGATTTTCAGTATCTTAAATAATTACCAAACTTGGAAAACGATGTATCACTGAGGCAATAGCGGGCAAATAATTGGTAAAGAAGACAGACAAAAGTAAGAAAAAAAATATTTTTGGTGATATTTCCATAATAGGCTACATAGCTTCTAAGGGTATCTTCTAATATTTCACACCAGAGTTTTGCAAATGATCAGTAACCTGTGTTGATGATAAGGATTCATATAGAAATCAGTTATGATAACAAATTACTAAACAACCATCCCATTATCTTCATGCCCAAAACTGCATCTTTTACTAGACTTAACTGTACAGTTTATACCATTCCCAAGAAAAATGTATGAGCCATATGCTCTGGCAAAAGGGGGCTTAATGCATCTCCGTGATCCATGATACCAATCAAGCCATCACATAATTATGGATCCATAATGGCCACTTTTTAAACAACAAACTTAATCATGAGATAGACTTGCCCTTGGACATACAGAAAATTGATCAACAGCGAAAAGTTTCAGCCAGGATCAGCTTGCACAGACTGTGCAGACTGACCCAAGTCGATACTTTTCCCAGATGCATTAAGCCCCCTTTTCACAGAGCATGGCTCATATATAGTTGTATTTTTACAAGAATTTTAATATACCGCAAAAAAATAAATAGCACCTTTTAAAGGAGGGACACTTTGTTACAAAAAAATTTTGAAAAAAGAAGTTTCCTTTCAAATGTTTTTGTCCTTTGTGTCTATCACTTGATTGTACATAAAAAAAGGCTTAACTCTTCACCAAACAATCCAAAGTTGTAACTAACCTAGGGAGGACAGCTTTTGAAAACATTTAAGGAAAAGGAGAAAATGCTGGCATTTTCTCCTTTTCTCACACTGTTTTCTACTTGAAGACAAGCTTCATCATATGAGTCATATTCTAGCTACCTTTTGCCTGAAAATGCTTTTAATTTGGACGAGTCTAAAATTTTGTTGTTTGGTAAAGAGTTCAATTTTTTATAGCAAACAGGTAGCTATGTTGTGATATGCAATAACTACTTTTCAATTTATTTTTGAAATCATATTTTTGAACATGAGCACTGCATGCATGTGCCAACGCTCCGCTGCAGTTGCTTCAGTTTCAGTCAAAATTATAAGTCAGAAAAGGAGCAAAACTGTGTCAAAAATACTTGATGGTTACCTGCCTTTGTCATATGGGTTCCTCTTTTAGTTAACAACTAATCCAAGCTTGAAGTGATTACAGAGATATCTAAAAAATGTCAAAGTTAATGCATAATGGTGGGGGCCAATGGCAGTTACAGCAATACCTCAGACATATTCTTCAAAAATAGCCCAGCTAAAAATAAATGAAAGTCAAAACTGTTTTTGTAAGGTTTAAATCTGCCATCAATTAATTAGGGGGGATCAAATTTCAGAAAAATAAAAAAAATTCATACCATTAAAAGTATGAATATTCTTAGTGATACTGTAACCATGATATGACTGAAACACTCCTGGAACCTGAAAGTGATGAAAGACACCATCAAAACTTACAACAAAGTCCATTCATATATGTGTACAAGACTCTGGTCTCCATTGTGTTTTTTTCTACTTTATCCTGATCACATTGGGACTATAAAATATATCCGATACTAAATATCTGATGTAATAAATAAAGATAATCCCAGATCTGGACTGTGTTTTACAGATATCTAGTTGACTGCAAACAGACTTCCCGTATTCCTGTATTGCTGAAACTGCAGAGCTCTTTAGCTCTAGACCAGTCAATATCATTTTACAGTTTTCTAAATTCAAAGCACATGAAGATGGAAAATACTTTACAAAAATCGTCAAATTTAAAGCTGCTGAATCATATACGATGCACTTTTTACCACTAAATCATTGTAAAATATGACATTTATAATTTTCTGTGTGACATCCCTCTTGTCTTGCTTTTAATATCAATTTACTGAATAGAATCCATACTTTAGGCTGTTCAATAAAGAACAACAACCACTGATTGGTCAATGTTTTTAACTTTTACCTTTAATACCATTACTGTCATTATATACAAAACATTTAGCATTATCCTCTATCTACAAAGGCAAACAACATGTGACAAAAAAATTAAAAAGTTAAAGACCATGAACGTTAAAATTTCTGAACAACTCCAAAATTTCCAAACTGAGAGTCACAGATGACCCCCAAAATTCATGAGCTAGCAGAAATCCTGCAGAGATGACAAGAATAGCAATCACGGAACTCAGAGACAAAATGTATCAAAGACTGATGAAACATCATCAAAACTGACAATAATTGATAAAGTAAACTGTCACATGGCTTTTGAAATAAACCGAAATTAACTGTTTTCCCAAATGTATTCCATCTGTCCAAGTTTAGGCTCTTGAAAAGACGATAGCATTTAATGGTGAAATTTCTGAAAAAATTGTCAAAGTATCAATTTGTCATTGTATTCCGTTATCAGCTATTTTATTTCAAAATTGAATGGCGTTTTATGCCACTTTCAACATTATTTCAGTCATATCACAGCAGTAGTTCACTTATCTGTCTTGGGTTTTACCAGTACAAGGCTGGGGCTCTGAAAGGTCTTGTCCAAAGGAACTCCAAAAAACTTGCCTCCAGCGAGGCATAAACCTTGCTTTCTGGTTACACTCTACCACTAAGCCGAGCAGGATCTCTATTTTATTTCAAACTTGATATACATGTATTAATGAGCCATGTTCTGTGAAAAGGGAGCTCAAAGTATTGACGGAGATGAATTAAGCTCCTTTTTGCCAGAGCATGGCTCAGTTCTTTTCGCCTTGGTAACCAATACATGGATTTTTCCACATACATTGTTTGATAAAGTTCTACATTTGCATACCACTTTCAACCCTTTACACCCAGCCCCAGTAGCTCAGTCGGTAGCATACAGGACTTGAGAAAAGGAGGTCACTGGTTTGATCCCAAGCTTGGCCAATTTATTTTCAAGGATTGATGAAAGTCATTGCTACAGGATTCATTCTGCTGCAGGATTCATTCTTTTCTCACTGCTGACCATTGTTACAATGATGATTATAATGTTGAAAATGGGGTTAAACACCATACAATCAACCAATCATTCAACCCTTTACTAAACAATCCAAATATTAACAAACGAACCTTAGAGAAAATACTTTTGAAACATTGTGGTAACCAGTATTTTCTTCTTTTCCCACATAATGGTTTCAATAGTTCTTTCCCTTGAGGTTGTTAAACTCTGCATTGTGTGGTAGTGAGTTAAAAACTTCATCTTGTATTGCATACCATTACTCTCATAATGGAGGGACAAGAAAATCATGCTACAGTTAGGGAATTGCGGGTTGACTGAAGGTCATCATGGTTTTGTGAGGGTGATATTGTCTATGACAGGGTAATATTGGTTCATATTGACTAGAAGAACAAAGTTAGTTCTAAGTTATATTGACTGGACAGACTGAGACATTGAGGAATGACTGGTCAGAGACTGGTCACGCTGATGGGAATATCAATGGGAAACTTACTCATGTATGATACACAATCACAGACTCCATTTTGTCCTGATTGCTCCTGCATATTTTCTACTGATGTTGTTTTTTTTTTGACAAACCTGAGAAAAAAATTTGAAAGATATCTCTGTTTCTACAAATTCTTATGCTGGTTCAAAATGGGATCACCAAAGAACTTTATCTTTTTACCGAACGAAAAAATTTAGGACTCAGCTAAATTGAATGCATTTGCAGACAACATATTCCTGCAATGTTTTTTTTTAAAAGCATTTTTCCTCCTTGTTGATAGGGTAGAAAACATTGCTAGTCACCAGCATTTTCTCCTTTTCCCACAATGTTTTCAAAAACCTGCTCTTATTCAGTCGCAAAAAGTCAGGATTGTGTGGTAAAGGGTTAAATGAAGAAAAATCTCTTTGGTGTGGGGCTAACTTAACCCTTAAAGCACCGAATAAACCCAATGGACATTTTCAGCCTAGAATAACACCAAGATAATTGCAATTTTGTGGTCACTTTTCATGTCTAGTGTCTCAGCAAAGCGGACAGTGTAGATCAAAGATCAGGCTTCACGCTTTGTGCAGCCTGATCTTGATCTACACTGGCCGCAAAGGCAACTATAGTCGTGAAAGGTACTTTAAGGGTTAACAGCTGCAAAACAATCCCATATCTTTAACCTCCCTGTCAGAAGAAATCAGTGTTTTGAAAACATAGTGGGAAAAAGATGAAATTTTCCAAAAAGGAAAAAATTAATTTCTTAAAGCCAAGAAAAACAAGCACACTGCATGTGGGTGCCATGCCCAGCTGCAGTTGCTTGATTTTCAGTGAGAAAAGGGGGCATAACTGTGTCAAAAATACTTTGATGGTTACCTGCCCTGTTGTATTTTGATAGTTAGCGCATTGTCAATGTATGAAGTAAATATTGTCAGTAAAACAATGTTTATAAAATGTCGAAGTTCTTGAAAATTCTTAGTTGAAAAAGGGGGCAAAAATGTGTCAAAAAAATTTCAATGATTGCCCGACCCTGTTGTATGGGTTCCCCTTCTAATAGTTACAAATTGTCGCAGTTTGAATTAAATATCTTCAGTAATAGTAGAGATACAATAAAACTGCAAACTTTACGCACAACAATGTAGACAACGATGCCAGGGCTACGACAGTAACTCAAATTTTTGTTCAAAAACAGCTGAGCTAAAACAGTAGCTTTTGCAGCCCCTCACAGCAATAGATAAATTCCCTATCTGGCTCACTCTAAAATCTCTTAAGGGCATAAGGACAAAACCTCATAAGGGTATCAGAGCATAAGGGTAAAAACTCATAAGGGCATAAGGACAAAACCTCATAAAGGCATTAGAGCGTAAGGGTAAAACCTCATAAGGGTATTAGAGCATGAGGGTAAAACCTCTTTTATAATTATTTTTAAGTAATTTCATTTTTTTTTCATCACTAAAAATTTTTTTGATTTCAGGCAGTTGTGCTGCAAAAAAAATGAAATTTTCCAATATAGTCTCTACAATATATTAGCATATTTGACATAAATATGTCAGTGTTGAATAAAATAAGTATTGATTGTAGATATAAACTAGGGTTAACGCTAAGCTGTAAACTAAAATGTTATCCTAGATATAATGGTTCAGAAAAAATATTTTTCACAGGTACCACAGGGTTTAACTTATGTATTTTGTTAGGAAACCTAAAAGCTGCTATATATTATGAATATAGTAAAAAGATAAAAGAAGTTGGGTTTACAAACATGTGTATTGGGTTTGCAAGAAAAGGAATATTAAAGAACAGTACAATGTATGAATAGAGTTGGGAAGCATTGGTTAGTTATAAACACACCTAATGAAACGTTCTTAAAAACATATGAGGATAAATTAATTATTTTTTATTTTATAAAATGGTTTGACCACCAAGATATGAAAATTATGAATCCTTTTCCATGTATAGAATATAATATTCCGCAGGAGTATAGTAATGACCACTATTTATATCATGATATATATGAAGTTGAATATATTTGGCAAAATACAAGTGATGAAAGTGGTGATGATGAAAGTGAGGACGATGAAACATCAGAAGAAGAGGAAGATTAAAATTTTATATCTCAATTAAAAGTTATAAAATTATAAAAACATTTTTTTTAAAATTTGAAATTTTCTAATATAGTCTCTACAATATATTAGCATATTTGAGATAAATATGTCAGTGTTAAATAAAATTACAAATGCCTTTAGGGGGCAGTTGGTTAAAACTCTCGAGAGTAAACTACTGTTTTCCGGAAAATGTTACAGATCAACAAATCAAGTTGTATATCCTCCCACTTATGGTTATGATGCCATTGATGTATTGAAATATTCACTGAGATCAGTAATATATTGCGAATTTAGTAGAGTTAAATATGAAAACCCAAATAGAAATATATCACCTATTTTCTTATTTTATTGTTTTGATAATCATAAATATTTTGAAACTGTAATAACTGATCCTAACAGGAATATTCTTAAAGAATATGACAATTATGCAAAAAATCACTTCGATCTAACGATTGGTGAAAATAGAATTTTTGAATATCAAACACTTACTCCATTCTTTATGAATATTAAATTTGGTGATGTAATATCCTGGGATCCTCCAGAACTTACTTTTGATGAAAATGAATTAAGTCATTCTTGGGAACAAGGAAATTTTGCTTCAATGTCTTTTTATGGTGATAACCCATTGTTACCAGGTGTTTATGAAGTTTTAATTTTACCGGAAGAAAGATATGAATTAAGAACAACTGAGGATAGTAATGATGAAGAGGATTTTTTAATATACACTTCACAAGTTCCTCAACCTACAGTAATTAAAGTAAAAACTTTCAACGGAATTGAAATATTTCATTTAGATGAATGTGTCATATGTTTAACAGAAAAACCTAATATCCTATTCTGCAATTGTGGCCATGTTCCATTATGTAGTGATTGTAATTCTTTGGTAGGTCTAGATAAATGCCCATTATGTAAAACAGAATGTAATATTAAACATAAAATATAATTATATAACCACATTAAAGGTTATATATTTTTACAAATCCAATTCTATCAATATTGCCAAATACGCATTTTTCGCGTTGGGGTGGGTGGACCTAGTTATAAAGTTTATAACATCACATTGATTTAATTCTAGAGGTTGTGGAAAAACTACACAACTGCAATTTTCTCGTGCTTTTTTTATTATGGAGTAATCAACCTGTTCAACCCCGTTTATGACTATGTTGACTTTTACCTCTTCCGGCAAAAACCTATTACCTTTAACAACCATTAAAGACCCCCTTATAATTCTACCTGAGGCAGCCTGCTATTCCGTGATCCCTTCCCGTGCTTCCATTGCCGAAGGAAAACTCATAATTACCGTTTACTAATCCCCCTTGTTCTTCGGCACACACGCTTATAATAGGTTTAGGGCCTATGAGAGAGGGAAGTGATACTTTTTTATCCACGTAAGATTTTGTTTCTAAATCTCTTTCTTCTACCGGTGCTGCAGCGTTTTTTATAGAAAAACCTTGAAGATCCACATCAAATATTGCTGTAAAACTTCCATCCGGATTTTTTACAATAGCACCACCGTTATCAACGTAATTTTTATTAGCAGCGCCACCCCAGTCTGTGGGATTTGGCAAACCAGTGATCGAGTGACCACCCATATCTATCTTGCCAGCCACTGAAAAGGATCCATCTTGATTTTTTGTTAAAGCCTTTTCACCTGCGGTAGCCACCGCAACGACGGTATCTACGTAAAACTTATTTACAGCTTGCTGATTATCTAAAGGTGTCCCGAGGTTGTTGATTCTCCAGCCACCCATGGAGACATCACCACTTGCTATATACCCTCCAGGCCCATAAATGAAGGCTCAATTAGCAGCGTCCACATAATTTTTAGTTGCAACATCGTGGGGTTCCGCAGGATCTATAGCGTTAGTTAACGAATACCCCCTCATATTTATATCTGCAACAGCAGAAAAGCCACCATCGTGTTGTTGAACTAAAGCTCTACCACTGCTATCCACATAATTTTCAGTAGCAGCATCCCTTGATTCTTCAGGTTCGTGTAGATTACATATTTTTTTAAAAGCCATATTGATTGAAGCCTTGGCAAGAAGATTACCATTTTCTTTTAATAGAGGAGGGTCAACATTATCTATTGCTACATTATCTACATAATCCTTAGTTGCAACATCTTGCAGATTTACTGGGTTGTTGACTCTTGTCAGTGTGTTACCATTCATATTTATAGAACCAATAGCAGGAGTTGTTCCATCTTTTCGTAAAAAATTGTTATTTATGTAAGCAAGTGACACACCTTCACCAGCTGTTTTAACATTATCCATTCTCCCAAATTTATCAACGGGTATTTTTTATATTACTAAAAGAGTTTATTTAAAACAGTTTGAAATTTATTGCCTGAGCACAACTCTTTAAGAACGTATAAACATAAATGCCCACAAAATACTGCTCCAGCATGTTGTAATTGGTCACTATTGTAATGTATTGGACTTTTTAAATAATCTCTAACTTCAAGAGGTGGTTGTATACCATAACTATCAAAGTAAATTTTAGTTTTACCGTTTTTATACCAAGCAACCCAATGTGTACCAGGCCTACTTGAATCATCAAGGTTTATGATACCACATTCCTTTTTTCTACACTGTTTTGGCAAAGTGTTTCGTAAAAATACCCCCCTAAAATTTTTTATTTTTAATTTTTTTGCAGTATCTTCCAGTTCTAAATTGTTTAATGGTTTGTTTGATAAAATTATATTATCAATTGCAATATCTAGCACTTTTTTATATTTAAATATTTACAATAGCATTATTATCAACCCATGAATTGAACTCATCAGGGTAACCTTTCCACTTTACTAGAGATTTCTTTTTTCCTTTTTTAATAACCTTTTCTATCCTATACAACTCTTGGCTAGTTTTTTGTAGTTCTGGTTCATAAAAGGTACCTTTTATTTCTTCTCCATTAAGATCTTCAATTTTATATTTTACGGGCAATCATTGTTTTATTTACCTGTGCGTCCTGCGTCAGGGATGCAAAGAAATCACCGAGGACGCAAAACTTTGAGATATGTGCATTTTCGAGACGCACTGATTTTGATATCAATGCGTTTTGCAAAATTTCGTTTGATCCCGATCAATTAAAGTGTTTACATTTTCTATCGAAACACCGGTAATTTTTCCACTCTAGACTAGTAAACCTTCTTTTTTCGTTTTATTTTTAGCCTAAGTAATGTTCTATATATAGTCTATGGAATGGTTTCCAATTTTCTTTTTCTTCGGGTACAAGGAAGATCGACATCCAGCACGGACGTTATGGATCCGCTCCAAGGCATAGCCTACTCTTTCTTTCTTAATTGCAGAAAATTGTAGTCAAAATGATTGAACAACTATCATTTCATGTTCTCATCGGCAAATAATTACTTTTTGAATCGTTTTTATACCCCGACGATCTCCATATCCTCAAATGATTTCCATTTCGTCCATTTCATCGAAAAAATTCCAATGCGTATTTAAAGCCAACCGTCTTTTTCTAAACTCACAAACGATTCGATCTTCAGGTTCGATTTATCCTATCAGTAAGTAGCTTTTATTTTCCATCAGTTTTCTACAATGCAGACGAATATCTTAACAATGTAAAGTGTAAGCATGCCACCAAAAAAGAAGGCTAAATCCGACCACAAACAACAAACTTTAACTAGTTTGTTTACGAAATCACAAGAGTCTGACCCGCCGACTCAAAGTGACTTACTTACCGATAAAAATGCCGAGAATAATGAGAAATCATCGGCCAGTTCAATCGGCGTGGATTCGGCCCTGGCCGATTCGAAATCGAGAGAATTCAAGTCCCACTGGCTTAAACTTTTCAGTTGGCTAACTTACGAAAGTGAAGAGAATTACATGTACTGCACTATCTGTACAGATGCAAAGAAATGTAATGGAATGACACAAAAAGCAAAACAAGCAAAGGACAGACGAATATATGAACTAAAAAACAGTGCTCTGTAGCAAATTAAAAGATAATTAATACTAGATCTAGTCACATTTATCTTGGTTATCTTTCTGTGCTGGTATAAGAAATAAATGAGATAAACCCACAAAGTTTTAAATTGTATTTATCACAAAACCATTCTGAATCAGATCATACAGAATTTTTAACAATTTGAACAAATTATTTAAATGAGGTTTAAAAGGTGGGACTCGTAAAGTTGGTTTCAGACTCATAGTTTTTCATCCCAGCGAGTCCCAGGACTCACTTATAGCAAACTGTAAAAAAATCACTGGGGCAATGTATGGTTTACTTCAGAAACTGTAAAAACCTCTTCAGTCCATCTTGTGGTGTAACCTTTTTCAAAAGTCTTTTTCTTTTTACTTATCCTTACTTTGTCACCAACAGAAAACTTAGGTTTTATATCTCTTATTTCAAGATGATCAGGGTAAAGAGTTCTCCAAACTTTGGTTTCATTTTCTTTTTTACTAGCATTTACTGGTGTCATCTTAATAGAAGAATGCTTCATGTTATTATATTCTTTAACGAGATCTGGTAACACGTTAATGTAAACGTTTGTTGAGTGAGCAGAAAAATACTTCCACATTTTCTCTTTCATTGTTCTAATCCATCTTTCAACAACGCTAGATTTTTCCTCATTTTCAGCGGAATATAATTCAATCAAGTCTTTAACTTCTTTGTTATAAAACTCTTTACCCTTATCCACCCACATTTTATCAGGTTTTCTTTCCTTAAAAATACTCTTTAATGCAACAGAAACAGATTTTCCTGTTTTGTCTTTTAATGATACCAGGTAACCGTATTTTGAAAAGATGTCAAAGACAGCAAGAAGATATTTAACATCACGGTTAAATTTAGAAAATGCTTGCATGTCCACCAAATCTGCAGCTCATATCCTATCAATACCGTTTACTCTAACTCTCCTTTTCTTAAATTTTCTTTTTACGGGTTTGTGTAATTCTTCCAATAAATTTATGAATTTTTTTTTTTAACCCCCATTCCAAATTTAGCCTTGGTTCCTATTAATGAGGAAACTAGTCCTCGTTCCATTCTTTCCTTAATAGAAGGATTATAAATTCCTTTTAACTCTTTTAGCATATTTTTATCACAAATAGCATTTCTGGTAGCCGTGTCATTATGTTTAAGATAACAAACATCATGATGGTATGCTGCTTTATCAACACGGTTTACAGGTTTTGGCCATTTTTTTTGAGTTAAATCAGGGTTGAGTCTTTTTTTTAATTTAGTACCGGGCCCCGTAAAATTATGCCCCGGTAAATGCATTTCAACAGGTAAATTATTTATAACTTTATTTAGCAATTTTTTTTAATAAACTGAGTTTTAGTCATTCCACATTTTGAGCATTTTCCATGTTTCATATTTCTACCATTTTTACTAACCTTATATTCTATATTGGTTGTCTCTGTATGTTTTTTTACATTTAACGCAATACATTTTTATATATTATAAAAAGTTATATAAAAATGGACATTGCAAACTTATCATGGAATGAAGTAGTACCAAAAAGATTTAATCACCCTCTTCTACCAAAAAGTATTAGGGGGGTAATAGTAGGCAAATCAGGTTGTGGTAAAACCACCCTTTTACCTAACCTTTTGTTAAGGCCCGAATGGCTTGACTATGATAATCTATGCGTTTTTAGTAAAAGTCTGTTTCAACCAGAATATCGTATACTTAAAAAAGCCTTTGAGGAGAAATTACCAAAAGAACTTATCCTAAGATTGTTTAACCTCAGAGATGAGGTACAAAATTTTAATGTTTCTCCGACGGCATTGATTGAAGAATGGGCTAAAACGGTTAAAAACAAATCTGATATAAATTGCAATTTTTTTTTGAAAGTGTTGAAGATGTACCTGATCCGAAAGAGTTAAGCTTAGAAAACAAAAATTTAATGATTTTTGATGATTTACTTTTAGAAAAACAAAATAAGTGTGAGTGTTACTACGTTCGTGGAAGGCATAGTAATGTTGACTGCTTTTACCTATCACAAAATTAAGTTATTGAGACAGACTATTAGAGAAAATGCATATTTTATTTGTATATTCCGCCAAGATCTTAAAAACATGAATCATATCCATAGCGATCATGTAGGGGATGATATGCCTATAGAGAATTTTGGTAAATTTTATAAAACGGGTTGGGAAAGTCCTCATGGTTTTGTTGTAATTGTTTTAACCAGTAAAAAGGATAATGGTAAATACAGGAAAGGCTTTGACAACTTTTATATACCTAAATCAGTATAAATTTTTTTTTGTAATTTTTTTAAAAAATTGAAAATAACTTAATAAAAAAAATATTAAATTGTAAAATGGCTCATATTTGTGATATATCTGGCTATTCATATAATTTAAATGGTTTAAATGTAAATGAAGTTAAAGACTCAGTTAAAAATATAGTAGAAAATATTTTACCAGAAAGTCTTGAATGTTGTACAGTAAGAATTTTTAAGAGAAAAATCCAGATGCTTAAACTAAAAAAAGAGTTTCTTTCTTTTGCCAAAAACCAAGAAGGTATTAGTGAAAAAGACTTATACGTTTCTTTTATAAAAAAATATGTTTCAGAATTATTTTCTCATTTAAATAAGTGGGGTGAAATTTTTGAAAGTGAAAAAGAAGATAGAACGGATAAAAGGCATAGAAAACATATAAAAGAAATGTTACCATATATAAATAAAATACATACAATAAACACATTATTTAATGAAGGCATTAAAAATTATAGTAGACATCACTTAAATCCTAGAGGAGCAAGACGTTTGGAATTTTTTAGCATAAATAATATTATTGGAAAACAAGAAAATTAAAAAAATATATTTTGTTTTAAAATATATTTTTAACACACATAAATAATATTTTTAGTAAATAAAAAAATGGAAGACCTTTTAGAACAAATTGTAAAAAATACGGAGCATAAAACGTCATTTCAAATTATAGTAAGTGACAACAAAACACGTTTTAGAACAAGGTTTACCCCTCCAATTCAACTAGAAAAGGATAAAAAAATATGAAATAGCATTAGTAAACCTTGAAACTTACTATTCTTTCCCAAATATTGATGAAACAAACAATACTTTCGTTTATTCTCCAGACAATGGAGGTACATGGGTTAAAATAAAAATACCTGAAGGAAGTTATGACCTTGTTGATATTAACGATACCATTCACCAAGAAATGAGGAAAAAAGGTCATTATGGTGAAGCTAATGAAGAGTATTACCGTGAATTGCATAAGTTTTGGGACAGTAAAAAATAATTAATTTTTTAGATGTCCCAATATTTAGGTTAACGAAAAATAATTATTTTCCGTGGTGTCCCAAAACTTATGGTCAAACAGGGATCGTATATTACACGTATATTACACGTAATATACGATCCCTGGGTCAAACAAGACAAGCTGTCAAGCTGTTTGGCACTGACCACTTACCCGTCGAATATTAGCGCTGCGATTTCAATAAAACCACGATCACATGCTGGTCTGTCTATTTTTAGAGAAATTGGAATTCCTGTAGTCAATTTGTGCAGTAGGAATTTAAAACTTCGTATTTTTTCATTGTTTTCGTTACTGATAAACTAAATGTTTTCAGTCATTTTTGTATGCATCCCTGGAAAGCAATCAGCATTGGTGTTTTGCGCTTATATAAAAACTTTTACAACGTATTTTACCTGTTAACGTGAGGTAAACAACGATTTGATTTCCGTTCTGAAAAGTACCTGCTCGGCCCATTCTCAAATTTGATTGGTTGACAATCTTCGATCGATAACCTCCAGTTAGAATATAGGATATCTTGATTTCTATTTTTATACAACGAACCCGATTGACCGTGAAACACATACACATTTGTCGACTTCAGATGTACGTATACACATGACATGTACCTTTGCCCTTTGATTCAAGTTAATCACACCCTTTTTACCCTTATTTAGGTTCTTTTTTTACAAATGGGTTTTTTAATTGTCTGTCGGGGTGATCGGATTTATTTGCCTTGAAGCGGGAGATTCCCGATGATATCGAGAGGGTTTGGAAGCAATGCTTACATGGAGAAATGAAACTGCGCGAACCAAATGCTTGTAAACAAAGGTTAACAAGCGGATTAAAGGTTTTTTTTTTCGGAGTAGATATTCACTGTCCCAATTCTTTGGTACAAAAAAATACTGTCGTATTTTGCAATTTTTAGTATGGCCCAAATCTTTGGGTCATGAAAAATAATTATTTTCACGTTTTTTGATGGTGTCCCAATTTTTTGGGTGTCCCAAAATTTAAGCAAAATACGGTATATTAATATTTCTGCAAACACTAATACCCTTAAGTCTGTTCTTACTCTGGAAAATGGTTACCAAGTAGATTTTAATCAACCAAACTCCGTTTCCAAAGTATTAGGATTTACACACTCTAAATATACACAAAGATTTCATGAATCAGAGAATGTAGTAAATATTCTTAGTATAAACAGCCTGCTCGTTAACATAGATATTATTTCAGGAAGTTATGTTAATGGTTCGCCAAAAAAAACTATTTACTCTTTTTTCCCAAATGTTGCTCCTGGTTATAAAATAATTGCAACACCGGCTCATTTGGTATTCTTGCCAGTAACATTAGATGAAATACATAGTCTTGAGGTAACAATTACAGACCAAGATGGAACATTACTAAATCTTAGAGGTGAGAATTTAACAATTAGATTCCATATTAGAGAAGCAAGATCATAAAAAATAAAATATATATAAAAATGACAAATTACACTACTGTTAAAGTAAATATATCAGAAGGACAAAAACAAAAACTTCACTCTGCTGTTAAAGGCAATTGCCCAGTAAGTATTTGCTTAGGGCATGAAGATTTAAGATATTATAGCAATTACCAATTCACAAGCAAAAAAGATAGCCAAAGCCTATTAGAATGGTAAAAGCATTACGATTAGAATGAGTGCAAAACAACTTAAGCATAATATGAAAATAGAGGGCAGTTTTCTTGGAATGTTAGCTGGGTTAGCCTCAGCAGCGTTACTTGCCTTAGCAAGAACTGTTTTACTCGCGTTAGGCGTTGGTGCTTTATCTGGTTTAGCCTCATCAGGAGTTCAAAAAGCAATGGGGTCAGGTCTTTACCTTAAAAAAGGAGGATGTGTTTGTCAGGTGGAAACTGATGGAAATGGGCTTTATTTAGGGCCTGCTAAAGGTAATGGATTAGGGTATGTTGGTCATGGGCTGTATTTAAAAAAAGGAGGAAAGTTTTACGATGGAAATGGCCTTCTTTTAGGGCCTTATAGTCCATTTGCAAATATACTTATTTTAGGCGCTATATTATAAATAATTTTTTACTAAAATAAAACGATCCTGTACAAATTTGGTATAAAACCTAAAATTAAGCAACCAAAAACAATTTATTGGCGCCCATTGCAAGGCGTAAAACATCCACCACAGAAAGTCAATACGATAACTTGGAAAATTTTCAGTCAAGAAAAGATTATACTAAAGCAAAATGAAGCAAAACAAATACTATTAGGTTTTGGATTTATGATGGCTAAAGGAGTTGTTTTAACCTCGTTACCATACTCTAAAATTTAAGCGGTGTAGTTTACAAAGTGAGGTTAACCTTGAAAACGCTGATGATATTATAATTACTATTACAAACAACTCTAACAAAAATGTAACCATTGAGGAAAACGAGTTTTTGTGTCTTGTTTATTATACAATTTAAAAAATTTCATTCTAATAAAAAATGGAGATGAAAGAAAATATTTACCCAAAATTACCACCTTCAGCCCAAGATATTGAAATGATGCCTCTAAATGATAATGGTCATTCATATCGTTTACAAAAGATATCTGAGGTACAAAAGTTTCTTGAAAGTGAAATTGTAAAAAGGGATGCTCTTTCAAAAAAATATTTTAGAACTGCTAATACAGTGGATAATATTGATACAGTTTTAATTACCATGACAATGGCTTCACGTGCTAGGGGGATTGGGTTATTGTCAACCGTTGTCGCAATACCAGTTGTAATAGCATTAGAAGCGTCAGCCCTTGTTACTGGTTTAATAAGTATTGTTGGTAAATATACCATAAGATCCTCAAGAAGTAAAGGTGAGAAACATCAGAAAATAAAAATGATTGCTGATAGCAAACTTAACACAATATCTACACATATATCAAAAGCCTTAATTGACAATCATATATCTGATGATGAGTTTAAAATTAATCATGGAAGAATTGGAGAAATATAAAACTATGAAGAATGAGATAAGAACCAAAACTAAAAAGAAGATAACGGCTGAAAATGAAGAAACGCTGATTGAAAGGGGGAGGCAAGAAGCACGTGAGTCCTTTGGGAGGTTGGTTGAAGAAACCAGGGAAAGAAATGCGTTGCATTAAGTTCCCAAAGTTTAGTTGTAGTTTTTCATGTGAAATTAGCAATAACCAATGAAAACTATGTTAAAAAATTATGTTTGTAATATAAAATGTCATTTTTAAAAATCACTGATCCAGCAAAAAGGGACTTAATTGTAAAAGAATATCTTGAGACAAAGAAAAATATCCGAGATAACTTACTGGCAGAGAGAACAGGCAAGCAAGTACTGCAAACTGAACTTTCAAAGGTTTTTGCACCTATTACAGAAACACAAAAAGCTGCAACAAAGGAGATTACAGAAGGACTTAAGCCAGTTAAAGAGGGTATCGAACAGTTGCCACAGGCTATTAACTTACCAAATTATCCAACAATACAAGCCTACCCATCAACAAAAAGGCAACCCTTTAAAGGCCAACAAGAGTTAACTGTGAAGGAATATGAAGACAAGCATTTTATTGGGCCAATCGCAAAGGAGTATTTAACAAAATTTGTTGGCAAAAAAACTAATGTTGATACAACATATGGATTATATGATAAAAATGGTAAATTTTATATTGGCAACAAATTAGTCATGATTGATGAAAATGATATTATAGTTGGTGGTGAGGAATATCAAGGAACACCTGGTCTATGGGAGTTAATTGTTGCTAAAGACCCGAATGAAAACATTGATACAGATGAGGATCTTACTGATTACAGAAGATTAATGGTAAAAACAAATGCTCTTTATCGTAATAACGATCCTGATAACCCTCGACCCAAAAGTTCTGGATCAAAAAAGTGGTATAACATACTTAGACCCATTTGGGGAGATATTAGGGCAAAAAAAATAACTGGAGAAGGAATTATTATCCCGTGTGACCCTAATGCATTACTAGAAAGGTTAGATTTGTTGATGGCAAGCAAAGCAGCAGGAAACACAGGTGTGAAAAACGAGATTGTTAGCATATGTGATGAATTAAAAAGGCAAGGTTTCTTAGATTCAAGTAGTTATAAGAATCTAATGTCTATACTATAAACAAGAGGGCCATGATGGCCCTGTATCGCTCCACTGGCTTATAAATATAAACCATGAAGAGAAGTCTTCACTATATAAACCCTTATAAAACTTTGACCCCAGGGCTACAGTCAAACTAAATAGGGAATATGTGTATTAGAAGAATAACATGCCAAATTTGGGAGTTCTTGGCCTTATGGCTAGTAACAAGACGGTTTCTGAACTTTTCACTCCATAAACCCATGTAAAACTTGTGACCCCTGGTGCAGGGCCAAACTTGATCCTAGGGCTGTAACTTGGGCCCTCTTTGTAGTTGTCCACTAGATAATGCTATAATTATGCAAAATTTGGTAGCCTAAGCCTTATGGCTATGTACACCAAGATTTAAAAGTTTTCCCTATGTAAGCCTATGTAAATCTTGTGAACCCCAACCCCCCCCTCCCCCCCCCCTCAAGCATGAGGCCAAATTGACCCCAGGACTATAATTTGGGCACTTTTGGTAGACCCCAACTAGATCAAGCTAAAAACAAAATTTGGTAGCTCTAGGCCTTATAGCTAGGTACAGGAAGATTTTTAAAGTTTTCTCTATATAAGCCTATGTGAAACTTGTGACCCCTGGGGCAGAGCCAATTTTGACCTCAGGGCTATAATTTCAAGAAACATGATAGAGGTTTACTACATAAAGCTACATGCCGAATTTGGTAGTCCTATGCCTTATGGTTTCAGACAAGAAGATTTTTAAAGTTTTGTCTATATAAGCCTATGTAAAACTTGTGACCCCTGGGGCAGAGCCAATTTTGACCCCAGGGCTATAATTTCAAGAAACATGATAGAGGTCTACTACATAAAGCTACATGCCAAATTTAGTAGCCCTATGCCTTATGGTTTCAGACAAGAAGATTTTTAAAGATTTCCAATATTTTTCAGTTTTGTTGCCATGGCAACCAGAGTTTTTGAAGGAATCAAATTCTTTCAAGAAATTCTGAAGAGGACCATGGCAGGATCATTTCTGTGAAGTTTCATGAAAATTGGATGAGTAGTTTCAGAGAAGAAGATGTTTGAAATAAAAGTTAACGCATGGACAGATGCATGCATGCACGGATGCACGCACGCACGCATGACGGACACCGGGCCATGACATAAGCCCGCTGGCCTTCGGCCAGTGGAGCTAAAAATGATAACAACAAGAAAGAGAGGATATAAAAGAAAGTACTCATATGGTGGTGCCGGAATCTTTGATAGCATTGCTAACTTTTTTACAAAACCTTTTGCAAGTAATGCAGCTAAACAAATTGCGTCTTCTGCCCTTGATGTGGGTAAGAGTGTTGCTAAGGAAGGAGCAAAAAAAGACTTAGAGGCCAGAAAAAGTGCTGCTGTAGACGCAGGTAAGAGGTTAGTTAAAAAGGCTTTAACATCAAAATCTAAAAAAATTTTACAAAAGTATGCCCCGAAACCTGCAGCACAAAACATTAATACCTTAATAGATGGGAGTGCCATTGCTATACAAGATTTAGTTAAAAAATTAAACAGTGGGTCTGGCATTAAAGAATTATAAAAAACAAGAGGACCATGATGGTCCTAAATCGCTCACCTGAAATGCAACTCAGCTCAACACCATAATGCTACATGCCAAATGTGAAAGCTCTAGCCCTTATGGTTTGGGACAAGAAGATTTTTAAAGATTTCCTTCTTTATCTCTATGTGAAATCCAAGAACCCACAACATAGGGTCAATTTTTAACACCAGGGCCATAATTTGAAGTATTTTGGTAGAGGGTCACTAGATGATGCTACATGCCATATATGAAAGTTCTAGCCCTTACGGTTTGGGACAAGAAGATTTTTAAAGATTTCCTTCTTTATCTCTATGTGAAATCCGAGAACCCACAACATACGGCCAATTTCCACACTAGGGCCATTATTTGAAGTATTTTGGTAGAGGGCTACTAGATGATACTACATGCCATATATGAGAGCTCTAGCCCTTATGGTTTGGGACAAGAAGATTTTTAAAGATTTCCTTCTTTATCTCTATGTGAAATCCGAGAACCCACAACATAGGGCCATTTTCAACACTACGGCCATAATTTGAAGTATTTTGGTAGAGGGCCACTAGATGATGCTACATACCAAATATGAAAGCTCTGGCCCTTACGGTTTGGGACAAGAAGATTTTTACAGATTTCCTTCTTTATCTCTATGTGAAATCCGAGAACCCACAACATAGGGCCAATTTCCACACTAGGGCCATTATTTGAAGTATTTTGGTAGAGGGCCACTAGATGATGCTACATGCCAAATATGAAAGCTCTAGCCCTTACAGTTTGGGACAAGAAGATTTTTACAGATTTCCTTCTTTATCTCTATGTGAAATCCGAGAACCCACAACATACGGCCAATTTCCACACTAGGGCCATTATTTGAAGTATTTTGGTAGAGGGCCACTAGATGATACTACAAGCCATATATGAGAGCTCTAGCCCTTATGGTTTGGGACAAGAAGATTTTTAAAGATTTCCTTCTTTATCTCTATGTGAAATATGAGAACCCACAACAGAGGGCCATTTTCAACACTAGGGCCATAATTTGAAGTATTTTGGTAGAGGGTCACTAGATGATGCTACATGCCAAATATGAAAGCTCTAGCCCTTAAGGTTTGGGACAAGAAGATTTTTACAGATTTCCTTCTTTATCTCTATGTGAAATCCAAGAACCCACAACATAGGGCCATTTTCAACACTAGGGCCATAATTTGAAGTATTTTGGTAGAGGGCCACTAGATGATACTACATGCCATATATGAGAGCTCTAGCCCTTATGATTTGGGACAAGAAGATTTTTACAGATTTCCTTCTTTATCTCTATGTGAAATCCGAGAACCCACAACATAGGGCCATTTTCAACACTAGGGCCGTAATTTGAAGTATTTTGGTAGAGGGCCACTACATGATGCTACATGCCAAATATGAAAGCTCTGGCCCTTACGGTTTGGGACAAGAAGATTTTTAAAGATTTCCTTCTTTATCTCTATGTGAAATCCGAGAACCCACAACATACGGCCAATTTCCACACTAGGGCCATTATTTGAAGTGTTTTGGTGGAGGGCCACTAGATGATACTACATGCCATATATGAGAGCTCTAGCCCTTATGGTTTGGCACAAGAAGATTTTTAAAGATTTCCTTCTTTATCTCTATGTGAAATCCGAGAACCCACAACATGGGGCCATTTTCAACACTAGGGCCATAATTTGAAGTATTTTGGTAGAGGGCCACTAGATGATGCTACATGCCAAATATGAAAGCTCTAGCCCTTACGGATTGGGACAAGAAGGATTTTACAGATTTCCTTCTTTATCTCTATGTGAAATCCGAGAACCCACAACATAGGGCCAATTTCCACACTAGGGCCATTATTTGAAGTATTTTGGTAGAGGGCCACTAGATGATACTACATGCCATATATGAGAGCTCTAGCCCTTATGGTTTGGCACAAGAAGATTTTTAAAGATTTCCTTCTTTATCTCTATGTGAAATCCGAAAACCCACAACATAGGGCCAATTTCCATACTAGGGCCATAATTTGAAGTATTTTGGTAGAGGGCCACTAGATGATACTACATGCCATATATGAGAGCTCTAGCCCTTATGGTTTGGGACAAGAAGATTTTTAAAGATTTCCTTCTTTATCTCTATGTGAAATCCGAGAACCCACAACAGAGGGCCATTTTCAACACTAGGGCCATAATTTGAAGTATTTTGGTACAGGGCTACTAGATGATACTACATGCCATATATGAGAGCTCTAGCCCTTATGGTTTGGGACAAGAAGATTTTTAAAGATTTCCTTCTTTATCTCTATGTGAAATCCGAGAACCCACAACATAGGGCCATTTTCAACACTAGGGCCGTAATTTGAAGTATTTTGGTAGAGGGCCACTAGATGATGCTACATGCCAAATATGAAGGCTCTGGCCCTTACGGTTTGGGACAAGAAGATTTTTACAGATTTCTTTCTTTATCTCTATGTGAAATCCGAGAACCTACAACATACGGCCAATTTCCACACTAGGGCCATTATTTGAAGTATTTCGGTAGAGGGCCACTAGATGATACTACATGCCATATATGAGAGCTCTAGCCCTTATGGTTTGGGACAAGAAGATTTTTAAAGATTTCCTTCTTTATCTCTATGTGAAATCCGAGAACCCACAACATAGGGCCATTTTCAACACTAGGGCCATAATTTGAAGTATTTTGGCAGAGGGCCACTAGATGATGCCACATGCCAAATATGAGAGCTCTAGCCCTTACGGTTTGGGACAAGATTTGTAAAGTTTTTTCTCTCGGTTGCCATGGCAACCAGAGTTCTTCATGGAAATCAAATCTTTGAAGTATTCTGAAAGTGCATCACCTAAGGATCAAGTTTCACTGAAATCTGTTGGGCGGTTTCAGAGGAGAAGATTTTTTAAGTAATTGTTCACGGACGGATGCACTATGTGCTCAGGTGAGCTAAAAAAAAGGGGATCGAAAAAAAATAGCGGGGGGGGGTACCCGAGCAGAGCCCAAATATGACCCAAAAGAGATAATTTTAACAATTTTTATAAAAGGTCATCAAATGATGCTACATGCAAAATATGAATGCTTTGGCCCTTATGATTTGTCACAAAAAGATTTTAAAAGATTTCCAACTTTCATTCTATGTAAAATAGTGTGCGCCCGGCCAGAGCCCAAATATGACCCCAAAGGGATAATTATAACAAATTTTGTAAAGGGTCACTAGATGATGCTACATGCAAAATATGAATGCTCAAGCCAATATGGTTTGTCACAAGAAGATTTTAAAAGATTTCCTTCTTTGTTTCCATGTAAAATAGGGTGTGCCCTGGCAGAGCCCAAATATGACCACTGAGGTTTAATTTTCACAATTTTGGTAGAGGATCATCATATAATGCTACAAACCAAATATGAATTCTCTAGGCATTATGGTTTGTCAGAAGTTGATTTTTTAAAGATTTCCTTCTTTGTTATTATGTGAAATAGGGTGCGCCCGGGCAAAGCCCAAATATGACCCTACGGGATTAATTTTAACAATTTTGGTAAAGGGTCACCCAATGATGCTTCATACAAAATATGAATGCTTTTGGCCTTATGGTTTGTCACAATAAGATTTTTGAAGATTTTTTCCATTTTCAGCCATTTTGTTGCCATGGCAACTAGTTTTTCATGGAATTAAATTCTTTTAACAATTTTTGTAGAGCTTCATCCAAGGAACATTCCTGCCAAGTTTTATCAAGATTGGCCATCTGGTTTTGGAGGAGAAGATTTTTAAAGAAATTGTTAATGGACGGACGGACAGATGGACGGACGGACAGACGGACGGACGACGGACGATGACCGGTCACTATAACTCACCCAGAGCACTTCATGCTCAGGTCAGCTAAAAACTTGGTAGAGGTCCGCTAGGAGATGCTAGATGCCAAATATCAAAGCTCTATGCCTTCCAGTTTCAGAGATGAAGAATTTTAAAGTTTTCCTTCTTTGTTCCTATGTTCGAAACTTGTGACCCCCGGGGCGGGGCCAGTTTTGACCCCAGGGACATCATATGAACAAACTTGGTAGAGGTCGACTAGGAGATGCTACATGCCAAATATCAAATATCAAAGCTCCACGCCTTCCAATTTCAGAGAAGAAGAACTTTAAAGTTTTACTTCTTTGTTCCTATGTTTGAACTTGTGACCCCCGGGGCAGGGCCAGTTTTGACCCCAGGGGCATCATATGAACAAATTTGTTAGAGGTCCACTAGGAGATGCTAGATACCAAATATCAAAGTTCTACGCCTTCCAGTTTCAGAGAAGAAGAATTTTAAAATTTTCCTTCTTTGTTCCTACGTTTGAAACTTGTGACCCCCGGGGCGGGGTCAGTTTTGACCCCAGGGACATCATATGAACAAACTTGGTAGAGGTCCACTAGGAGGTGCTATATGCCAAATATCAAAGCTCCACACCTTCCAGTTTCAGAGAAGAAGAATTTTAAAGTTTTCCTTCTTTGTTCCTATGTTCGAAATTTGTGACCCCCGGGGCGGGGCCAGTTTTGACCCCAGGGACATCATATGAACAAACTTGGTAGAGGTCCACTAGGAGATGCTACATGCCAAATATCAAATATCAAAGCTCCACGCCTTCCAATTTCAGAGAAGAAGAACTTTAAAGTTTTACTTCTTTGTTCCTATGTTTGAACTTGTGACCCCTGGGGCAGGGCCAGTTTTGACCCCAGGGGCATCATATGAACAAATTTGTTAGAGGTCCACTAGGAGATGCTAGATACCAAATATCAAAGTTCTACACCTTCCAGTTTCAGAGAAGAAGAATTTTAAAATTTTCCTTCTTTGTTCCTATGTTTGAAACTTGTGACCCCCGGGGCGGGGTCAGTTTTGACCCCAGGGACATCATATGAACAAACTTGGTAGAGGTCCACTAGGAGGTGCTATATGCCAAATATCAAAGCTCCACACCTTCCAGTTTCAGAGAAGAAGAATTTTAAAGTTTTCCTTCTTTGTTCCTATGTTCGAAATTTGTGACCCCCGGGGCGGGGCCAGTTTTGACCCCAGGGACATCATATGAACAAACTTGGTAGAGGTCCACTAGGAGATGCTACATGCCAAATATCAAAGCTCCATGCTTTCCATTTTCAGAGAAGAAGAATTTTAAAGTTTCATTCTTTGTTCCTATGTTTGAAACTTGTGACCCCCAGGGTGGGGCCCAAACTTGGTAGAGGTCTGCTAGGAGATGCTACATGCCAAATATCAAAGCTCTACGCCTTCCAGTTTCAGAGAAGAAGAATTTTAAAGTTTTCATTCTTTGTTCCTATGTTCGAAACTTGTGACCCCCGGGGCGGGGCCAGTTTTGACCCCAGGGGCGTCATATGAACAAACTTGGTTGAAGTCCACGAGGAGATGCTACATGCCAAATATCAAAGCTCCACGCCTTTCAGTTTCAGAGAAGAAGAATTTTAAAGTTTTCCTTCTTTGTTCCTATGTTCGAAACTTGTGACACCCGGGGCCCGGCCACTTTTGACCCCAGGGGCGTCATATGAACAAACTTGGTAGAGGTCCACTAGGAGATGCTACATGCCAAATATCAAAGCTCCACGCCTACCAGTTTTAGAGAAGAAAACTTTAAAGTTTTCCTTCTTTGTTCCTATGTTCGAAATTTGTGACCCCCTGGGCGGGGTCAGTTTTGACCCCAGGGACATCATATGAACAAACTTGGTAGAGGTCCACTAGGAGATGCTACATGCCAAATATCAAAGCTCCACGCTTTCCATTTTCAGATAAGAAGAATTTTAAAGTTTTCATTCTTTGTTCCTATGTTTGAAACTTGTGACCCCCGGGGCAGGGCCAGTTTTGACCCCAGGGGCGTCATATGAACAAACTTGGTAGAAGTCCATGAGGAGACGCTACATGCCAAATATCAAAGCTCCACGCCTTCCAGTTTCAGAGAAGAAGATTTTCAAAGATTTCCTTCTTTGTTCCTATGTTCGAAACTTGTGACACCCGGGGCTGGGCCACTTTTGACCCCAGGGGCGTCATATGAACAAACTTGGTAGAGGTCCACTAGGAGATGCTACATGCCAAATATCAAAGCTCCACGCCTTCCAGTTTCAGAGAAGAAGATTTTCAAAGATTTCCTTCTTTGTTATTATGTGAAATAGGGTGCGCCCGGGCAATGCCCAAATATGACCCTACGGGATTAATTTTAACAATTTTGGTAAAGGGTCACCCAATGATGCTTCATACAAAATATGAATGCTTTTGGCCTTATGGTTTGTCACAAGAAGATTTTTAAAGATTTTTTCCATTTTCAGCCATTTCGTTGCCATGGCAACCACAGTTTTTCATGGAATTAAATTCTTTTAACAATTTTTGTAGAGCTTCATCCAAGTAACATTCCTGCCAAGTTTTATCAAGATTGGCCATCTGGTTTTGGAGGAGAAGATTTTTAAAGAAATTGTTAACGGACGGACGGACGGACGGACGACGGACGATGACCGGTCACAATACCTCACCCAGAGCACTTCGTGCTCAGGTGAGCTAAAAATTGATTTAAGTTAAGTAATTAATGTCTATTATTAAAAAATAGAATGACAGAATTAAAATTTGATCGTATATGTTATGGTAAACATAATACATCTAAAATTAACATATTTGGAGCATCCTTTAAACTGAATGAGGATTGTGAGATCCTTGAAATTAATGACACAGAATATGGTTATCAAAAAGCTGTTGTAAAGTTTTCTCCTGGAAAAGTAGAGATAATAAAAAATATTGAGGAAGAGATAAATAATCATTTAGAAACTAATGAGTTAAATAAAATAACACTTGTGTATGAAAATAGGGCTTACCCAAAAAAGAAAAGTTTTTATCCAATAGATAAACTGAAAAGAATCAAACTTAAAAATGTGTTTGTTAATAATGAAAAAAAGACTTTTCCCTAACTTTGGTTAGAAATTTAAACTCAATTATAATTTTGATTTAGAAATTATAATTGCATTAATAAAATGGACACTTTAAACATTAAAGACCCAATTTTAAAAGATGATAGTATTGATATGTATGAGCACTTTGAGTATGAGCCAATTACAGGTACCAATCTAAACACCAACGGAGGAGATATTAGGATTAACAACGAAACCCAAGATTTGTTTACACATCCTTCCGAGTCTTATTTACTTATTATAGGCGAATTAGTAAGAAATGATAATGGAGCGGTTCATGGCGCTGGCGTCAACATTTCACTTACAAATAACGGCTTGATGGATCTATTTAAAAATATTAGGTATCAACTTAGTGGCCAAGAGATTGAAAGAATAATGCACCCTGGTCAAGCCACCACAATGCTTGGGTTGTTAAAATATCTGGATGATTTTTCTAAATCACAAGGCTTAAATCAATTATGGTATAAGGATACCAATCTTCCTGCAGACAATACCAATAGTGGTTTTGAAGTAAGAAGGCAGTATATTATACGAGATGTGTTACCGCATGGAACGTTCAGTTTTAGAGTGCCATTAAAACATATATTTGGTTTTTGTGAAGATTATAACAAAGTTCTTTATGGAATGAAACAAACTCTTACCTTTACAAGAAATACTGATAATGAAGCAATTTTTAAAAGCAATGCTGTAGATGGTACAGGTAATTCTGTTGTAGTTAACGGCCGAGTTACTGTGACTCCTTTTTTGTATTTTGAAATGCAAGGTGAAACTTGCGACTTTTATTTTCCAGATTTGTACGGCCTAGAATATATAAAACGTAAAATATAAATATTTAACCTCGTTGTAAGGTTAAATATTTTTTAAAAAAATGATTTAAAGTTAAGTAATTATAAATATTATATAAAAATGAATGCTCTTTATAGATATATAAATGATAATCGGGATCAGATAAAATATTTACGAGTAAAAGAACTTATTGATATAGCAAGGCACAATTTATTAAAAGTTCCATTGCTTAGACGTAAACTTTCTTGTGAGGCTAAAGATCTTATCGATGATTATATAAATGAAATATTATTTGAAATTTCTCCTCACGTTATGGGGTGTTCAAAATGTCGAACATATTTTTGGGAGTTCCTTGAAGCCTATAAATATATGAGTGTTAGAGACATTAAGAATGGAATATGTAAAGAATATAATTTTAGCAAAAAATATAACGTTTGCATTAATAAAAATATAATAAGTACTGCCATGGCTTTTATGAAATGTCAAGGAATGCGTCAGTTAAAGTTTAGAATGTCACACATAAGCCCAAAAGGAATTAGACGGCTTAAAATCATTTTAAAGTAATTTTTTGTATAAATTTTCTAACTCATTTAACCATGTGAGTTACTAAATTATGATTGATTTTCAATCCTATGGTGCCCCCAAGACAAAGTGTGCATCTTATCCTCCAATATATACCTCTTATCATCATCAGAACCTAATGCTTTCTTGTTTAACTCCTCAGTATATATATCGTGATCACGACTTCTCAGTACACTCATAGTTCTATACTGGTCTTTCCCTCTAAACAAACATTCTTTGTAATTCTCAAAATTTATTTCATTGTTAACCACTGACTTTTTTATCCCCTTACATCTTTTTAGTTCCTCTCCATCTATAGTTTTATAAGCGTACATTTTTGCTCCTAAACCAACAAACTCTGTCATAATCTTACCACCCAATTCATCTTTAAACTTTCCAACTACTCTTTTATTACAATTATTTTTTAGAAAATGATCATTAGGATATCCACTTGTATCAAATACTGTAGTTATATCAGGAGCAATATCCTTATACAAATAGATGTATTTCAAACCCCAGTAAAACGTATCTCTTTCATGTCAGGATTGTACTTGGGTAAACATACTATTTTTCTTTTTAGATGTTCTTCTAATTTCAAACGTAAATCCATTTTATAAATATTTTATAAATTTTTTTTTATAAAATATTTTTTTATATCTTTCTTACAATGTCATTTTCAATATTACACATTGGACATTTTGTTTTTGGTTCCAACATATCACCACAGTTACTACAAACTGGGATATGCCCGCAGTTGCAAAATAGAACATTGGGTTTTTCTGTTAAACATATGGAACATTCATTTTGTCTGAATGTTTGATCTTCATTAAATATTTTTATACCGTTTCTTACTTCTTCATCAGAATCAGAATCAGAATCATCTTCATTTTCTTCCCCAATTAGCCTTTGGGTAATAGGATCTCGTCTATCATCTTCTCTGTATGGGTCTTCCTCTGGTAAAAGACCACTTAAATCATCATGTCTTGCACTGAATTCTATACATGGAAAGAGATTGCCCTCCATCCAGCTCATATATGGATGAAACGCCGGCTCACTCATATATTGAGTATATATCTTAGAATCATATGATTCTAAATATTTTTCATCCTCTGGTCTAATATCAAGCCAATAATATCCTGTCCTTTTTAACTCATCACCATAATATCTAACAAGGCCTATCCACATAGCCCCAACTCCATCTTCTCTTCTCTTTTTACTAAACTGATAATAGATAGCCTCTTTTGCATCATATAATGCTTCTTCATAATCTCTTGTTGCAAGTCTTGTAAAGAAAATTTTATTGTGGGCTATTTTTGTAGGATAAAATTTTATCTTTTTCTCAAGAACCTCGATCAAATTAGTTTTACAATCATCTGATTTTATTCAACACTGACATATTTATCTCAAATATGCTAATATATTGTAGAGACTATATTAGAAAATTTCAAATTTTTTGCAGCACAACTGCCTGAAATAAAAAAATATTTTAGTGATGGGATAAAAATTGAAATTACTTAAAATAATTATAAAAGAGGTTTTACCCTTATGCTCTGATGCCCTTATGAGTTTTTACCCTTATGCTCTAATGCCTTTATGAGGTTTTGTCCTAATGCCCTGATGCCCTTATGAGTTTTTACCCTTATGCTCTAATACCCTTATGAGGTTTTACCCTTATGCTCTGATACCCTTATGCTCTGATACCCTTATGAGGTTTTGTCCTTATGCCCTTAAGAGTTTTTAGAGTGAGCCAGAGAGGGAATTTATCTATTACTCCTCACCAACTTTTTCACTAACAATTAACTAGGAGCCATGCTCTGTGAAAAGGGGGCTTAATGCATCTGCGAAAAGTATCGATTCAGGTCAGCCTGCACAGTTCGTGCAGGCTGACCTGGGCCGGAAGTTCTCACTATTGGTCAATTTTCTACGTGTCAAAGGACATTCTACCTCATAGTTCAGTTATTTATTAAAAAAAGTGGCTATTACGGATCCACAATTATGTGGTTGCTTGCTTGGTATCATGCATCACCGAGATGCACACAGCCCCCTTTTCAGAGAGCACAGCTCATATATAAATTTCACTTTTCAATGGCTATAAACACTCTTCTGCTGCAAGATGAAATCAAGGACAGTTTAACCCTTTACTACACAATCCCGAGTTTAACTGACCAGATGTCAAAATGTCAAGCTTGAAATTACAAGGGTTTGCATATGACAACATGAATTCTGGTAAAATGATTGGATTTGTTTTGAAAAAATAGAAAACATTATAAGAAAATAGAAAATGCTGGTAACAAGCATTTTTTCCTTTTCCCAAAATTTTTTCAAAAGGTTTCTTTTCCATTGATGTTAAAACTTGGGATGGTGTGGTAAAGGGTTAAGCCATTTTCATACTGATACATCTTTTTACACCAGTGCAGTAGTCAACTCTAAGTAGGTGGGAAAAAGTGCAAGTACGAGGGCCATTTGAAAAGTCCTGATAATGGGCACATAACTCTAGGTAGCATTTATCGATTTTTATGAACTATACATGTACCGAAAGCTCAGTTTTTACTGCACATGAATGTGCTCAATTTGCACATGCTACGCGAGACGCTATTGTAATTCAGTGCTTTGAATTAGATAGGGTTTTATGCATCGTCGCATAAAGCAGACATCAGTGCAAAGATGGCTAAAGAGGAGCAAAGGGTCTATATGAAAATACAGTCTCTGCTTAACTGTTCGGCGCAGGATATCAAAGCCGATTTAGATAAAGTTTATGGAAATGATGCTCTTTTGTATCCTACGGTTGCCAGATGGTCATCTCATTTCAAAGATGGTAGACAATCTGTTGAAGATGACCCTCAGTCGGGACGTTCATTGACGGCATTTTGTGAAAATGACGTCACTGCTGTTAGAAATGCAGTCGAAGAGGATGCTCTTTATACTGTTGAAGAGTTAACCAACATAGGTGGCCTTAGTTCGGGGGCAGTTTTTACAATTTTGAAGAAAAAACTGAAACTTCGGAAATTATGCACCAGATGGATCCCCCATTTATTGACGGACCACCAGAAGCAGGAGCGCATAAGAATAGCCACGAAACTACTTTCAGTGCATGAGAACTGTGACGATAGGCGACTGTTTGGCATCGTTACTGGTGATGAAACTTGGGTATCGTTCTTTGAGTCTGATGGAAAAGAAAATAACAAAGTTTGGGTAGGGAAAAATGGAGAAAGGCCCCAGATTGCTAGACCTTCTCAAAGTGTCAGGCGCGTTTTGTATGCACTATTTTTTTATGCACTTGGAATGGCACTTCAGTTCCCTGTCCCATAACACACCAGGGTTACAGGAAAGATGTATGCTGAAAGTATTTTGCCTGCCGTTGTTAATCACTATTTGGCAGCCCGCCCACGAACCGGAGTGCGAGGACTTAAACTTCTCCATGACAATGCCCCTGCCCACAAGCCAGTCGTCGTTACGGACTACTTACAGACATGTGGACTCCATACTTTGCCACACCCACCTTACAGCCCAGACCTAGCTCCCTGTGATTTCTGGTTGAATCCCCGTATCAAACAGTGCCTCAGAGGTCACAAGTTTCGAGACCTGCAGGGCTGTTGGGCATGCCTTATATCAATGCACTAACACTATCCCTAAATCTGACTATAAAAAAGTGCTTTCTGACTGGATCTGACGCCTGAAAAAGTGTGGACAAGTCTACGGGGAATACTTTGAGGGACTGGAGTAGACAATTTCCATCAGGTAAAAGTTATATTAGAAGTCCGCATGCATTATCAGAACTTTTCAAATGGCCCTCGTAATCTGTAAAAGAATTTGTAAAGTCTTAAAAACATGTCATAATGTAAAGTATTCAAAGTTACAATTGGCAGGCTATTGTGATGATGATGATGATGATGATGATTATTAAGGTAGTAGATTATCTTACCCTTTTGCCATGCAATCGCGGGTTTAAACGACTCTAAAGAAAGATGTCTTTTGAAAAGAAACAGTAGAAAATGCTGGTAACCAGCATTTTCTCCTTTTCACATTATGTGTTCTTCCATATCAAAGAAAATTCCATCATTTGAGCCACATTTGTCATCTTCAAATGCTTTCAATTCACACAGGTCAAAAATTTTGTTGTTTCAACCCTTTACCACACAATCCCGACTTTTAATGACCCTGGGAAAGAAGCCTTTTGAAAACACTGTGGGAAAAGGAGAAAATGCTGGTAACCACCATTTTCTCCTTTTCCCACAATGTTTTCTACCTTTCCCAAAACAAATTTCAGTTTTTGAGTCACATTTATTTTGTCATCTGCACATGCTTTCAATTTGGAAACGTCCAAAATGTTGTCGTTTGGTAAAGAGTTAAAGAGTCAAGAACAGTGATACTTTGAAAAACTGGACCAATGCATGTTGAAACTTCCCCATGATACTGAATTTTCAGTTTACTCTTTATGACAGAAATGTGGACTTGTCAAAATTCAAAGCATCTGCAGACAACAATTTAAATGTGACTCAATGATGGAATTTGTCTTTAACATGGTAAAAAAACAATGTGGGAAAAGGAGAAAATGCTGGTAACCAGCATTTTCTCCTTTTACTACAATGTTTCCAAAAGGCTTCTTTTCCAGGGTCGTTAAAACTTGAGATTGTGTGGTAAAGGGTTGAAAAGCTATCAGATTTGATAAATGAATGAAACGAAAAGGAACTTCGATTAATGACATATTGGGCTAAAACCAGCAATTTGAATTGACAAAACTGTGTAAAATATAAAGAGCAATGTTTGTGAATAGCAGTTGCTCCTTTGCCTGTATTTTTTTTTTGAAAAAAAAAAAAAACGTGTCTGGTAGAGTATATAAAAAGTTGTATCACTTAGGTAATGAATTACTCAACTCTTTACCAAACAACAAAATTTAGATCAGTCCAAAATGAAAGCATTTGCAGACGACAAAATAAATGTGACCCAGAATTAGATTTTGTTTTTGGAAGAGTAGAAAACATTGTGAGAAAAGGAGAAAATCCTGGTTACCAACATTTTCTCCTTTTCCCACAATGTTTTCAAAAGCATTCGTCCCTAGGATCGATAAAAGTTGGGATTGTGTGGGAAAGGGTTAAATCTTTACCAAACGACAAAATTCTGAACTCAACCAAACTGAAAGCATTTGTAGACGACAAAGTACATGTAGTTCAAATGATGATTTCTGTCTTTGGTAGGGTAGAAAACATTTTGCAAAAAGGAGAAAATGCTGGTTAACAGCATTTTCTCCTTTTCCCACAATGTTTTCAAAAACCTTTTATTTCTGGGTCGTTAAAACCTGGGATTGTGTGGTAAAAAATATCAAGAAATTGCTCAAAATGTCGGAGATAATTACAGGATAGTATCAAAGTCTTTTGACTTCAGAGGCATAGTAACCTTTTACCACACAATCCTCAGTTATGATGACCCTTTGGAAGGGAAAACATGGTGGAAATCTGCATTTTCTCCTTTCCTAACAATGTTTTCAATGCTTTTAGTGACAACTGTCATCATTTAAACAGCTCTGGTTTAGTCGCTTCTAATTTGGACCAGTTTGCAATCTTGTTCTCTGGTAAAGAGCTAGGGGGAGTATGGATGAGGTAAAGTGTTTTCTGTTTGAAGACAATTTTCTAGCAATAACTAGTTTAAAAAGATGTCAAATCAGAACTGATCTAAGAAAGCTCAGATTCCTTGGCGTATAATTGTCAATATATTAAAACGATAAGGTAGTTATTAATGATTCAATCTCGAAGAGGTCGCCTCTTTTTTGATTGGTTCACCCTCCAAATATTACTTCCATAAAATGTTTTACCAGAGACAGCTTTTTTGATGTTTATTGATTAACTCTTTACCAAACGACAAAATTTTGGCCTCGACCAAATTAGAAACATTAGAAACATTTGCAGACAACAAAATATATGTAGTTCAAATGATGAATTCTGTCTTTGCTATGGTATAAAACATTGTGGGAAAAGGAGGAAATGCTGGTTACCAGCATCTTCTCCTTCACTCGCAATGTTTTCAAAAGGCCTCTTTCTCATGGTCGTTGAAAGTCCAGATTCTGTGGTAAAGGGTTAACCCATTCCCAAACAATCCTTTGTTTTAAGACCTTGAAGGAAAAGGAAAAAAAATGAGACTAAAAAAATTAAAATTTTATTTTGGAAAGACAGAAATCATTGTAGAAAAAGGAGAAAATGCTTGTAACCAGCATTTTCTCATTTTCTTACAATGTTTTCTACTCTTTCAAAACAAATCCAATCATTTTAGCAGAATTCACGTTGTCGTCTGCAAACCCTTTTAATTTTAAGCTCGACATTTTGACGTCTGGTCATTTAAACTTGGGATTGTGTGGTAAAGTGTTAAACTGTCTTTGATTTTATCTTGCAGCAGAGGTGTGTTTGTAGCCATTGAAAGTGAAATTTATGTATGAGCTGTGCTCTGTGAAAAGGGGGCTAAGTGCATCTGCGAAAAGTATCTACCAAGGTTAGCCTGCCCAATCCGTGCAGGCTGACCTGGGCCAAAACTTTTCGCTATTGGTCAATTTTATGTATGTCAAAGGACCAGCATTTTCTCTTTTTCCCACAATGTATTTTACCCTTCCCAAAACAAATTTCAGTTTTTGAGTCACATTTATTTTGTCGCCCACAAATGCTTTTAATTTGGACGAGTCTAAAATGGTAAAGAATTAACTCTTTTTTGTCATTTGGTAGAGTTAACTCTCTACCACACAGGAAAAATGTAGACTTGTCCAAATTGAAAGCAGATGACAATTAGAAAGTGACTCAGATGAGGGAATTTGTCTTTGAAAGGGTAAAAAACATTGTGGGAAAAAGAGAGAATGCTGGTTACCAGCATTTTCTCCTTGTCCCAGAATGTTTTCAAAAGGCCTTCTCCTCAGAGTCGTTAAAAGTTGTCATTGTGTGGTAAAGGGTTAACTCTACCAGACAATCCCAAGTTTTAACAATCCTAAGAAAGAAGCCTTTTGAAAACGTTGTGGGAAAAGGAGAAAATGCTGGTAACCAGCATTTCCTCCTTTTTCCACAATGTTTTCTACCTTTTCAATGACAAATCCATTATTTGAACCACATTAAATTTGTCATCTGCAAATGCTTAAAATATGGACAAGTCTAAATTATTCTAGTCTGATACAGAAATAAGGGATAAAGAATTCTTGCTATTCTATTGCTTTAACCCTTTACCACACACCAAACTTTAAGACTGGTCCAAATTGAAAGCATTTGCAGATGCTGTATTACATGAGCAATTGAATTTGTTTTTTTGAACCTTTTAGAAAACATTGTAGGAAAAGGAGAAAATGCTGGTTATCAGCATTTTCTCCTTTTCTCACAATGTTTTCAAAAGGCTTTTTCTTCAGGGTCGTTAAAACCCAGGATTGTTTGGAAAAGGGTTAAGCTGCCTTTTGCGGATAATGTAAGTCAAGATCAGACTGCACAGAACATACGGTCTGATCTTGGATCTATACTGTCCGATAAGGAGATGCTTGTCTACCAAACATAAGTTTCAAATCACATTATTCGGGTTTTTGCTGTCAGCTTGAAAGTTTTATTGAACTTATTTAGCAGGACAAGGGTTAAGATCCATGAAACTGAAAGGTAAAGCAGACTAAAGGCATTGACAGCTATAGGAGAGTTGAGTGTTTGATGTTCCTTTACTATCACCACGGATAAAACAGATTCTAGATCAAAAGAGCCTTACCTTTGAAAGTACATAGTCATTATGTGCAAGAATGCTGGTTTCTCCAAAACCCAAAGGATACCACAAGAAATTTGGTGCCAATTTTGTAATCAAATTCTATCAATTCTTTAAACAAGAGGGTCATGATGGCCCTAGATTTCTCACCTGAGCATTTGCAGCTTTAACAAATGTGGAGAGAAAAATGTTAACCCTTTCCCAAACAACAAATTATGGACATTTACAACCTGAATGTAACGGCTGATGACAAAAATTACCATTGTAACATAAGAGCAGTAGTTCTCTGAAAAGGTAGAAAACATTGTGGGAAAAGGGAGAAAATCCTGTTACTACGATTTTCTCCTTTTCTAACAATGTTTTCAAATCCTGTTACTAGGATTTTCTCCTTTTCTAACAATGCTTTCAACTCCTGGAACTAGTATTTTCTCCTTTTCTAACAATGCTTTCAAATCCTGGTACTAGGATTTTCTCCTCTAACAATGCTTTCAAATCCTGCTACTACGATTTTCTCCTTTTCTAACAATCCTTTCAAATGCCTTCTTCTTCAGGGTTGTTAAAACTCAGGACTGTGTGTTACAGGATTAAGACCAAGGTTCATGAGTATTGGATTGAAAATGTGGCCTCAAGGGTGCACAAAATGTTTTTCTAAAATTTGACTAGCAACCTACTTTTTGATCTCCGGTTTTGAACTTATTTGAGATATTACAGATAAAGCCTGGCTAAGTTTAACGAGCACTAGACTGAAAATGTGACCTCTAATAGGCTATAATCAATATTCTGTACTCCTAGAAGGCACAGAAAGGAACAGTTTTATGCCGCATGGCAAGGGTAAAGAAGAAGTCAACTGATGAAGGGAAATATTCATAACAGAATTATGATGCAAATGCAAATAGCATGATCAAAAAGGCCGAACGGGCGCTTCCTGCTCAGGTGAGCTAAAAAACAATGCCTCAGAGACATTAGGCTTTTAAAGAAATGTAGGAAACTGAGAAAGTGCAGGTCACCAGCATCTTCTTCTTTTCTTACAAAGGTTTTTTGGTATTTTAACCCTTTACCACACAATCAAGACTTTTAACAACCCTAAAGATAAGGCTTTAGAAAACATTGTGAGAAAACCTTGTGAGAAAATGCTGGCAACCAGCATTTTCTCCTTTTCCCGCAATGTTTTCTACCCTATCAGAAAGAGCAATCATCTTTTAGAAGCATTTAATTTGTCATCTGCAAATGCTTTCAATTTAGTCCATTCCAAAATTTTGTCCTTTGGAAAAGAGTTAATGACAAATCCTTTTATTTGAACCAATGTCTGTACATGATTTTCAATAAAACAAGAGGGCCATGATGGCCCTGTATCGCTCCATTGGCTTATAAATATAAACCACGAAGAAAAGTCTTCACTATATAAGCCCTTATAAAACTTTGACCTCATGGCTACAGTCTGACTAAATGGGGAATATTGTATTAGAAGAATAACATGCCAAATGTGGGAGTTCTTGGCCTTATGGCTGGTAACAAGATGGTTTCTGAACTTTTCACTCCATAAACCCATGTAAAACTTGTGATCCCTGGTGCAGGGCCAAACTTGATCCTAGAGCTGTAACTTGGGCCCTCTTTGTAACTGTCCACTAAATAATGCTATAATTATATGCAAAATTTGGTAGCCTAAGCCTTATGGCTATGTACACCAAGATTTAAAAGTTTTCCCTATGTAAGCCTATGTAAATCTTGTGAACCCCCCCCTCCAAGTATGAGGCCAAATTGACCCCAGGACTATACTTTGGACACTTTTGGTAGACTCCAACTAGATCAAGCTAAATGCCAAATTTGGTAGCTCTAGGCCTTATGGTTTCAGACAAGAAGATATTTAAAGTTTTCTCTATATAAGCCTATGTATAAAACTTGTGACCCCTGGGGAAGAGCCAATTTTGACCCCAGGGCTATAATTTCAAGAAACATGATAGAGGTCTACTACATAAAGCTACATGCCAAATTTGGTAGCCCTATGCCTTATGGTTTCAGACAAGAAGATTTTTAAAGTTTTCTCTATATAAGCCTATGTAAAACTTGTGACCCCTGGGGCAGAGCCAATTTTGACCCCAGGGCTAAAATTTGAAGAAACTTGATAGAGGTCTACTACATAAAGCTACATGCCAAATTTGGTAGCCCTATGCCTTATGGTTTCAGACAAGAAGATTTTTAAAGATTTCCAATATTTTTCAGTTTTGTTGCCATGGCAACCAGAGTTTTTGAAGGAATCAAATTCTTTCAAGAAATTCTGAAGAGGACCATGTCAGGATCATTTCTGTGAAGTTTCGTGAAAATCGGATGGGTAGTTTCAGAGAAGAAGATGTTTGAAATAAAAGTTAACGCACGGACGGACGGACGGACGACCGGACGGATGGACGGACGGACGGACGGACGCACGACGGACACCGGGCCATGACATAAGCCCGCTGGCCTTCGGCCAGTGGAGCTAAAAAGTCTTAAGTTTAATTAGCGATCAAACTGAATACTTTGAAAAAAGGTTAAAGAGGAAATGAAAAAATAAGCTTATTTTTCTCAGAAATTGCCTTTATCTTTTTCCAATATTCAATTTCAAAGATTATCTCCTTGACAGCTTTACTCACAATTCCACATAATGCAGACTTTTTATGCCCAATATCAAAATACAGCTATTGAAAATCTAGTGTATATATTAACTCTTTACCAAACAACAATATTTCGGACTGGTCCAAATAACAGCATTTGTAGATGACAAATTAAATGTGGATAAAATGATTGCATTTGTTTCTGAAAGGTTAGAAAACATTGTGAGAAAAGGAGAAAATGCTGGTTACCAGCATTTTCTCCTTTTCCCACAATGTTTTCAGGATTGTTTAAAGTCAGGATTATTTGGTAAAGGGTTAAGGGAGTATTTTGCATGTATAACAAGCTACTGTGCCCTTTATTCTCACTGTTTTCTATACAATCCAGGCAGAGAATTTTCACCGTGAACCATAACTGTTTCTGTTCCTCATCATTTAGACAAGTTTTGACCTGTTTGAAATTATCCTGTACATTAACAGGTGCAGCAAAAAGTAAAAGAAAAAAACATTAAAATCATGACAGAATTTGAAAAAAAAGAAAGTGTTGAGAGATCAGAACATGACATAACACTTTTTAAAAAGTTACAATTTTAACTGTAACTTCATAAATTCATACAAATCCTAAAACCTGAATTACTTGCAACTGTACACAACTTTCGAAATAATATTGTTGGGAACGGAAGAATTTGCATAAATAAAATGCTGTTTTTGCCACAGAACTTTGCATAACATTTAACTCTTATTTCTTTACAAAACAACAAAATTTTGGACCCGTCCAAATTGAAAGCATTTGCAGAAGACAAAGTAGCCCAAGTGATGAAATTTCTTTTTGATAGGGTAGAAGACATGGTGGGAAAAGGAGAAAAATTAATGCTGGTTACTAGCATTCTCAGGGTCGTTTAAAGTTAGAATTGTGTGGTAAAGGGTTAACCAAACAATTCAGAATTACAATGACCCTGGGAAAGAAGTCTTTTGGAAACATTGTGGGAAAAGAAGAAAATGCTGGTAATCATAATTTTCTCCTTTTCCAACAATGTTTTCTAACCTATCAAAAAACTAATTTCAATATTGATTGACATTTATTTTGTAGTCTGCAAAATACTTTCAATTAAAGGACAGGTCTTCAATTTTGTCCTTAAAAGTAAAAAGTTAAAAAGGAGTTTTTTCTCTTCTGCAAAAATTTACTGTTTCCTTTGTTACACTACTCAGTGGCAAGTTTCACATAATTTTGAAACAGGCACAACTGGTTTCTTAATTCCTCTCATCCATTTACCTAACAATCCCAAGTTTTAATGACCTTATCTAAGCCACAAGGCTTTCAAAGATTTGTGGGCGAAGAAGAACCAGCATTTTCTCCTTTTCCCACAATGTTTTCTACCCTTTAAAAAAAAAACCGAACACTACCATTTGAGCTACATTTATTTTGTTGTCTGAAAATGCTTTCAATCTGTATGTGTGTGACATTTTGTTGTCTGGTAAAGAGTTGATTCCTGTCTCTTAAAAATAAATAATTGTTTATTTCCCAACACTAAAAGGCCTTGTGTAGATGAATTCCACATGCTTTCTGTTTCTTGCTTACAATTTCTTGGTCTTAAGCTCAACTGAATCACAGGGAATGGTATATGAAAAAAATATTAGCATCTATTGATAAAAAAAAAATGGGCACTGGTCAACATGACAGTGATGGTCACAAGACAGAATTCTGAAACAATTTTACTCGGAGACCCTGGTCCTTTTAACCCTATTCCAAGCAAACCCCTTTAAATGACCCTGGCAAAGGCAGCTTTTGAAAACATCATGGGATAAGGAGAAAATACTTATTACCTGCATTTTCTCCTTTTCCTGCTATGTTTTCTACCCTTTCCAAAACATTTTTTCTCCTATTTTTTTAGTCAAATTAATTTCGTAGTCTGCAAATGCTTTTAATTTGGACAAGTGTAAGATTTTGTTGTTTGTAAGTAATACAACTGTTTTATCTGTCAGCACATTGTTGTAACCAGCAATTTTTTTCTTATGCCACTATGTATATCAAACCCAATTTAATTTTGTTTATCCATAATTAACACTTAGAGTGCCTAATAAACCTATCAGACATTTTCATCCTAGAAATATGACCTAAATAATTGTGATTTCATGGTTGCCTTTGTGTACAGTGATTCAGCAAAGTGGACAGTGAAGATCAAAGATCAGGCTGCACATTTTGTGCAGCCTGATCTTGATCTACAGTGGCCACAAATGCAACTGTTGTCATGAAAGTCACTTTACTGGTTAACATGGATGTTGTCTGCTACTCTTCTTTTTTCTGTTTGTGTACAAAGAACGAAGTAGATAAATCCTTTACATTATAGTCCCAAGTTTTAACTGCCCTGAAAGAGAATGCTTTTGAAAACATTGTGGGAAAAGGAGAAAATGCAGGTAACCAGCATTTTCTCCTTCGCCCACAATGTTTTCTTTCATCTTAAAGACAAATTCCAACCTTTGAGCCACCCTTATTTCGTGCATCTGAAATTATTGCTTTCAATATAGACAAGTTTAGACTTGTTGTTAGGTAAAAAGATAATAAATCAAACGATAATTAGCTGGAGCATGGAGATAAACTAAATAATACCCTAAACAAGGAAAAAGTGCATGTCATCATTCAAAAATAAATACAACAAAAATATGAAAATAAACGTTAAATACCAGCAAAGCAATGTTCAACCTCCTTTCACTATTATCTCTTCAGTAACCTATTATCACATCAAGGTGTCAAAACCTTATAAACCAGTGTCAATGTTTGATAGCACAAATAACTATAAACAAGGTAACCCAATCTTGTAACCCTGTTCCAATACATGTAGAAACCCCATTCAACATCCTCTTCAAATGAGAAAAACTTTTAAATTAAACATAAACAAGCCTGGAAGAAAGTTTTTAAACTTCCCATCAGTGCTCATCATTACTTCCCTCATGGAAAGGAAGCTTTAAGTGGCTTCTCGGTTATGTAAATTTACAGCTACTCCAAATTTGATTGGCAGGCTGCCTGTGACTGGGGGGAACAGAGTGAGTATTGGAGTGTTTTACTAGAATATTTTGTTTCCTGGACATGCCATGCTACTCTCTAATAGTGGAGATACAGAAATTATCTGAGAGAGGTTATCATATTAGTTTGAATGTTTCTTTATTCAAGAGGAACTCCATCCTATTACCAAACTATCCCATGATTTTTTTTTTTACGACATTGGGAAAGGAGGTATTTGAAAACACTGTGGGAAAAGGAAAAAATTCTGGTAACCAGAATTTTCTCCTTTTCCCACAATATTTTCTATTCTTCTTTAGATGGGTAGTACCTTTTTAACCAAAAAGAGCCTTGAATGAAAATTTCAAACTATTCTCTACTTTGGTTTTTGTTTGTTTGGTTAATTCTTTACTAAAAGACAAAATTTTAGACTGATTCAAACTGAAAGTATTATGCAGACCATAGATTATCTGTGCCATAAATGATAAATTTTATCTTTAAAAGGGTAGAAAACATAGTAGGAAAGGGAGAAAATGCAGAAAATGCTGATAACCACCATTTTCTCCTTTTTCCCCCAAATACTTTCAAAAGCCTCCCTCCTCAGGGTGACTGAAAGTCGAAATAGTGTTGTAAAGGGTTATCAAAGTTGAAACACTGAGCAACAATGAAAAAGGAATGATCTCTGTTGCAAGCACTTGTCAAATGGCCAAGACAGAATTCAAACTCCATTACCTTTGTACCATACATCATCTTAATTATATAAGGACCATAAATTCTGTTACTAAACCAAATATCCTTCAAAAATAATTTGTACCCTGTTCCAAAGTCAGATTTTGTATAAAGAAATATATATATAAGCCATGCTCTGTAAAAAGGGAGCTTAATGCATAATTATGTAAAAAGTATCGACACATCTCAGCCTGCCCAGTCCACACAGGCTGACATGGGTCGGAACTTTTTGCTACCTTAAGCTTTCTACCTGTCCCAGGATAATTCCAACCCATGATTCAGTCATTTGTTAGACAAAGTGTGTATTATAGATCCATAATTATGTGATGACTTGCTTGGTATAATGCAACATGGAGATGCATTAAGCCCCCTTTTACCAGAGCATGGCTCATGTATTTAACCGTTACAGAGCAACCCCCCAAAAAATTAACTTCCTCTATGCAAAGGTACTATTTAAGAGTTTTAAGTTCTTTTCCAAGAAATGCTTGTAATTTGTAAAAACTCTGTCATCTTGGCAACTTAAGTGCCAAAGTATTCAGGTTTTCTTCAGGTTTCTGCATTAAATTTGATTGTTATTTGACTGCACTCTACATAATAAAACTGTTGCCAAACAAAAACTGCAGCAACCGTCATTATTTGAAAGATTTGTGAGATAAGCAAATATTGTGCTTACTGCTGCCCTGCTTCCGTTACCTACCATTTTATCAAATGCCCAAAATTTTTCACTAGGGCAAATTGAAAGCATTTGCAGATGACACATTAGTAAATGTGGTTCAACTGCAGGATGTATCTTTGACAGGGTAGAAAATAATGTGGGAAAAGGAGAAAATGCTGGTTACCAGGATTTTCTCCTTTTCCAACAATATTTTCAAAGGCCTTATTCCTCAGAGTCATTTAAAGTCAGGATTGTTTGGCATGGGTTAACTTTTACAAAACGTACCTCTTTACAAAAGGACCTTGTGTGTTTATGATCATGAGAAAGCAGACATTTAGAAAACATTGTAGAAACAGAAGGAAATGCTAGATACTATCAATTACTCCTTTTCCAACAACATTTCTATCCTTTCAGCGGACAAATCCCATTATTTGAGCCTGATCTTATTCTTTCATCTGCGAACCTGAAATCTAGTCATCCAGTACAGAGCCTACACACCTTGAGTTGTATTTGCAGACTATTTAGGGCTAGCACATTCTTCTGATTCCTTTACCATGTATTCTCCTATCGACCCTCTATCATACAAAAAAGGCATTTCTTCTCTTTAATTTTTAGGGGATTTGTATAGCAAATCCACTTACTGTGATCGTTCTGACCAGAACCAAATAGATCATTCATAACGACGCATGCACGCTCATTCTGTACTATGTAATCGGTTTGAACTGAATTAAATATACTGTCATTTACGCCTGCGCTCTACCCATTCTACTTTCAGTTTTAGCTTATCCATTTCAACATCGCTTTTGTAGCTACCGTATATACAGTCCTAAAAGACTTACCTAGACTCTGGAATCTAATACCAGCAAAAAACTGTGTTAGATTGGCGGATTAAATTATCACTGCGTAAGATTAATGGATCATATTACCACTCCTTAAAGAGTAATAAAATAACAGTTACTGCGCAGCCCGCTCGGTAGAATAACTTTGACTTACCCTGCCCTTGCTAACTCCATTTTAAAATGATTGCGCATGTATTGCATGTGATATTGCTTTTTTATTACAACATATTACAGCTTTATGCTACTCCACAAATCCGCTTTTCAGGACTTTGAGTCCTTTGATTTCCCTTTAGAGTCATTTGTACTAGTAATTTGGTATATCTAAAAGTAGCTTCAGTCTTTACCGGGCAGTCAACAAAATTTTGGACATTGCCAAATTGAAAGTGTTTGCAGATGACAAAAAATAAATGTGGCTCTAATAATGGAATCTGTTTTTGAAAGGGTAGAAAACATTGATGGAAAAGGAAAAAATGCTAGTTACCGGCATTTTCTTCATTTCCCACAATTTTTTCTCAAAAGCAATCCTACAGGCTGATCATTTCAATACAGGATTCTTTGGTTAACCCTTTACCACACAATCCCAAGTTTTAATGACCTTGAAGAAGAAGGCTTTTTAAAACATTGCAAGAAAAGGAGAAAATGCTGGTGACCAGCATTTTCTCCTTTTCCCACAATGTTTTCTCCCCCCATCAAAGACAGAAATCATCACTTGAGCTACATTTGTCAGCTGCACATGCTTTCAATTTGGGCAAGTCCAAAATTTTGTAATTTGGTGAAGGGTTAACCACACAATCCCGAATTTTAACGACCCTGAGAAAGAAGCCTTTTGAAAAAATCATGTTTTCTACCGTTTCCATGACAAATTACAATTTTTCAGACACATTTACCTTATTGTCTGCAAATGCTTTTAATTTGGACTAGTCCAAAATTTTGTCGTTTGGTAAAGGGTTAAGGGTTAAAATTGCATAAAATTAGTTGCAATTAGGAAAGTATGGAAAAGAATGTACAGAACTAGGAAGGAGGCAGACCTGAACTATGTTATGTCTGGGATAAAAAGCAACAGTATAGCTGACTTGTAATTGGCAACATGCTTAGGAAAACTCTTCCAAAATCCAGCAGGAAAACAAACCAGGACTGGCATCGGAATTTCAACAACGGCCAGCCTGGGGATTTATGTGAGAAAATCTGAGAAATCTCTTACTCTGGGTATCGCTAAGAAGGGCAACAATTCTGAGCATGAAATTATCAGAAATATTCAGCCATAACTTGTCATAATAAAGTTTCTACTCTGACCTCATTAACATGTTATTAAATTATACAACTTTCACACTACACCAGCCAACAAAATTTTCGAATCATCAAGACATCAAGCATTTTGCAGACACTAAAACAAATCTAACTCAGATGATGGAATTTGTAGAAAACATTGTAGGAACTCTTCCTTAACCCTTTACCAAACAATCCCGGGTTTTCACGGCTCTGGGGAAGAAGGCTTTTGAAAACATTGAAGGAAAAGCAGAAAATGCTGGTAACCAGCATTTTCTCCTTTTCCCACAATGTTTTCTACCCAATTAAAGAAAATGCCACATTGTAATTGTCAATTGCAAATGCTTTCAGTTTAGACGGATCTAAGATTTTGTTGTGTGGGAAAGGGTTAAGTTAAACTTGGACTATTTTGAAGAGGGTTAATTAACCTTTTACCACACAATCCCAAGTTTTAAGACCCCGAGATAGAAAGCTTTTGAAAACATTAAGGGAAAAATGTAAAAATACTAGTAACCAGCAGTTTCTTGTTTTAAGACTACCCTTTCAAAGGCCAACCTCATTAATCCAGGTGTGAAGTATGACCATTCATCACCCTGGGACATTCAATTGCAAAACCGTCATTTCTATGAATATACATAAGATTGCAAATAACACCCAATGGCCAATCGAATTGTCGATAACATAATGATACTCTCTTGTAGTGGAGGATAATCACATTTCTTCCAATGATATCAATAAACTTTGTAAAACCCACATCATTATCAACGAATATGGTGGCCGCCGGTGGGGGTTCCTTCTGTGGCATTTGCCTTAGACATTATAAATCCTTGTATACAAAGGCAAATTTTCAGAAATACAGCGTGCTGTTGCAGTCCGTAGGGGAATGTAGCAGGGATGACGTCATCCTCGTGGACCCAGTTCCCATGTATTCCGTAAACTACATTCATCAATTTGATTGGTTGTATAGGAGGTAAAAATAGAAATAATGGCATGTGGTTGATAAGAACATATTAAATTTTTTCACTGAAAAACTGAGATTACCAATCAAAATGCCTCATGAATACTTCATGAGAACGAGAAAACTTACCCGAGATAACCCAGGGGCCATGAATGTACTTTACAGAATACATCGGAACTGGATTAACGAGGATGTTCAAAGACAAACACCTTCATTTGAGTCCTCTTCTGTCTACAAATGCTTTCAATTTGGACATGCCTGAAATTTTGTTGTTTGGTAACTAACATTTTTTCCATTTCCAACAAAGTTTTCTACTCTTTCTGATATGATACCGATCATTAATTTTGTTGTGCCACATTATTTTGTCATCTGCAAATGTTTTCAAAATCGACAATTGTTTGGTAGAGTAAACCCTTCACCATACAATCCCATAATTCCAGGTTTACACGCAAGAAGGCTTTTGAAAACAATCATGGAACTGGTAACCAGCATTTTCTTCTTTTTCTCTCAATGTGGTTCTACACTTCCAAAGACAAATCTCATAAACCAATCAAAACTCTATTTTTTGTCCGCATATGCTATCAATTCAGACAAGTCTAGAATTTTGTTATCTGGTAGGATGTTATGTTTCTGTAGAAGGGAGAGAAAAGGAAAATGCGCCATATTCCATTGGCAGCAAAGCCAAAAATTTGAACTTGTGGGCTAATTTCGTTTTATCAGTCGCCAGGAAAAGTTAAAATCTAATTCTCATCTGGAAATGAAATCAAGAAATTGTTGTTTCCCATTTTATATCCTGCAAAAAATAAGGATTTTGTGTTAAGATTGTTGCCAAAAGTTCACCCATGATAAAAGACAGAATAAGTTCCAAAAATAAAGTTCAGAGCACTATATAAATGAAATGGCTAGTTTCAGGAAGTGAAAACGAGTTAACCCTTTACCTTTCTCTTAACCCTGAGAAAGTTTTTTTTTTTTCTTCAACATTGTCAAAACTTGTGATTATGTTGTAAAGGGTTAGTCTAACTCTTTACAACAAAATTTTGGACTTGTTCATATTGAAAAAATATGCAGCCAACAAACTAAATGCAGTTCAACAATGGGATTTGTCTCTGAAAAGGTAGAATACTGTGTGGAATGGACAAAATACTGGTTTCTCTTTTTCCCACCATGTTTTCAATAGCGTCCTTTCTAAGCAACCGTAAAACTTTGATAGTGGAATTGTGCAGCAAGACAACCACATGATTTTATGAAGGTTTTTGAAAACATTGTGGAAACCAGAGAATGAATGAATGAATGGTGTTTTATGGCGCATCGACATCTAGGGTCATTTAGCACACAAATAGAAAAGGTAAAAAAATGATATGTAAAAATGTAAGTAATGGGTATATGATGAAAGATGCGTCATGAAATGATTCTGTAATGGAAATATAAAAGATATATAGTGATAAGAATAAAAAGGTCTGAATAGGAATAAAAGTTGTAAAACAATATCACAGTTTTGTATAATTTAAGGTCTAATCTTCTTGAGAAAAGCAATGTCCCTGATTAGATCGACAACTTTTCTGGTATGCCTTGATCAGTCATTGGTGACAGTTTTGCTGGAATTTATCTTTATTTTATGAAGTTGATCCATTTGAATGTTTGATTAATAATTATTATTTACTGTATCCAGATCAGATTTTCAAACAGACAGATCTTGTATCAGCAAATACCAGCACATCTCATTACCTTCATGTATATCTAAGGTCACTCATCATGTCAGATAAAATACTGAAGAGATGAATTGATGTAAATAAAACTTAAAAAATATGAGTATTGAATATATGATGAAAGATGTGTCAAGAAATGATTCTGTAATGGAAATAAAATAAGCTAGATATACAGGGATAAGAATAAAATAGTCTGAATTAAGGAAGAAAAAGTTTTAAAACAATATCACAGTTTTGTATAGAGTCCAATCTCCTTAAGGAAGGCAATAATTGTTTCAATGCTGACAGTATCAAAGAAAGCTCTCATACTGTCAACACTGAAGTGTTTGGAACGAATTGGATGAAGATCCACACAGTCAAGAAAAATGTGTTCAACTGAAATTAGGGCCCATTGCAGGGAATGCACTCTGGTGCCTCGTCGCATGTTAACAGCCAAGAATGGGTTAAACATGTGTGGCCAATTCTACAGTGGGCAACTATTACCTCCTCTCGGCAAATGGACCTGTAAGAGGGGTACCATTCACCTATGACCTGTTTAACTGAACGTAACTTATTAAAAAATATCAGCATCCCATTGTGATTGCCAAGAAGATTGGATATAGGTTAAAACAGAAGGTATAAAATCTGTGTATGAAACTTTAAAGTTAGATTGGGGGAGGGACAATGCCGACATGGCAGTTATGTCGGCCTTTTCATTGCCCCTTATGCCCATGTGACTAGGGAGCCAGCAGAAGACTATTCTTTTAGGCTCAACCAAAAGTCAAATGCATTCAAGGACATCGCAGACGGACAGATTCTCAAGTTTCTGGTTGTACAAAGCTTGAAGTGAGGATAATGAATCAGAAAAGATGATGAAGCGAGTAGAGTCAGACTGCTCAACAAGATCAAGGGCAAGGCCAATTGCTTTCACTTCTGCTGAAAAGATAGAAGATTTATTAGGAAGGCGACATTTTTTAATTTTAGTTCCTTACACAGTGGCAGCCGCAACTGTATCACCATCTTTAGACCCATCCATGTAAACACGCTTGAAAGAGAAGTACTGTTCCTTGATCTCGTTGTATCGGACTCTAAACATACTTTAGTCTGTTTCTGATTTCTTATCAGAAGTAAGGTCAAAACGATACTCTGCTGTTCCCATTGTCCATGGTGGAATGTCTGGAATTTTATACTGAGCAATGGTATCCAGCTCCACATTAAGATTACTTAAGTGAGGTTCCAAGCGAATACCAAAAGGCGGTTTCCTGTCAAATAGACATTTATACTGAGGGTTAAAAACAACCTTATGAGTAGGATTAAAAGGGTTAGATTTCGGTTTTAAAGGGTACTGAATGGCCAACGTTTGCCTTTTGGCGTAAAGAGATGGTTCATTAGCCTCAACATAAAGGCTATTAACCGGAGAAGTTCTAAATGCTCCAAGGGTAAGACGCAAGCCTTCATTACAAATAGAATCAAGAACTTTAAGGCATGACTTTCGAGCTGATCCATAGACAATGGATCCATAGTCCGATTTGGAGCGAACGATAAAGGCGAAGTAGAACTTTTCGATCAGCCCCCCCCCCCCCCCAATTCAGAATGGGCGATGACTTTGAGAACATTAAGGGCCTTTTTACATTTCTTTTTTAGTATATTGATGTGTGGAATAAATGGAAGCTTTGAGTCAAAAGTTACCCCCCAGAAATTTAAATTCAGGGACAACATCAATGCATGTTTTATTCAAGAAGAGATCAGGGTTTGGATGGTGACGCCGAAGGTTGCAAAGTGCATACACTTTGTTTTAGATTTAGAAAATTTGAAACCGTTTTCATCGGACCAAGACTGGAGTTTATTGAGACATTGCTGTAGTTGTCTCTCTATAGTATTCATATTTCTAGCCCTAAAACATATGACAAAGTCGTCTACATATAGGGAACAGTCAACTCCGGGGTTTATAGCTTTTACAATGCTATTGATTTTAATGCTAAAAAGACCCCTGCGAAAAATGTTCAAGAACTTGTGGTGAGTTCATGAACATTCAAGAACCTTTCTTGAACCTTAAGAACTGTTCTTGAACCAATAAAACAGTTCAAGAACTGAGGTTCTAGAACCCAAATGGTTCTTGGATACTGGTTCTAAAAGCAAGAAAGTGAAAGAACACTAATTCTAGAACACCATCAGTTCTTGAACTGATCTGAAAGTTCATGAACTTTCAAGAATCTTTCTTGAACCTTTAGACCTGTTCTTGAACTTTTAAAACAGTTCTTGAACTGAGGTTCTAGAACCCAAATGGTTCTTGAACATTGCTTCTAAACGCACAAAGTGAAAGAACATTAATTCTACAACACTGCCAGTTCTTGAACTGATCTGAAAGTTCTTGAACAGTTGACCTAGAATACAAATGGTTCCAGAACATTGCTTTTAATACATTGACCAAATTCTACAAACCCTGGTTCTAGAACTGTACCAGATCTTGAACGGTTGGAAATCTAGAATTTGGTAAACTTGTATATTTTGCTGCAAATTTGTGTAATGGCAAAAATTAGCAAGTTGTCTTTCCTTCAATTTGCATAAAAGTGGTTTCAGATGCTTGTTTACATTTCAGATGCATACATGTGCTAACTTTCAGAAACATTAGAAGCCATGAGGTGTAGTGTATTTATGCAGGGATCATACATGTGTACATATATTATCCCTTATTTATGTGAAATGGCAGTAATATAACTGTTGCAGACTCATTTACATTTTTGAAGTCAATCAGATAATTTGAATTTTTTTTCCATCATAATGTTTTGAAAATTGTGACTTCATTTTCCACTTGATCTACGTGGCATTGCATAATATGCTACTGATGATTTACATAATGGCTCTTTATTGACTTTTATCTTGTTACTAAAATTAAGTTGCAAACAATCTCTGCATTGCCGCAGTCTCTTATGTAATGGTGGAGTCAAGCCCAAAACTGAGTAAGTCCAGTTGGTGAATAAGCAGGACTTTACCTAGCCTCGGAAATTCAGGAGTAGATGACCCATTGACCCAAAAGTTTCAGGGGTCAAATCAAGAGTCAAACAAAAAAAATCACAAGTTAAAAACAGAAACTTTAAAGAGTTTATAGTAACTTTTTGTTGTTGTTGGACATATTATTAATATTGCAATATAGATGCGGAGTGAACAATAGTAATTATGTTCAAGGTGGCTAGGGTTAAAACCTTATTCACCTAAGCAATCGATAAGAAAACTATGGACAATCATTTTCACTCAGAAGTCCTTTGTTAAACTTTGTTGAAATAATGATAAGACTTATTTACTTCTAGTACCATCCAAAAACATGTAAAGTTTTAATGTTCATTGGCCTGGATTGTGTTTCATCGTCACTCGAAGATATTATTGCAAACTTTTTTTTTCTGGATACTATCGTATAAGTATCATTGATTTAAAAAAAATGCAATGAAAAGCAGAAATTGTATGACTTTGCAGGGGAAAAAAAATGCAATGAAAAGCAGAAATTTTATGACTTTGCAGGGGAACTCGCACTTGAGGACAAGTTCGGAGAGCGTAACCGAAAGTAGATACAGCTACCTGAATTATTTACGCCTATCATTTTCGTTCGTATTAATCTCATCATAAATATTAACAGATAGAGATCTACAATGTACTAGTTTACTAATCCTTATTTAATTGTCATGCTGGTTAACAAAATCGTAAACTTGCGGTTTTCTGAAAAAGAAGTGTAGAGAATATGGAGGAACATGTTTATGTTTACTTTCATTCGGAAGGGTGCATGGAAACACCGGGTTTCACTTCGAACTGCTTGATAACCATACTTCACCTCTTGTGACCGTATTATACATCAAATAGTAAATTCTTTGCCATGGCTATACTCATTTAGCTAATTTATTATGTAATTATCACTAACATGCCAAACAAAAATCTTTTCAAATGGAATTAGAAGAAACCCTGACAAATTATCATTAGAAAAAGATATTTTCCTGAAAATTAGCATAAAATTATACTATACATAAATATATTTCATTTCAGGTCAAAAGCTATCACTACGGCAATAAAAACTGTCATTTTTGGGTGAAATTTGGTCATCAAGTGTTGAAATCCTGTGGAATTTGGATTTTTTTCATGCACCCGGAAAATCTCGGGTAATCTGTTATTCAACATTACCTTCCGCTAGGTGGCATTTTTCATATGACGTGCGCAATCAACGGTTGTCCAATTTAAATCCGTTAGATGCATAGACTACATCGGCCGAGCTCTTCTTCACTTTTGCGGTTGGATGTCGATTTCTTCTTGTTCGTTTTCATTGGTTAGTTCTGTAAAGCGCAATCAGACCTGGATGATGACTTCACAGGGAAGAAATATGGACAATGCCTGAATGTCAGGTAAGAAACGTTTCAATTTTCGTGTTTTCTGCGTGTGTCTTCTGCGGAACCCCGCAACAGAACAGAAGACTGAAGAACATCAATTTATCGAGAATATTTCTTAGTAGATCTAATCTCGCGATGCTTTCCAATATTTCGTCCACCGTTGTTTTATGTTGCTTGGCCGTTGCTCCTTCGTCCCCAAACCAGTTCATCCCGAAGTTTTTTTGTGTTTGTGATTCCAGATTGGCGATTTTACCGAAAATTTCAAAATGTCTTGTTTGTACCTAGCACATTTATGCAATCATTTGAATTAGATTTTAATTTCATTAGATGTCGATCTACATTTTTTTTTTGAAGTCTGTTTAAAGATCAAAATATAAGCTACAAGTATGGAATACTACCACATTGACAGATATGTCACTTCTCACTGACATGTTTTGTTACACTTCTGAAAGCAAATTTTGAATTAAAAAAAGAGAAAATGGTGCTGGCATTCTTGTTTCTACATATTTGCTCTTCGTTCAATTGCAAATCCTTTTGTTTGAGTGGCGTTTAATTTGATGTCTGCAAGATTTTTTTAGTATGGATGAGGATAAGATTATTGTCATTTGGTAAAGAGATGACAATCAAAAACATCAATTGTAAATTGTTTGTGTATTGTTTGTTGGCTTGATTGTCCTTTTTTTGTAGCGACTCACTGACCAGAAAAAAAAACCATAGCAGCTTGAATCTTGAAATGAAGAGTCCATAGCTACAGATAAGTAGGAGGATACCAAAGTTTTACTTTTGATCATAAAATTGCTGTTCTAGATAAGTTCTGTAACCCAGCTCTAGAATTGTTCATGAACCTTAAATTATACTTCTAGAATTACAGGTTCAAGAATTTTAAGTTCTTGATTAAGTTCTTGAACATCAGTGTTCTAGAACGGCCAATTAATGTTCATGAACTTTTCAAGAACTAGAGTAAAGAATTGTTCTGGAACTGTTTCTTGAATTCCTCACAGGAAGTTCTCGAATTAGTTCTTGAACATCAGTTCTAGAATTATGGCCATTTAATGTTCATAAACTATTCAAGAACTAGGTTCAAGAACTGTTCTAGAACTTTTTTAAGGAAGTTCTTGAATTAGTTCTGGAACATCAGTTCTAGAATTATGGCCATTTAATGTTCATGAACTATTCAAGAACTAGGTTCAAGAACTGTTCTAGAACTGTTTTTTGAATTCCTTGCAGGAGTTCTTGAATTAGTTCTTGAACATCAGTTCTAGAACTATGGCCATTTAATGTTCACCAACTATTTAAGAACTAGGTTCAAGAACTGTTCTAGAACTGTTTCTTTAATTCCTCGCAGGGGGAGTTACAAATAAAATACAACCCTGTGGTACGCCGATTTCCTGCTCTCAAGCACCTGACAGGGTGTTTCCAACACAGACTCGAAAGAGCCATTCATTTAAGAAGGCCACAATGAAAAGAGGAAGGCAGCCTCTAATACCAAAGTCGCGTAAGTCCCTTAAAATCCCGTATTTCCAAGTGGTGTCATAAGCACTTTAAAGGCCAAAGAATAAAGACACTACATGTTGTTTTTTAATAAAAGCTTCTCGAATGAATGTTTCAAAGCAGACAAGGTGATCAACTGTACTTCGTTGGCCTGAAATCCACTCTGTACATCAACAATAAGATTGTGGTGTTCCAAGAACCAGACATGTCGAGTGTTTACCATCCGTTCAAGAGTTTTACAAAGACAGCTAGTAAGGGCTACTGGACGGTAATTACTATGATCACTAGAGTCCTATCCTGGTTTGGGGATAGGAATAACCAATGCCTCTCTCTAGGAAGAGGGGAAATCTCCAGACTGCCAGACATCATTAAAAATATCTAATATGGTAAGAGGTATGAATGGCAAGTGTTTTAGAAATTGATGGTGAACCTTGTCTGAGCCCGGACAAGAATCATGGGCTTTGCTAAGAGCAGACTTAAGTTCTTTATGTGTAAATAATTTGTTGTAGTGCTCCATGTTATCTGATTTGAAATTCAGATTTTTCTTTTCCTCTTGGGCCTTGTTCCTCTGGAACTCTTCAGAATAGTTCTGTGAGGAAGATTTCTTTGCAAAAGTACTGGCTAATGCATTTGCAATATCAAGAGGTGTGTCAAATTCTTGGTTGTTAATGTTAAGGTGGTTGATGGGTGAAGAACCTTTGCCATTTATTTTACGGATCATGTCCCAGACCTTTTTAGATGAAGTCCTGCTTTTCAGTTTGGAGACATACTGTCTCCAGGACTTTCGCTTACTGTTCTTAATGGCAAGACATGCTTTTGCCCTTGAAATACGGAAATGTGAAAGATTTTCAGAGGTGGGTCTCAGGTTGAACTTCCTCTTTTCTTGAATTAATTACCCGTTTACATTCATCAGTAAACTAGGGTTTGGGTGGCTTTTTTGGTTTTGTCGAAGCCTGAGGGACCGACTGCTTAGCAGCATTAATGAGTAATGATGTAAAGAGTTTTGCTGGGTCTTCACAATCCTTGAATTTATCTCGAGTAATTGTTTGCTCACACAAAATTTGGAACTTTTCCCAATTAGCTTTGGAAAGTCTCCATCTCTTGGAACGCTCAAATGATGATGGTTGTGTAGATGAAATGAAGATTGGAAAGTGGTCACTACCACATAGATCATACCCAACTTTCCATTCAAAATCAGGAAGTATGACTGGACTGCGTAAAGAGAAGAATAATTATGTGCCAGTGCCAGGGCGTCAGTATGTTTCTGATTTGGTGTCATTCAAATGTGAAAGAGAGTTGTTCGAGTTTTCCAGTTGAAGACCCCTATGGTTGGTATCATCATAGCCCCAGGTGGTATTGTGACCATTAAAATCACCAGCTAAAATAAAAGGTGTGGCTAACTGAGAAATGAGATGGTTAAGTTTGTTCTCTTCTATGGATATGTGAGGTGGAAGGTATATTGAACAGAGTGTGACAGTGCTGTGCAGCAACAATTTTACTGCAACAGGTTGTAGACTTGTATCCAAGGGAATGTGTTTGTGTGGAACACTGTTGTTCACAATGATGGAGACTCCATCTTGAGCTTCATGACCTTCGGTGAAGACTGTTATATATAGAATGATATTTGAAGGAAACTGAGTCATCTTCCTTCACAAAGGTTTCTTGAAGGCATACTGCTATGGGGTGGTGATCATTAATTAAGAGGATATTTCCTCAAAGTTTGGTCTCAGACTTCCACAATTCCATTGTGTCGGCCTTTGTACTTGAGAGTACTATAGTTAATAAAAGTAATGCAGGGGACTTTAAAAGATATATACTGATTAGGATTTAAGATGCTGGTTATCAAAACCAGGAATTTTTTGGTAATGGGTTTAATAACAATTGAAGTTGTGACAGGCATAGAAGATAAAATCAACAGATTCCAAACTGTCAGTGATTAAATGGACAGTACTGTTATGTCCCTTATTGACGCACCCCCTCTAATTAATGCTCCCTCAGCTTTTTTTCTAACTAAAATGGGCTTACCAGATGGCCATTCCATTGATAAAGTTGAATAAATCGGCTCGAATAAACTTCCAGCATCAACATAATCCTAATTACTTCACAAATCGATGTCATTCATACCTGACTAACCGAATATACATACACTTCCAATAACATAATAAACTTCTGCTTACACAAAATTTGTCAAGTAACTTTGAAAAATTTGAAGAAAGTGAAACAATCGAAAACCAGTGTCCAATAGCAATCAAGGAGGCTATTAATACTGTCCAAATGAAGCATGACCAGCAGTGAAATTTATATTCTTAATTAAATACAGCGGTTATCTCAAATGCGATCACTTTGCAGTCGGCAGTGACAAAAACCCCAATGGTAATGTTATCGCTGTCCTCAGAAAATCCTGAATCATTTATCTCTGTCAATTGCTCCCTTTTCGGAAAATGTAATGCACCCAGGGCCAATAAAAAGAGACAAAGTGGTATGTCTGATTTTGGACGTACATTGTGCTCAAAAACAGTAGTTGTTGAAGTTGTTCCTAGCAGTCTTAACTATATAAGTAAGCAATAATCTGCCAAATATCCTGAAAATCAGCAAAAACTGAAAAGTGCTCAATATTTATGAACCCTACAGAAAAACTTCTTGTATCAAGATGATTTATTCTGTTTCATGAAGGACTGAGTATAATTTACACGGAAATATTATGCTGTTACATGACTTTAACAAATGCGTATCTCCAGATTTATGGCGGAGCTTCCCAGAAATAACAGTAATTGTATTTTACAGTTCATTTTCTGGAGTGATTTTACTATTTTCTAACCATAGATTCTGTTAAATAATACAGGTGATTTTCTACTCAGGAAATCAATAAGTTTAATATATCGAATTAATGATCAAATTGTTAAGCATTACACCCAATCCTTCATGGAAATTTGGACCCATTAACTCTGTACCATAGGACAAAGTTTTAGACTTGTCTTGAAATAATTTGCAGACAACAAAAGAAATGTGACTAAAAAAATGATTTTTTTTTTAAGGATAGCAAACATTGCAAGAAAAGAAGAAAATGCTGGTTATAAGCATTTTCTCCTTTTTCCAAAATGTTTTAAAAAAAACCCTTTTTCTCTTATGCCCTTAAAACTCCAGTTTGTTTGTACAAGGCTGTCTGCCGAGCCCCAGTAGCTCAGTTGGTAGCACACAGGATTTGAGAAGTGGAGGTCGCTGGTTTGATCCCTGGCTTGGCCAATTTCTTTCCAAGGATTGATGATAGTCATTGCTAAAGGATTCATTCCTACCTGACCATTAATGCCATTTTCAACTTTATTTCAGTTATATCACGGCGCCCAGTGCACCTATCAATGCTTTCCTGGAGTTTCTTTTACCAGTACCCCGCACAATATTCTTTCCAAGCCACTGGCTGCTTTCCCACATAACCATCATCAAAACAATGGTCAGCGGTGAGGGCAGAATGAATCCTGTTACGATGACCATCATCAATCCTCCAAGAAATTGGCCAAGCCGGGGATCAAACCAGTGACCTCCTGTTGTCAACTCTGGTACCATGCTCAGGTGAACTAAAAACACAGACAGTTATGGTGCAGTCACTTGAATCAAGCAACTGCTCTTCGTCCTTCAATGTTTTCTGTTGCAAATATGTTATTCATACATTTGACAGTTCTTGGATTTATGTCATTCTATTTCTCATCCCCTGAAACCCTTGGCATAGAAATTAGTCCAAAGATAATTGTGATAAACAAACTCAATACAAAGCATTAGAACCAGTCTGCTAATTGCAAGTCTCCATGTTATGCAAATAAGATGGAACCAGTCTCTTGACTGTTGAATAGTACTTCCTGTTTCAGTTCACTAATTTAGCCTTGTCTGGATCAGTCAAACATTTTACTTGCAGATTGTGTAATTAATCATGTTTCCTCTAATGATAGTATTTCATGCTTGTTATGTTCCTAAATGAAGATACGAATTATTTTGAATTTATAATGATAGTCTCTTGAAAGTAATTATCACTCTGTCTGGGGGTTATTATACCTAAATCCACCATAATTTGTACAAGAAGAGGACCATGATGGTCCTAAATCGCTCACCTGAAATGCAACTCAGCTGTCATTGTTATGGCCACTTGTCTCTTGTTTTTTGCTGGAATGTTTTAGTTTTGAAAATGATTCATCCATATGACAATACCAACAATCAGAGCAGGTAAGAAAATGATAGTCGAAATTATAGGTCCTAGAGTGTAAACTATGGAATTGTCATCAAGATCCCCTATTTTGATGCTTTTAGCTTGTCCCCATTTTGATCAGATTTGTCCCTAGGTCATTATGAACATCCAGGGAAGTTTTGAGTATGACTGAGCCAGAATTGTGGTTGCTGAGTGTGTTCATGTTCATGTTCACAACCTTACAAACATTCTGGGCCATGGATCAAAATTATGCTCAAACTATGATACTTATATAATAAACAGTGGAATTTTGGCGACGCATATTCGAGGATACATAAAAGCTAACCACGAGTATGTTATGCTCAGGTGAGCTGATAATGGGTTTTCAGACAGAATCACATGCCAAATGTATGTTGTGGGCCATACAATATGGAACAGGAGGATTCCAAGAATACACTCTTTACATATTTGATCCCACATTGTGACTATAAAGGACTTTTTGTGATTCCAAGGAAGAAATTTGGTAAATGCTATTAGCAAACAAGAGCTGTTAAGTGGTTGTTGAGAAATTGCTTCGGACGGACAGACAGACAGACGAAGTGGCGACTATATGCTCGCCCTTACGGAAGCATAACTATCCACCAGACCATGCTGAATATTAAAGTTCTAGGGTTAATGTTTGGATGAAAGAAGATTTTAAAAGATCTTTTATTTGGATGTGGAAACTGGGATCCAACAACAAAGCACTTATTTTTTTTTCCTAAGGTCACAATTTGATGTACTTTGGTAGAGTGCTACTGTTGCCAATTAAGTTGTAGGCTTTGTGTTTGGGTTGATTTTTTTTTCAGCAGTTGACATGGAAACCAGATTTGTTCATGAATTCCAATTTGTCAAAGGACAATACAGTTGATCTTGCTTAGCTAAGCGACTACGTTTATTAAGCCAACACTTTTATTAAGCGATAGGAATTCCAATGTCTCTGTTGAAATATATAAGACTAGCTGGAATTGAATGCCCCATGGATTAAAGCCCGTACATTCAGTCTTAATATTGTGATTATACCTTTTTTATGAGTAGGTCCAAAAATAAATTAGATATGCAATGACCTTTTGATAGACTGGCAAATGAAAAGTTGACAACAATTAGACAATGATTGCAGAAAGCAGTTAAAAGACTCAGTGTTTCCCAATAGTGGCACATACCTGGTACGGGTTGACATCTGCGACAGCCCAAAATAGGGTTCCACTTATAATGATACTCAGGGGACCGAAGAAATCATATCGTTTTATCTGAATATCGTTTTAACTGATGTATATTCTTATAAAAAGACACCCTGTTGGGACCAAGGGATTAAGGTCATTATAAGCAATATATCGTATTAAGCAATATAGTAATAAGCAAAGTTTACTGTAATTGTTGCAGAGATGCTCAAGAAATTAGTTAATATTTTAGCAGATCAGTATTGAGTTGACTCTTTTCAAGATATAATGGCGATCAACCTCTTTCCCACAACCACTTGCAAGAAGACTAAACACCATAATGCTACATGACAAATATGAAAGCTCTAGCCCTTACGGTTTGGGACAAGAAGATTTTTAAAGATTTCCTTCTTTATCTCTATGTGAAATCCGAGACCGACAAAATATGGCTAATTTTCATACCAGGGCCATAATTTGAAGTGTTTTGGTAGAGGGCCACGAGATGATGTTACATGCCAAATATGAAAGCTCTAGCCCTTACGGTTTGGGACAAGAAGATTTTTAAAGATTTCCCTCTTTATCTCTATGTGAAATCCGAGACCAACAAAATATGGCTAATTTTCACACCAGGGCCATAATTTGAAGTATTTTGGTAGAGGGTCACTAGATGATGCTACATGCCATATATGAAAGCTCTAGCCCTTATGGATTGGGACAAGAAGATTTTTACAGATTTCCTTCTTTATATCTATGTGAAATCCGAGAACCCACAACATAGGGCCATTTTCAACACTAGGGCCATAATTTGAAGTGTTTTGGTAGAGGGTCACTAGATGATACTACATGCCATATATGAAAGCTCTAGCCCTTACGGTTTGGGACAAGAAGATTTTTAAAGATTTCCTTCTTTATCTCTATGTGGAATCCAAGAACCCACAACATAGGGCCAATTTTTAACACCAGGGCCATAATTTGAAGTATTTTGGTAGAGGGTCACTAGATGATGCTACATGCCATATATGAAAGCTCTAGCCCGTACAGTTTGGGACAAGAAGATTTTTAAAGATTTCCTTCTTTATCTCTATGTGAAATTCGAAAACCCACAACATAGGGCCAATTTCCATACTAGGGCCATTATTTGAAGTATTTTGGTAGAGGGCCACTAGATGATACTACATGCCATATATGAAAGCTCTAGCCCTTGCGGTTTGGGACAAGAAGATTTTTAAAGATTTCCTTGTTTATCTCTATGTGAAATCCGAGAACCCACAACATAGGGCCATTTTCAACACCAGGGCCATAATTTGAAGTATTTTGGTAGAGGGTCACTAGATGATGCTACATGCCATATATAAAAGCTCTAGCCCTTACGGTTTGGGACAAGAAGATTTTTAAAGATTTCCTTCTTTATCTCTATGTGAAATCCGAGAACCCACAACATAGGGCCAATTTCCACACTAGGGCCATAATTTGAAGTATTTTGGTAGAGGGTCACTAGATGATGCTAAATGCCATATATGAAAGCTCTAGCCCTTACAGTTTGGGACAAGAAGATTTTTAAAGTTTTTTCTTTCGGTTGCCATGGCAACAAGAGTTCTTCATGGAATTCAAATCTTTGAAGTAGTCTGAAAGTGCATCACCTAAGGATCATTTCTGTGAAGTTTGATTGAAATCTGATTGTTAGTTTAGGAGGAGAAGATTTTTTTTGTAATTGTGAACGGACGGACGGACATTGACCGATCACAATAGCTCACCTCGAGCACTTCGTGCTCAGGTGAGCTAAAAATATTGGAATCAAAAGATTCCTACTACAGTAGCTTGAAAAACTTACTTTATGTAATATTACTTTTTCACTGCCTAAGTTTACTCCACTTCACACATGTTATCCCTTTATCAGACAATCCCAGGTTTTAACGACCCTGTGGAAGAAGCCTTTTAAAAACATTGTGGGAAAAGGAGAAAATGCTCGAAACCAGCATTTTCTCCTTTTCCCACAATATTTTCTACCCTATCAAAAACAGATCTGAACAATTGAGTATCATTTAATTTTTCGTCTGCACTGTATGATGCTTTCAAGTCCAAAATTTTGTCTTTGGTACAGAGTTAACGAACCATTTAGGACAGTGGACAGTTATGCAGAGACTTGGTCTATATCTTACCAAAGAAGTAAGTTCATATTTCATGACCCCAAGGAAGAACGCCTTTGAAAACTATGTGGGAAAATATTCTTTTTCCCTAAATGTTTTCTATGCTTTCTTAGACAAATACTATCATTTAAGGCACATTTACTTTGTCATCTGCAAATGCTTCCAACATAGAATGATGTCTAGAATTTTTTCGTCTGGAAATGGGTTCATCTGCAATGTCCCAATATTTTGAGGGAATTCCCAGCTTCACCAGCCTAAACCCCTCAAGCTGCTGATCGCGACTCACTGACCTTTAGCAGACAGTGTAGATCAAGATCAGACTGCACAGAACGTGCAGTCTGATCTTTGATCTACACTGTCCGATATAGTATTTTCTTTCCTGTGAAATCAACTTTGAAACTGCAATGTTTGGGCTTTTAACACTTGAGTAGAAATTTGTGTTTCATTTATTCAGCAGCTTAAATGTTAAACCTTAGAGCGCGGAATAAACCTATCAGACATTTTCAACCTAGAAATACGACCCAAATAATTACAATTTCATGGTTTTGTCCACAGTGTTTCATCAAAGGGGACAGTGTAGATCAAAGATCAGGCTGCACATTTTGTGCAGCCTGATCTTGATCTGCACTGGCCGCAAAGGCAACTATAGCTGTGAAAGGTGCTTTAAGTGTTAACTTGTTCACTACTAATTAAATAAGTCACTCTTCTTCAAAGGCTGTAACTAACTTACTTTACCACTTTGGTCATAATCTAGAACAATTGCAATTTCATTTAAATGATATCCCCTGCCGATAAAAGCCCTATTTTTCCATGACATGACACTAAGTCAAAAAAAAAAACAAAAAAAATATATCAGTAGACTATCATAAGGAACACTTGTATGAAGTTTCATCAAATTTTGGCAAGGATTTTAGAAGATATCTGTCTGGACAGACGGACAACGCAAAAACTATATTCCCTCGCCTTCGGTGGGGGAAAATTAAATAGTGTACAGTGTAGATCAGAGATCAGACTGCACATTCTGTGCAGTCTGATCTTGATCTACACTGTCAACAAAAGCTTCGTGTGTCATCTACAGTCAGGAAAGAGTTAACCCTTTACCACACAATTCTGAGTTTTGACAACCCTTAAGGAAGGAGGCTTTTGAAAACATTTTGGGAAAAGGAGAAAATGCTGGTAAAAAGGATTGTCTCCTTTTTGCAAAACTTTCTCTAACTTTTCAAAGACTAATCTCACCTTTTGAGCAACATATGAATTGTTGTCTGCAACTGCTTTGAATTCGGATAAGTCTATAATTCTGTTGTTTGGTAAAGAGTTACAAGAGGGCCATGATGGCCCTGGAAGCTCACCTGAGTCAATACGCGAAATTCACTCAATGTGCACAATTCAATTTCTGACCAATTGTCAGGTCAATTGAGCTTAAAATGTGGCCTCTAGAGCGTCCACAAGGAATTTCTGTAAGTTGACCTAGTGACCTAATTTATCACCCCACATAACCCAATTTAGAACTCATCAAGTCATTTATCAAGACAAACATTCTTAACAGTTTTCAAGTTAATTGAGCAATAAATGTGGCATCTAGAGTGCCCACAAAGTGTTTCTTAAATTTGACCCAGTAACCTAGTTTATGACCCCAGCTGACCCAATTTCAAACTCACCCAATATTTCATCAAGACAAACATTCTGACCAACTTTCAAGTCAATTGAGCAAGAAATGTGACCTCTAGAGTGCCCTAAAGGTATTTCTTTAATTAGACCTAGTGACCTAGATTATGAGCCCAGGTGACCCAATTTTAAAGTCATCCTAGATTTCATCAAGGCAAACATTTTGACCAATTTTCAAATCAATTGAACAATAAATGTGGCCTCTAGAGTGCACACAAGGTATTTCTTTAATTTGACCTAGTGACCTAATTTAGGACCCCACATGACCAAAATTCGGACTCATTTGAGATTTTATCAAAACAAACATTCTGACCAATTTTCAAGTCAATTGAGCCAAAAATGTGGCCTCTAGAGTGCCCACAAGGTAATACTTTAATTTGAACTAGTGACCTAGTTTATGATCCCAGGTAACCCAAATCCAAATTCATCTAAGGTTTTATCAAGACAAACATTCCAACCACATTTCAGGACATTTGAGCAATGAATGTGGCCTCTAGAGTGCCCACAAGGTATTTCTTTAATTTGACCTAGTGACCTAGTTTATGGCCCCCAGGTGACCCAATTTTGAACTGACTGAACATGTTGTGCTCAGGTGGGCTAACAAACTTAGAACAGGTTCACTACATACCAAATAACAAAGCTCTATGCCTTCAAGGTTTAGAAAAGAAGAATTTTAAAGTTTTCCTTCTTTGTTCCTATGTTAGAACTAGTGACCCCCGGGGCAGGGCCAGTTTTGACCCCAGGGGCATCATATGAACAAAATTGGTAGAGGTCCACTAGGAGATGCTAGATGCCAAATATCAAAGCTCTACGCCTTCTAGAATCAGAGAAGAAGATTTTTAAAGTTTTCCTTCTTTGTTCCTATGTTCAAAACTTGTGACCCCCGGGGCAGGGCCAGTTTTGACCCCAGGGGCATCATATGAACAAAATTGGTAGAGGTCCACTAGGAGATGCTAGATGCCAAATATCAAAGCTCCACGCCTTCTAGAATCAGAGAAGAAGATTTTTAAAGTTTTCCTTCTTTGGTCCTATGTTCAAAACTTGTGACCCCCGGGGCAGGGCCAGTTTTGACCTCAGGGGCATCATATGAACATACTTGGTAGAGGTCCACTAGGAGATGCTACATACCAAATATCAAAGCTCTACGCCTTCTAGAATCAGAGAAGAAGATTTTCAAAGATTTTCCTATTTTTTTCCTTTCTGTTGCCATGGCAATCAGAGTTTTGGGTGGAATTCAATCTCTTGAACAATTTTGGTAGAGCTTCACCCAAGGAACATCCCTGCCAAGTTTCATCAAGATTGGCCCAGCGGTTTAGGAGGAGAAGATGTTTAAAGGAATTGTGGACAGACGGACAGATGGACGCCGGACAACGACACATCACAATACCTCACCTTAGCACTTCGTGCTCAGGTGAGCTAAAAATGACAAAATTTAGGTCTTTTTCCTCACTGAATTTTTAATCAGTCAATAGACCGATTAGAGAGATGGCAAACTTCTGAAACCCATCCGCTTAGCGCAAACTGATGTAACTGCAACTTGAAACAGCTTTTACTTACAGCGTTTTAACGCTTACACCTGCTGTGATGAAGTTATTACAAAAACTACTTTTGACCCAGATAAGCACACTTTTGACCCAGATAAGTAATAGTAATTAGCGGTAATCAGTGATTAGCAGCAACTTTATGAATAAAATGAGTGCAAATCAAGTGTATCGGGTGATGTGAACACATCTTGTAGTCGTCTGCTGTCCATATCATTCGGCAAATTTCGAGTGATCCGTTGATAGTTATACATAGTTACGGGATCAGCTGAGTTGTGATGAGTGCTCTCCGTATATGTAGCAGGTGTTGAAAAGATAATAGGTCATTTTGGTCTTGAGAGGAATAAACTCGCAACAGAAAGGAGTTCGTAAGGAAACATTGCTTTAAAAGAATTTGAAAATTTAGATTGCTCTGCCTAAGAGAAAACTGATGTAAATGCAACTCGCAACAGCCCTAAGTTTAATGCAAGGATCGTATATGTGAGACAAAGCATGTGAAGCTGTGGGGACAAAGGGTATACAGTTGTGTGAAGGTTATGGCTGTTGCAGAGAGGCCATTACGTAAACATTTTCAGAATGGACTGGCGATTCACCGCTTGCAACCTTAGTACCCAGACTGTCCATTCACAATACTGACTGATTACACATCTTTCAGCGTATGATGTATTAACCCTTAGGCTGCTAAGTGCGACTCACTGACCTTTTTGTGGATAGTATAGATCAAGATCAGACTGTACCAAACGTGCAGTCTGATCTTGAATCTATACTGTTCAATAAGGAGATATCTCTTTTTCCAAAAAAAGAATAAGTTTGACATAGAATTATTCGAGTTTTACTACCGGTTTGAAATTTCATTTCAATGTTTTAGCGGGATAAGGATTAAATTGTTTTCTAAGCCCCTCTTCCTCTCCTTCCAGCCGTGGCACTACCATTTTACACAGTCACTTACATGATTCTTCTTGGTGAGTTTCTACAGACTGGAATCAGTCTGTTAACCCTTGACCAGACAATCCTGTGGGACTTTGAAAATATAGTTGGAGAAACTGCATGTATTCAGCATGTTCTCTTTTTTTCCCACAGCGTTTTTCACCCATATGAAAGATTTCTAAAATTTTGTCAAATAGAACATTTTCATCGAGGATAAAAAATCCTGAAACTGTAACACAAATAAGCTCACTTGCTGTTATATTCTCCATATCTGGATTAACGGACCAGGGAAAAAGTCTTTGCAGAGAGTGCAGATTCAGACTAGACTGCTCAGAACATGCAGTCAGATCTTGGATCTGTCATGCCAGTTTTCCGAGTTATTCTACTCAAGACAGCAATGGTCCTGCAATATTTAGGCTGCTTTTCCAAGCTTAACATGTCTATTTTAACAATTTAGCGCTCTAAGCATGCAAATGTCAGCAACATGTTTGTCTCATCAGCTATTCCATGTTGGTCAATCAGACCTCTCCAACAGTGGTGAGTTTAAAAGGCAGACTGCCACAGAAATCGCTGTCTAAATCCATTTGTTTTTGCGAAATTGTTCTGATATACAGTCTATTTCGTCATGGTTTTATAAATTAACTGAAATCAAAAAACTGAAATAGGAAATAAACGTGTTTTTTTTTTATATGACGGATTTCCAAAAAGATTTATTATACTATATTGATTGTAAATGATCTCTCTGATAATTGTAATTTTTCATTAAATAAATAAATCTAAGCAAAAAGAAAACTTTCATTTCAAAAAAGAAAAAGAACACCGCGGAAAAAGATCACATGACTTGATACCACAACAGGAGCACTCGTACCCTGGAGAACTCGTAGCCTAATCTCGAGAGCACGAATTCTCTGGAGACTCGTACCCCACAAATAGATATAAATATGTTGATCAGTATGTTTTCAAGCTTTATTTTTCAGAACTGACTAGACTCTAGCATTTTACTCAGTTTTATACAAATATTCTATGGATTTATAGTGATTTAGATTTGATGAAATAACACACAGAGTTGCTTTTAGGATGCGGGATTGCGAGAATCCCGCGAAAAATTAACTTATGAGCGTGAAAAAAGTCGTGCCTCTTCGCCCTACATACCCCACACCTCAAAAGAGTCTGTGATCCTTTGGTTTTGGGCGGATTGTGCAGGCTGACATGGGTCGATACTTTTTTTGCAGATGCATTAAGTGCCCTTTTCTCAGAGCATGGCTCATTTATCTACTTTCTCAAATTTTTAACGTTTAGACAAACAACCTCTTCATTTTACATGTATGCAGCAGACACCTTTTGAAAATATAGTGGGAAGAGGAGAAGCTGCTAGTTACTGCAATTTCTCCTTCAGATTTTACAGATTTCCTTCTTTATATCTATGTGAAATCCGAGAACCCACAACATAGGGCCATTTTCAACACTAGGGCCATAATTTGAAGTGTTTTGGTAGAGGGTCACTAGATGATACTACATGCCATATATGAAAGCTCTAGCCCTTACGGTTTGGGACAAGAAGATTTTTAAAGATTTCCTTCTTTATCTCTATGTGGAATCCAAGAACCCACAACATAGGGCCAATTTTTAACACCAGGGCCATAATTTGAAGTATTTTGGTAGAGGGTCACTAGATGATGCTACATGCCATATATGAAAGCTCTAGCCCTTACAGTTTGGGACAAGAAGATTTTTAAAGATTTCCTTCTTTATCTCTATGTGAAATTCGAAAACCCACAACATAGGGCCAATTTCCATACTAGGGCCATTATTTGAAGTATTTTGGTAGAGGGCCACTAGATGATACTACATGCCATATATGAAAGCTCTAGCCCTTGCGGTTTGGGACAAGAAGATTTTTAAAGATTTCCTTGTTTATCTCTATGTGAAATCCGAGAACCCACAACATAGGGCCATTTTCAACACCAGGGCCATAATTTGAAGTATTTTGGTAGAGGGTCACTAGATGATGCTACATGCCATATATAAAAGCTCTAGCCCTTACGGTTTGGGACAAGAAGATTTTTAAAGATTTCCTTCTTTATCTCTATGTGAAATCCGAGAACCCACAACATAGGGCCAATTTCCACACTAGGGCCATAATTTGAAGTATTTTGGTAGAGGGTCACTAGATGATGCTAAATGCCATATATGAAAGCTCTAGCCCTTACAGTTTGGGACAAGAAGATTTTTAAAGTTTTTTCTTTCGGTTGCCATGGCAACAAGAGTTCTTCATGGAATTCAAATCTTTGAAGTAGTCTGAAAGTGCATCACCTAAGGATCATTTCTGTGAAGTTTGATTGAAATCTGATTGTTAGTTTAGAGAAGATTTTTTTTGTAATTGTGAACGGACGGACGGACATTGACCGATCACAATAGCTCACCTCGAGCACTTCGTGCTCAGGTGAGCTAAAAATATTGGAATCAAAAGATTCCTACTACAGTAGCTTGAAAAACTTACTTTATGTAATATTACTTTTTCACTGCCTAAGTTTACTCCACTTCACACATGTTATCCCTTTATCAGACAATCCCAGGTTTTAACGACCCTGTGGAAGAAGCCTTTTAAAAACATTGTGGGAAAAGGAGAAAATGCTCGAAACCAGCATTTTCTCCTTTTCCCACAATATTTTCTACCCTATCAAAAACAGATCTGAACAATTGAGTATCATTTAATTTTTCGTCTGCACTGTATGATGCTTTCAAGTCCAAAATTTTGTCTTTGGTACAGAGTTAACGAACCATTTAGGACAGTGGACAGTTATGCAGAGACTTGGTCTATATCTTACCAAAGAAGTAAGTTCATATTTCATGACCCCAAGGAAGAACGCCTTTGAAAACTATGTGGGAAAATATTCTTTTTCCCTAAATGTTTTCTATGCTTTCTTAGACAAATACTATCATTTAAGGCACATTTACTTTGTCATCTGCAAATGCTTCCAACATAGAATGATGTCTAGAATTTTTTCGTCTGGAAATGGGTTCATCTGCAATGTCCCAATATTTTGAGGGAATTCCCAGCTTCACCAGCCTAAACCCCTCAAGCTGCTGATCGCGACTCACTGACCTTTAGCAGACAGTGTAGATCAAGATCAGACTGCACAGAACGTGCAGTCTGATCTTTGATCTACACTGTCCGATATAGTATTTTCTTTCCGGTGAAATCAACTTTGAAACTGCAATGTTTGGGCTTTTAACACTTGAGTAGAAATTTGTGTTTCATTTATTCAGCAGCTTAAATGTTAAACCTTAGAGCGCGGAATAAACCTATCAGACATTTTCAACCTAGAAATACGACCCAAATAATTACAATTTCATGGTTTTGTCCACAGTGTTTCATCAAAGGGGACAGTGTAGATCAAAGATCAGGCTGCACATTTTGTGCAGCCTGATCTTGATCTGCACTGGCCGCAAAGGCAACTATAGCTGTGAAAGGTGCTTTAAGTGTTAACTTGTTCACTACTAATTAAATAAGTCACTCTTCTTCAAAGGCTGTAACTAACTTACTTTACCACTTTGGTCATAATCTAGAACAATTGCAATTTCATTTAAATGATATCCCCTGCCGATAAAAGCCCTATTTTTCCATGACATGACACTAAGTCAAAAAAAAAAACAAAAAAAATATATCAGTAGACTATCATAAGGAACACTTGTATGAAGTTTCATCAAATTTTGGCAAGGATTTTAGAAGATATCTGTCTGGACAGACGGACAACGCAAAAACTATATTCCCTCGCCTTCGGTGGGGGAAAATTAAATAGTGTACAGTGTAGATCAGAGATCAGACTGCACATTCTGTGCAGTCTGATCTTGATCTACACTGTCAACAAAAGCTTCGTGTGTCATCTACAGTCAGGAAAGAGTTAACCCTTTATCACACAATTCTGAGTTTTGACAACCCTTAAGGAAGGAGGCTTTTGAAAACATTTTGGGAAAAGGAGAAAATGCTGGTAAAAAGGATTGTCTCCTTTTTGCAAAACTTTCTCTAACTTTTCAAAGACTAATCTCACCTTTTGAGCAACATATGAATTGTTGTCTGCAACTGCTTTGAATTCGGATAAGTCTATAATTCTGTTGTTTGGTAAAGAGTTACAAGAGGGCCATGATGGCCCTGGAAGCTCACCTGAGTCAATACGCGAAATTCACTCAATGTGCACAATTCAATTTCTGACCAATTGTCAGGTCAATTGAGCTTAAAATGTGGCCTCTAGAGCGTCCACAAGGAATTTCTGTAAGTTGACCTAGTGACCTAATTTATCACCCCACATAACCCAATTTAAAACTCATCAAGTCATTTATCAAGACAAACATTCTGAACAGTTTTCAAGTTAATTGAGCAATAAATGTGGCCTCTAGAGTGCCCACAAAGTGTTTCTTAAATTTGACCCAGTAACCTAGTTTATGACCCCAGCTGACCCAATTTCAAACTCACCCAATATTTCATCAAGACAAACATTCTGACCAACTTTCAAGTCAATTGAGCAAGAAATGTGACCTCTAGAGTGCCCTAAAGGTATTTCTTTAATTAGACCTAGTGACCTAGATTATGAGCCCAGGTGACCCAATTTTAAAGTCATCCTAGATTTCATCAAGGCAAACATTTTGACCAATTTTCAAATCAATTGAACAATAAATGTGGCCTCTAGAGTGCACACAAAGTATTTCTTTAATTTGACCTAGTGACCTAATTTAGGACCCCACATGACCAAAATTCGGACTCATTTGAGATTTTATCAAAACAAACATTCTGACCAATTTTCAAGTCAATTGAGCCAAAAATGTGGCCTCTAGAGTGCCCACAAGGTAATACTTTAATTTGAACTAGTGACCTAGTTTATGATCCCAGGTAACCCAAATCCAAACTCATCTAAGGTTTTATCAAGACAAACATTCCAACCACATTTCAGGACATTTGAGCAATGAATGTGGCCTCTAGAGTGCCCACAAGGTATTTCTTTAATTTGACCTAGTGACCTAGTTTATGGCCCCCAGGTGACCCAATTTTGAACTGACTGAACATGTTGTGCTCAGGTGGGCTAACAAACTTAGAACAGGTTCACTACATACCAAATAACAAAGCTCTATGCCTTCAAGGTTTAGAAAAGAAGAATTTTAAAGTTTTCCTTCTTTGTTCCTATGTTAGAACTAGTGACCCCCGGGGCAGGGCCAGTTTTGACCCCAGGGGCATCATATGAACAAAATTGGTAGAGGTCCACTAGGAGATGCTACATACCAAATATCAAAGCTCTACGCCTTCTAGAATCAGAGAAGAAGATTTTTAAAGTTTTCCTTCTTTGTTCCTATGTTCAAAACTTGTGACCCCCGGGGCAGGGCCAGTTTTGACCCCAGGGGCATCATATGAACAAAATTGGTAGAGGTCCACTAGGAGATGCTAGATGCCAAATATCAAAGCTCCACGCCTTCTAGAATCAGAGAAGAAGATTTTTAAAGTTTTCCTTCTTTGGTCCTATGTTCAAAACTTGTGACCCCCGGGGCAGGGCCAGTTTTGACCTCAGGGGCATCATATGAACATACTTGGTAGAGGTCCACTAGGAGATGCTACATACCAAATATCAAAGCTCTACGCCTTCTAGAATCAGAGAAGAAGATTTTCAAAGATTTTCCTATTTTTTTCCTTTCTGTTGCCATGGCAATCAGAGTTTTGGGTGGAATTCAATCTCTTGAACAATTTTGGTAGAGCTTCACCCAAGGAACATCCCTGCCAAGTTTCATCAAGATTGGCCCAGCGGTTTAGGAGGAGAAGATGTTTAAAGGAATTGTGGACAGACGGACAGATGGACGCCGGACAACGACCCATCACAATACCTCACCTTAGCACTTCGTGCTCAGGTGAGCTAAAAATGACAAAATTTAGGTCTTTTTCCTCACTGAATTTTTAATCAGTCAATAGACCGATTAGAGAGATGGCAAACTTCTGAAACCCATCCGCTTAGCGCAAACTGATGTAACTGCAACTTGAAACAGCTTTTACTTACAGCGTTTTAACGCTTACACCTGCTGTGATGAAGTTATTACAAAAACTACTTTTGACCCAGATAAGCACACTTTTGACCCAGATAAGTAATAGTAATTAGCGGTAATCAGTGATTAGCAGCAACTTTATGAATAAAATGAGTGCAAATCAAGTGTATCGGGTGATGTGAACACATCTTGTAGTCGTCTGCTGTCCATATCATTCGGCAAATTTCGAGTGATCCGTTGATAGTTATACATAGTTACGGGATCAGCTGAGTTGTGATGAGTGCTCTCCGTATATGTAGCAGGTGTTGAAAAGATAATAGGTCATTTTGGTCTTGAGAGGAATAAACTCGCAACAGAAAGGAGTTCGTAAGGAAACATTGCTTTAAAAGAATTTGAAAATTTAGATTGCTCTGCCTAAGAGAAAACTGATGTAAATGCAACTCGCAACAGCCCTAAGTTTAATGCAAGGATCGTATATGTGAGACAAAGCGTGTGAAGCTGTGGGGACAAAGGGTATACAGTTGTGTGAAGGTTATGGCTGTTGCAGAGAGGCCATTACGTAAACATTTTCAGAATGGACTGGCGATTCACCGCTTGCAACCTTAGTACCCAGACTGTCCATTCACAATACTGACTGATTACACATCTTTCAGCGTATGATGTATTAACCCTTAGGCTGCTAAGTGCGACTCACTGACCTTTTTGCGGATAGTATAGATCAAGATCAGACTGTACCAAACGTGCAGTCTGATCTTGAATCTATACTGTTCAATAAGGAGATATCTCTTTTTCCAAAAAAAGAATAAGTTTGACATAGAATTATTCGAGTTTTACTACCAGTTTGAAATTTCATTTCAATGTTTTAGCGGGATAAGGATTAAATTGTTTTCTAAGCCCCTCTTCCTCTCCTTCCAGCCGTGGCACTACCATTTTACACAGTCACTTACATGATTCTTCTTGGTGAGTTTCTACAGACTGGAATCAGTCTGTTAACCCTTGACCAGACAATCCTGTGGGACTTTGAAAATATAGTTGGAGAAACTGCATGTATTCAGCATGTTCTCTTTTTTTCCACAGCGTTTTTCACCCATATGAAAGATTTCTAAAATTTTGTCAAATAGAACATTTTCATCGAGGATAAAAAATCCTGAAACTGTAACACAAATAAGCTCACTTGCTGTTATATTCTCCATATCTGGATTAACGGACCAGGGAAAAAGTCTTTGCAGAGAGTGCAGATTCAGACTAGACTGCTCAGAACATGCAGTCAGATCTTGGATCTGTCATGCCAGTTTTCCGAGTTATTCTACTCAAGACAGCAATGGTCCTGCAATATTTAGGCTGCTTTTCCAAGCTTAACATGTCTATTTTAACAATTTAGCGCTCTAAGCATGCAAATGTCAGCAACATGTTTGTCTCATCAGCTATTCCATGTTGGTCAATCAGACCTCTCCAACAGTGGTGAGTTTAAAAGGCAGACTGCCACAGAAATCGCTGTCTAAATCCATTTGTTTTTGCGAAATTGTTCTGATATACAGTCTATTTCGTCATGGTTTTATAAATTAACTGAAATCAAAAAACTGAAATAGGAAATAAACGTGTTTTTTTTTTATATGACGGATTTCCAAAAAGATTTATTATACTATATTGATTGTAAATGATCTCTCTGATAATTGTAATTTTTCATTAAATAAATAAATCTAAGCAAAAAGAAAACTTTCATTTCAAAAAAGAAAAAGAACACCGCGGAAAAAGATCACATGACTTGATACCACAACAGGAGCACTCGTACCCTGGAGAACTCGTAGCCTAATCTCGAGAGCACGAATTCTCTGGAGAACTCGTACCCCACAAATAGATATAAATATGTTGATCAGTATGTTTTCAAGCTTTATTTTTCAGAACTGACTAGACTCTAGCATTTTACTCAGTTTTATACAAATATTCTATGGATTTATAGTGATTTAGATTTGATGAAATAACACACAGAGTTGCTTTTAGGATGCGGGATTGCGAGAATCCCGCGAAAAATTAACTTATGAGCGTGAAAAAAGTCGTGCCTCTTCGCCCTACATACCCCACACCTCAAAAGAGTCTGTGATCCTTTGGTTTTGGGCGGATTGTGCAGGCTGACATGGGTCGATACTTTTTTTGCAGATGCATTAAGTGCCCTTTTCTCAGAGCATGGCTCATTTATCTACTTTCTCAAATTTTTAACGTTTAGACAAACAACCTCTTCATTTTACATGTATGCAGCAGACACCTTTTGAAAATATAGTGGGAAGAGGAGAAGCTGCTAGTTACTGCAATTTCTCCTTCAGTGACAATGGTTTCCATCACATCAAAGCACCATCTCCGCATTAATAATCAAAGTTTGAATTGTCGTCTGCATGCTTTTTCTGTTTGGGACAGTCCAAAAATTGCTGTTTGTGAAAAGATTAAAAAAGTTACATCTATTTTTAACATGTCTGGTACTAGTATTATGTATAGGCCACCTTTATTTATTGTCATCAGGTAAGATAATTGCATATTCAGTGGAATTAGCAAATTGTATAAAATCTTAATTGAACGACTTCTCCTTTCTAAAAATATTTTGGTTTATCTGAGCACATACTACATACATTTATTAGAGGTTTGTTACTTTTGAAAATGAGCCAAATTGGATCATCTTCTTGAGTTTTGAGTCTTTGAATTTAAAAAAAAAATATGCATTTCTGAGCATGTTAATAGCATATGGCCTACAATTTCTTCAAATCTTTACCAAACTCACATTGTTAGATATTTATGAGAGCTTGGTTCCTTTCAAACTTGAGCAAAATCGGGTCATGGAGTCACAAATTACATGGTCTTGAATTGAAAAACATTTTTAAGCTTGTGAACAGCTTCATTTTACTTTCAATCTTCAAAAAACCCACACAGTTTATAGATACTCACAAGAGCTGCATTCTTTTGCAAACCGTCGGATTACCAGGTAAGAAATTCCTTGCCCTTAAATTTTAAAAAAAAAATGCATTTTGAGCTTGTCCGCATGTATTTTTGGAAACTGTTGTTTAGCTATGCTCATATCAGCTCTCAATTTCATTATACCTCCACAACTCTGTAAAAAAAATCGAGCCTGTATTTAAATGCCAGTTAAATAGTTTTTAGTTCGTATAGGCCCTTTGTTCCTAGAACATTATAACAATGTGGAATATGTACTGTTTTCTGCCTTTATACCAGCAAAATTGAAAACAAGAGGACCATGGTGGTCCTAAATCGCTCACCTGAAATGCAACTGAGCTCAAAACCATAATGCTACATGCCAAATATGAAAGCTCTAGCCCTTACGGTTTGAGACAAGAAGATTTTTAAAGATTTCCTTCTTTATCTCTATGTGAAATCCGAGAACCCACAACATAGGGCCAATTTCCACACTTGGGCCATAATTTGAAGTATTTTGGTAGAGGGCCACTAGATGATACTACATGCCATATATGAGAGCTCTAGCCCTTATGGTTTGGGACAAGAAGATTTTTAAAGATTTCCTTCTTTATCTCTATGTGAAATCCGAGAACCCACAACATAGGGCCATTTTCAACACTAGGCCATAATTTGAAGTATTTTGGTAGAGGGCCACTAGCTGATGCTACATGCCAAATATGAAAGCTCTAGCCCTTACGGTTTGGGACAAGAAGATTTTTACAGATTTCCTTCTTTATCTCTATGTGAAATCCGAGAACCCACAACATAGGGCCATTTTCAACACTAGGGCCATAATTTGAAGTATTTTGGTAGAGGGCCACTAGATGATGCTACATGCCATATATGAGAGCTCTAGCCCTTATGGTTTGGGACAAGAAGATTTTTACAGATTTCCTTCTTTATCTCTATGTGAAATCCGAGAACCCACAACATAGGGCCATTTTCAACACTAGGGCCATAATTTGAAGTATTTTGGTAGAGGGCCACTAGATGATGCTACATGCCCAATATGAAAGCTCTAGCCCTTACGGTTTGGGACAAGAAGATTTTTACAGATTTCCTTCTTTATCTCTATGTGAAATCCGAGAACCCACAACATAGGGCCAATTTCCACACTGGGGCCATTATTTGAAGTATTTTGGTAGAGGGCCATTAGATGATACTACATGCCATATATGAAAGCTCTAGCCCTTAAGGTTTGGGACAAGAAGATTTTTAAAGATTTCCTTCTTTATCTCTATGTGAAATCCGAGAACCCACAACATAGGGCCATTTTCAACACTACGGCCATAATTTGAAGTATTTTGGTAGAGGGCCACTAGATGATGCTACATGCCAAATATGAAAGCTCTAGCCCTTATGGTTTGGGACAAGAAGATTTTTACAGATTTCCTTCTTTATCTTTATGTGAAATCCGAGAACACCAAACATAGGGCCATTTTCCACACTAGGGCCATTATTTGAAGTATTTGGTAGAGGGCCACTAGATGATACTACATGCCATATATGAGAGCTCTAGCCCTTATGGTTTGGGAGAAGAAGATTTTTAAAGATTTCCTTCTTTATCTCTATGTGAAATCCGAGAACCCACAACATAGGGCCATTTTCAATACTACGGCCATAATTTGAAGTATTTTAGTAGAGGGCCACTAGATGATCCTACATGCCAAATATGAAAGCTCTAGCCCTTACGGTTTGGGACAAGAAATTTCTTACAGATTTCCTTCTTTATCTCTATATGAAATCTTAGAACCCACAACATAGGGCCAATTTCAACACTAGGGCCATTATTTGAAGTATTTTGGTAGAGGGCCACTAGATGATGCTACATGCCATATATGAAAGCTCTAGCCCTTACAGTTTGGGACAAGAAGATTTTTAAAGTTTTTTCTTTCGGTTGCCATGGCAACCAGAGTTCTTCATGGAATTCAAATCTTTGAAGTATTCTGAAAGTGCATCACCTAAGGATCATATCTGTGAAGTTTCACTGAAATCTGTTGGGCGGTTTCAGAGATGAAGATTTTTTCAGTAATTGTTCACGGACGGACGGACACCGGACAACGATCGATCACAATAGCTCACCCTGAGCACTATATGCTCAGGTGAGCTAATAAAAACATGTTTTTTTTCCTCATTCATTTAATTCCTAACTTGTTTGTTTCCATCTACCAAAATATATTGAAATTGAAAGCCAATACGAGGGACACTTTTTAAGTTCGTAGAGTAGGGCGGTCTTTTTAAAACCGCTTGAAATATCAAAATTTTATTTATCTAAGACCTTTGAAATATGCCCCGTCTGCCTCCACACACATTTTACACCGATCTACCCATTTCCGGAATGCCGCCCGGTAGTCCTCTTTAGGTATATGTTGCAGACACTGGTAGACCGCACTGCCTATACCACAACGGGATTCAAAACGGTGCCCTGCCAGCATTTCCTTTAGTCTTGGGAACAACCAAAAGTCACAGGGGGACAGGTCAGGGCTGTATGGGGGATGATCTAAGACATCGAGCCCAGATTCTTTCAGATATTCCTGTACCGTAGAGGATTTATGGGCCGGTGCGTTATCATGGAGTAATTTGATGCCGCGGACACCGGTTCGCGGTCTGCGTTTCTGATAGAAATCAACAAGTTGAGCAAGAACACTTTCTCTGTAAAACTTTCCAGTGACAGAACTACCTTTCGGGACTGGAATTTGAAGGACTGGACCTTTCGAATCAAAGAATATCGCATACAACATGCGATTTGATGTTTTGCAACGGCGCGCAATGACAGGTCTGTCGCCCTCAGATGAAACCCAAACCTTATTTTTAGCCTTAGAATCGGGTTGAAAATGATAGATCCAGGTTTCATCACCTGTAACTATCTCTTCCAAACGGCGTGGGTCACATTTATCATATTTTTCTATAACTTGCGATGCAAGTCTAACCCGACTTTGTTTCTGCTCGTCAGTGAGCAAATGGGGCACCCAGCGCACGCAGATCTTACGTAGCCCAAGCCATTCACCTAAGATCTTCAAAACACTTGACGAATGAATGCCACTTAATTCTTCTATCTCTTGCACGGTATAACATGCGTCTTCCTCAATTAACGTTTTCACAGTAGCAACGTTCTTTTCCGTCAAAACGGAAACCGGCCTACCCACCCGAGGGTCATTTTCAATTGACTCCCGACCATCATTAAAACGACGTACCCACTTGAAAACTGTAGCATATTTTAAAGCACCATTCCCATAAACTTTTTGCAAATCAGCATGAATTTCTGTTGGCGGAAACCCGAGCTGTGCTCGAATCTTACAATATACCCTCTGTTCAGAGATTTTTCCATCCATATTGAACGCTATATTTTACTATAGTGTATAAAACCACGTGTTGAAAATACCCAGCACAGCGCGCACGTGGACCTCGTGCGCCGCATACCGTGACACCGTTTGAGAGAGGAATGATTATGCAAGTTCTGTGTAAAAAATCGTGCAACTTCATAATCGCGTTAAAAAGTCATAGGCTTACTCTACGAACTTAAAAAGTGTCCCTCGTAAACTATTTGAAAACACTGATGCCGACCTCTCCTTTCTTCTTTTTTAAAGAAGCCAACTTGTCCTTTCCACATTTCAGATAAAGAGATCAAGGCTACCGCAGTTATGCTCTTGCTGATTAGAATGACTCAAATACAATTACTTTTGTTGGCTATGGACAAGTTGAGTCGCTTTTGAAGACAATAAAAGATAAAGATCAGACTGTCCTCTGAACGCAATGCAATTTAATATCACAGACGTTCATATCTCAGATATAATTGTCTGTATATTTGGGATGTATATGGAAAAAAAAAATGACCATGAAAATGTAGCCTGATGTTTGATATTGTTTTCCTGACTGTAAAAGGCTAGTCGATTAACTAAGTGTTTTACCTCTTAACCAAACTATCCTTTTTTAATGCCCATGAGAAAGAAGGTGAAAACATTGTGAGAAAAGGGGAAAATGAAGGTTGCCATTTTCTCCTTTTCCCATGTTTTTTTCCCCTTTAACGATTCAAAGCATCATTTAATCTACATTTAATTCGTCATGTGCAGATGCTTTTAATTTGGACAAGTCTAAAATTTTATCATTTGGTAAAGAGTTGACGGTTAGGGTGCTATTGGGTGTCTACATTCTTTGAAAGTATAATGTATGAGAAATTTGCCAGCAGACGTTTGGACTGGACGATTTGGCCCGCTAAAAAACAGTTAGGACAGTTTGTCAACATGAATACGATGTCTTGTTCAAAATGGAAAAATGACAGGCCCATAAGCAGCCAAAAGTAAACAATGCTAAAGTTATAATGCAGGCATATTTTATACGGCCTTTGTATGTTGCAATACAGTTACGAAAGTTGCCAAAGTTACAGAAAAGAATATATGTATTTTTTCACTCTTTTAAAGGGTTGATAGGTACTGCTGTTCATAATGAGTGATATCTAAGACTTGATAATGGGTGTTGCTGATCAGAATTGTCACATATCTTTTACGTTCTATTGCTGTCGGCTAGCAAACATAGCCTATATTTTAACCAATCGTTAAACTAATTTGTAAAAGACAGATTAAACAAGAGGACCATGATGGTCCTAAGTCCCTCACCTGAAATGCAACTCAGCTGTCATAAGATTTCCCTCTTTATTTCTATGTGAAATCCAAGACCAACAAAATATGGCTAATTTTCACACCAGGGCCATAATTTGAAGTGTTTTGGTAGAGGGCCACTAGATGATGCTACATGCCATAATGAAAGCTCTAGCCCTTACGGTTTGGGACAAGAAGATTTTTAAAGATTTCCTTCTTTATATCTATGTGAAATCCAAGACGCCAGAACATAGGACCAATTTTTAACACCAGGGCCATAATTTGAAGTATTTTGGTAGAGGGTCACTAGATAATGCTACATGCCATATATGAAAGCTCTAGCCCTTACGGTTTGGGACAAGAAGATTTTCAAAGATTTCCTTCTTTATCTCTATGTGAAATACGAGAACCCACAACAAAGGGCCAATTACCACACTAAGGCCATTATTTGAGGTATTTTGGAAGAGGACTACTAGATGATACTACATGCCATATATGAGAGCTCTAGCCCTTACGGTTTGAGACAAGAAGATTTTTAAAGATTTCCTTCTTTATCTCTATGTGAAATCCGAGAACCCACAACATAGGGCCATTTTCAGGGCTAGGGCCATAATTTGAAGTATTTTGGTAGAGGACCACTAGATGATGCTACATGCCATATGTGAAAGCTCTAGCCCTTACGGTTTGGGACAAGAAGATTTTTACAGATTTCCTTCTTTATCTCTATGTGAAATCCAAGAACCCACAACATAGGGCCAATTTCAACACTGGGGCCATTATTTGAGGTATATTGGTAGAGGGCCACTAGATGATACTACATGCCATATATGAGAGCTATAGCCCTTATGGTTTGGGACAAGAAGATTTTTAAAGATTTCCTTCTTTATCTCTATGTGAAATCCGAGAACCCACAACATAGGGCCATTTTCAACCCTAGGGCCATAATTTGAAGTATTTTGGTAGAGGGCCACTAGACGATGCTACATGCCAAATATGAAAGCTCTAGCCCTTACGGTTTGGGACAAGAAGATTTTTACAGATTTCCTGCTTTATCTCTATGTGAAATCCAAGAACCCACAACATAGGTCCATTTTCCACACTAGGGCCATAATTTGAAGTATTTTGGTAGAGGGCCACTAGATGATACGACATGCCATATATGAGAGCTCTAGCCCTTATGGTTTGGGACAAGAAGATTTTTACAGATTTCCTTCTTTATCTCTATGTGAAATCCGAGAACCCACAACATAGGGCCATTTTCAAACTAGGGCCATAATTTGAAGTATTTTGGTAGAGGGCCACTAGATGATGCTACATGCCAAATATGGGAGCTCTAGCCCTTACGGTTTGGGACAAGAAGATTTTTACAGATTTCCTTCTTTATCTCTATGTGAAATCCGAGAACCCACAAGATAGGGCCATTTTCAACACTAGGGCCATGATTTGACCTATTTTGGTAGAGGGCCACTAGATGATGCTACATGCCAAATATGAAAGCTCTAGCCCTTACGGTTTGGGACAAGAAGATTTTAACAGATTTCCTTCTTTCTCTCTATGTGAAATCCGAGAACCCACAACATAGGGCCATTTTCCACACTAGGGCCATTATTTGAGGTACAGTACACTCCTCGCGTTTTTTGCTCAAGTCCGCGAGCCGCGACGGACCAATATGTCCGCGGCAAATCTGCTGTACAGGTATCGGCCGCGGAAACGCGGCGGACGTGTCACCGCGGCCTCAGAAAATATCGGGCAACTTCACAGCAGGAGGTAAACGCTGTGGATCACGGCGACTGTGCGAGGGATCGCGGGGGAAAATTCGCCAGGATGACTGTAAATTTTTATACATAAATATCTGTAATTTTCCCCACTGTTTTGGGAACCAGAAACTAATTCTTCCATTACGACCGCAACATTTTCGTACCATTAAATGCGGATATAAGCTTTGCCAACAGGGATTACTTAAGTTAGGATGCCACGAAACGTTATATATCATTTTAATCAGCTATTCGCTAAGTTACAAATTTGTAGGCCTATCCCATATTTAGTGTTAGCGATATGAAATTTCGAATTTCGGATTAAAAGTGCAATTTCATGCTGGATTCCAAAAACCGAAAACCAAAGTTACTACTTCTTGATTGTTTGTGACTCACAAGCGTGTACTTTAAAAGAGGAAAAACTCCGACTGGAATCCCAATTAATAACTTAACCCATAGAGCGCCGAAAATCCATAACATAATCTACAATTTAATTTGAAAAAAAAAGAAACCCAAGAACCAGCATTTTTTCCATGTTGTTTTCGTCCTACAAGAGCGCAAGGTGTACATCCAAAATCAGACTGCACATTTCGTGCAGCCTGAACTTAATTTATGTAAGTCGCAAAGGCAATTATTGTTGTGAATGCCGTTTAATGGGTTAAAGAGCAAAAACATGTTTACAATGTAGCATTCACGAAAATTTACCAGTACACTCGCGGTCTGAAACTGCACACTAGGAAAAAAAAAGCACTATTTTAAAGTTCGTGTACAACAGGCTCCAGGTATATTTTCATCACACGTTCTTTCTTACCCTTCATTAAATGAAACAGATAGAGCAGTTATTAGCCATTCCTTTTTTTTATTCTGATGATAATTAAAAACTTAAACACAACTTAAAAATTATACTACCCTGTACGTGTAAAATAACATATGCAAACTTAACACAAAAGAGAGACAAGGGTTAACTCGGTATTTCTTTGATGTTGGGTATAGCACTCCGGCAGTGTGAAGTACTGTCCCAGTTGTTAGTTCCATATGCACTTGTCATACTAAACCGACTGACACTTTTTTATACGACCTTATCTAACCCTTCTTAAATATTTACGACTTAGATTCCGATGATGGATTTATACCAGTCCATTTGGTAAGTCAAAATAACTACAGATCTGTTTAATTTTCTGTAAGAAATTAAAAAATATTCGAATAGCAGCGAATGTCTAGAAATATGTCGCTTAAAATGTCCGGAATATTTTCTCCTTTTTTTTTCACCAAAGTTATTTTTAAACCGAAAAAACGGATACATTTCCCTCTCGTCATTTTGCTGCCATTAGGCCTAGATATTGGCGGATCCCATCCCATCAACTTTGCTGAACATAGTGTTATCTTTTGGACTTGAAGGTTATCCCGGCTAGAATATCTCGCCGTATCGCAACAGATTTAGCTCATTACCAAATGACAAAATTTGAGGTTTGTCCAAATCGAAAGCATTTGCAGACGACAAAATAAAAGTTGCAGAAAATTTGAAATTTGTTTTGTGAAGGGTAGAAAACATTGTGGGAAGAGGAGAAAATGCTGGTTACCAGCATTTTCTCCTTTTCCCACAATGTTTTCTAAAGGCTTCTTTCTCGGGGGCGTCAAAAGTAGGGATTGTGTGGTAATGGGGTTTAACTTTCGGCACTTTGGTAGTTTTCGAAAACGAAACTGGGGTTCTCTTCAGCATCTCAAACCTTTCAGCATAAAGCTGCTTTTGCAGAGAAGACCACGATCAGAAAACGTAATGCGTTCACATCTTGGAACTTAACTGTCTGAGAATATGAAAGACTTTTTATTATATTCAAGTTCCCAGAAGGCAGATTCGAGAGAGATTGACTTGTTTCTCAATCGATTTAAAATAAATATGTTTAAACTAACAGGCAATTAAAGAAGAAGGAAACGGATTAAAATGTCTACTAAAAGGAGTGAACTCAACTGGATACACAATATTATTTCTATTTTATCATCGTTTTGGGAAAAAAACCTATATATGAAATAATATGTCAATAGAAATTGTTACAACAAAAAACAAAATCACCATTGCACTAAATAAAGCCGTTTCCCTTCGAACTGGTAATCGGATGACCTACGAAAACAACCATACAGTGAGTTATTTTCTCGTTGAGTGCAAATTGAAATGAGCCATACTCTGTGAAAAATGGTTCTAATGCATATCCTCGACGCACCAAGCAAGCCATCACAAAACATGGATCCATTTCATTTAACAACCGACCGAGTCTTGAGGTAGATACATGTATGTATCGATGAAAAATGTATATTCTTCATTCAAATTTTAGAGGTACATGTACATGTGCATGTACATGTACATGTGCATGTATTTAAAGTGCATCTTTAACAAGAGTGTTTACTCAATAACGCCCACATCATTTCCGTATCGTTGGAAAAAAAATGTTATTTTGGTGTTGAATATCATGTAAATCTACCGTACTAAAGAAGCGATAGTTCGCGAATCTGAATTTCTTCATCTATGGTTCAGTTTCAAGCATGTGGATTGACTTTTCATATTTATTGGTCCGAAATGTTATGGTACATGTAGTAATAATACCAAACAATTCTACTTTTTAACACAACTTACAAATCTTTGATATAGAAGGCTTAGATCCAAGTCACCCGCCATGTATTACCAATTTAAACCAACAAAATAATGCTTATTTCAGGTACTTTAAGTATTCTTTGAAGGCACTATAAATCTATTAGCGGCCTAAAGAGTTGAAAAACGTGCACGTCGTTATGCAAGCAGACGAGATTAGCCGAAGCTAGGTTTGGACAATAATTCAAGCGTGTAATATATGATGATAGTTCACCTATTTCAGACACACGACCCTACCTCCAAACTCTGAAGAATAGTTTATCTAGTACTACATAAACATTTGACAAATACTGGGATTGTGGTTTAATTAATAAAAATAAATACTGTAAATAAAAAAAGCTATATGTTTAAAGCCTAATCGCCTGGAAATGGTGCAGGTGTGAAAATAACTGAGCTTCTCATAAAATCTTGTTCATGGGAGAAAGTTTCGAAATACCCAGCGACATGTGCACGTTAAAATAAAAACACATTAATTTCGTTTGTCCTTTAAAACCTTAGAAAAAAATCATCACACTCACGACCCTAAAAAAGCGGGTTATAAAAATATCTTTGACACGGAGAGTATAGTGGTAAACTTCTCTATACTTGAGCTACTGTAAGTTTTCAATTTACGTTTCTACAGAATAAACAGCAATTCAAAACTCGAGAGTTCCGCGCAAATAATTAACCTTAACCGTAATGTGCCGAGATAAAACATGAGACATTTTCAGGCAACAAAGAAGACGGAAATAATTCCAACTTAATGGTTACTTTTGTCTTAAGTGCTGCAGCAAATTCGACTGTGTAGATCAAAGATAAGATTGCAAGTTTTGAGCAGTCTGATCTGAAACTGCATTCCCCACAACGACAACAATGTTGTGGTAGACTCTTTAAGGGTAATCATAAGCCCACCCAACTCCCCTTCTGACTTGAAAGACATCTGCCCACTGTAATATATGGACACGCGATTTACCGTAGCGTCGGCTTTATCAGTAAGGCTTTGATAAGCGGCGGTCAATTGAAAAATAAAGTATGCGTTACCCTTAGAACACGCTGTTCATAAAAACTGTGCTCCAGTATCAAAATCGAAATACAGTTGTTATGTGTTATAAATACTATCTTTTTTTATTTCCTTTGCATGTATACAAATACAAATTCATGTAAATGTGAAGTGAAAAAAGGTAATGTGTCTTGTTTAAATTAAATGTAGCTAAAAAACTGAGAATTGTTTCCAGCAGTGTAGGAAATATTTTGAGGAAAGGAGAAAATTTTGTTTACCAGCATTTTCTCCTTTTTCAACAATGTTTTCAAAAGGCTTGTATGTCAGGATCGTATAAACCTGGGATTGTTTGGAAAAGGGTTAAGCTATTATCGGTATGCTATACTACCAAAAAGTTTTGCGGGATAAAAACATGTTTTTGCGATTTTTTTTAGAATGAACGAAACGTAGTATGAATACCTTTAAACCCCCCCCCCATTTTGTTATTTCTTGCATCCCAAAACTTCTTAAAACCAGGGATTGTGTGGCAAGGGTTTAATTTCGTATCAGAAATTTTCTCGTCTCACCAATTCTGTCGAGTGAATACAATTTTTTTTGTCAGAAAGTATTTGCAGAGAGGAAAAGAATATGAAAGAAATATCGGCTTCTGTTATCACAATGTTTTCGAATCCCTTTTAATCAAAACCGCTAAGACAACTTCATACAAAATATGATTAGTTGCGTACTTTATCAATCCAATATGGGCCTGCTTGCATTTTTGCCTTCCACTCTCCATGTACCATAAAATTAATCATTCAAAATAGATAACTGATAACAAAGGGGGTCGTGTGTGGCTCAGTGGTAAAGTGCAGGACTCGTGATCTAGAGGTCCCAGGTTCGAGCCTCACTGGGTTTTTACACTGGAGTGTCCTTGGGCAAGACACTTCAGAGCCTAGCCTAGTACTGGTGAAACCCAGGAAACATGAATAGGTGAACTGTCACCGTGATATGACTAAAATAACGTTGAAAGCGGCGTAAAACACCATTCACACACACACTGATAACAAAGACTTTTAATAAAACAATGCTCCTCCCCCTTTATACAAACATTGGTTGGGCATGCGCAGAATTGAACGAATTGCCGACGCACGATTCAACCCTTTACCAAGTTATCACAGCTCTGCTAGAACCTTCGAAGAAAGCCGTGTGAGAATTCTGTAAGAAAAGAAAATAATGCTGTTAATAGCAGTTTTCTTCTCTTAGGCCTACAGTGTTTCTTTCTAAGAGAAATAAAATTCGATGTCTCCATCTTCTATACAAACCATCTGCGAATGCTTTCAACTTGTGCATGCCTTAAACTATTTCGTCTGTAAAAGAGTAAAGGGTAAGATTACTAGTATCCTGTTTAATAAAATTTAATGATAAGAACCATTCCATTGTCATTGTTCCTAATTGCCTTGAAGATGGGCAAACTATCACACCAGTTGAAACAAGAAATAATTGACCATTTTAACTCCGGAAAAAAAGCGTATGCTATTACCAAAACTTTGAACGAAAAAGGCTGTAAAATAACTCGACAGTGTGTGCAATACTGGATTACTCAACATAAATGTAGCTACTTTGATCCATATATACCAGTCGAACAACCTAAAAAGTACAGGGCTGTCACTGAAAGAGACTCCAAAATCGTTCAAGAAACTTTACGCGTTAAAAATGAGCAGTCGTGTCGGGATGTGATGAAAGTTTTGCAAAAAGATGGATATTCGTTATCCATTTCGACTACACGGAGACTGATAAAAGACTGTGGATTTACCAGCTCAAAACCAAGATATTCACAGATGGTACGCCAAGCAAATAAGGACAAAAGGGTAGAGTTTTGCCAGAACCTAATTATATGTAATGACTCACTGGACAACGTTATTTTCAGTGATGAAAGTTCTTTCCAGCTTAATAATAACAGAGTCACTGTCTATAGAAAAGAGAACTGTCCGGCAAATTCGATTCCAAGGGCCAAACACCCATTAAAACTTCATGTTTGGCCCCATCATAGCAAGATAATATTACAGTGTATTCGAATCAGCAGGAGAGGCGTGACAAAGCTGGTGGTATTCGAAGGTATTATGGACAGTGAATTTTTCACCAATACCATACTAAAGGAAGCGCTAGTTCCATTTGTGAAACACAACTTTCCAACTGACCATCGTTTTCAGCAAGATAACGACCCAAAACACAAATCCCGTCTTGCCAAAAACTTCATGGTCGAAAACGGCATTAACCACTGGGATGTTTGGCCATCTGGTAAGTTTCTTCTATACAGTTTGAATTGTGAATTTAAGGGACTTAACTCATTACCAGACGACAGAATTTTAGGGTTTTCCAAAATGAAAGCATTTGCAGACGACAAAATAAAAGTGACTGAAAAGTTGAAATTTGTTTTGTGAAGTGTAGAAAACATTGTGGGAAAAGAAGACAATGCTGGTTACCAGTTTCCCACAGTGTTTTTTGACGGCTTCTTTCTCAGGATCGTCAAACGTCGGGATTGTGTGGTAAAGGGTTAATACACTTTATATAAGTTTCGTTTATGAATAACCCGTAGCAACACTTGCTGACGACCAATATTAAGAGTGGCCTAAATCGTACTAATAGGTTTGAACTGATCAGAAACATGGTTGCAGAAGTAGAAAATTGTAGTTGAAGCATTTTATCCTTTTTTCCAATAATGCTTTCAAACTCCCTTCAACTTTTAAAAGTATTGTATGGTGTAAGATCAATACTCTGATATTAAAACTTCAGAAATTTTCAACCTGCCCTTACTAGAGTATAAGATAAAACAGATAACGAAAGGCGATAAGTCTTATAATATAATTTATTTACATGTACATGTAGCTTTTCATTGATATCTAAATAAAAGTAAATAAAATCTTGAATTATCAGCCGTTGACCCCTAAATCACCATGACATGAATGACTAATAGAAAAAAAAAAGAAAAAGAAATGTAGATGTATTTTTTTTTTCAAACATCAGATTTGTTGGGCTATTCATGCATTTGCAGACGAGACGACTCTTAAATTGCGAGAATAGATTGTGTGAAAAGGAGTAAAAATGCTGGGTACCCCATTTTTTTCCCTAGCACCCCACTTAACCATATGGTACTGTCAAAGTTCAGGGCATGTCCATATTCAAAGCTAATTACAGATGTTTTAGAAACAGACAGGTTCGGTATATCAGACTGTAAAATATCTTGTAACAGGCGAAAAGGGGCATTTGGACATTTGCGTAAAGTGCCGTCTGGGATCAGCCTGTGCAGTTCTCGCAGGGTAATCCAAGATGGCACTGTGCGACTACATTAGATTTTTTCAATACAGTAGGCTTGGGCAAAACAGAAAATTATATAAAAACGGGAAGTGCAGTCTCAGATTAGCCTGGGCTGACTGTGCAGGCTGTTCCGAGACAACGCTTTACGCAAATGTCCTAATGCCCCTTTTTGCGTCTTGCAGACCAATAATACAGTGTTTAAGTAAAATTACGTTTTATACATGTAATACGTGGCTTTGTTTTGATCAGTTTTTTTATTTGCAATTTCCAATCTTTTTTCGAAATTTTGTTATGCTGCCCCTACCATGCTGTATGTACATGAATCAATACCTGAAATTAGAAAGTATTGATAATATCTTATTGTCGGTTTTCAGCAAAACGTGTGGATATGATTATGTATTGCGTGTGAAAAATGAAACGGTACATTGACACTTTAGACATGTATTTGAGCTCTGCTTTGTGAAAGGGGAGCTTAATGCCTCCGCTAAAAGTATTAACACAAGAAAGCCTGAACACTTTTCACAGGCTGACCTGTGTCAAAACTTTTTCCTATCGGTCAATTTTCTTCGTGACCAGGGACAAGTCATTTTCATGAAATAGTAGCTTGTTAGACAAAAAAGGACTTTACGGATACCTGGTCATGCGATGACTTGGTTGGAATCATCATCACGGGGAAACGGAGATGCATTAAGTTCCCTTTTGCAAGAGCATGGCTCATTATAGTTTGTTACCGAAACATGCACTCAATTCTTTCTAAGGCCAATTTACCGAATTCGTCTGTTAACTTACTCTTTGAAGCATTTCTTTGCAACAACTTAAATGAGGTTCTAAGATTACGAATTGACTATTATTGAGTTAACATTTCTTTTAGGAAAATGAAATATTATTGCTTAGTAATATTTGTCTAACTTTTTACCGAACAATTAAATTTTAGACCGTCCAAATCAAAAGCACTTGCGGAAGACAGAAAGAACATATTTCAAAAATTGAAGCTTGTTTCCAGCAGGGTAGAAAACATTGTCGGAAAAGGAGAAAATGCTAGTTGTCAGCTTTTTTTTCTTCTCCCACAATGTATTTAAACGCTTTTATCTCATTGTCGTTCAAACAAGGGATTGTTTGGTAAGGGGTTAACCTCCAAAATAATCAATCAATCAAAACGGCCAATATTTAAAACACCGCCCCCCCCCCCCCCCCACTTACACACGAAAACGAGTGAGTTTTCGATGTTTCCTATTCTATTTCTATTTTTTTTAAATGACTTTGATTTTCGAAAGGTTGCATTCCGCCGAACCCCTTTATGTTATTGCATTTTGCAGGCTGTCTGCTATTATAAGACTTAAATGCCCACACTCCCTCCTCTTGCTATTTTGTTTACTGATAATTTTGCATGAGTCGTGATGTGGAAAAGGGGTTAATTGTAGCTTCTTCATGCAGAAAATTTGCAATAAACAGAATGCGTTAACCCATGTTAGCCTATGTGAACTGGCATGCTGACAAGTTCACATACTTTATGCAAATGCATTAGACCCTATTCAGAGATCATGGCTCATACATATATCTTTGGGGATTTTTTTTGTAAAGGTCTTACCACCATCAGTTGTGCTCAAAGTTCATATTAACAGTGCATTATCAAAAAAGTAACTCTGAGTAAAGAACATCTGTCGCTTTTTTAAATAATAACAAGAATGTGGGTCGTTTTATTACGCTCAATTTTCTTTCCAAGCCACTGCCTGCTTTCCCACGTAACCATCATCGAAACAATGGTAAGCGGTGGGACAGGAATTAAATTTTGTCGCAATAACTATCATAAATCCTCGGAAAGAAATTGGCCGAGCCGGGGATCGACTCACAACCCCCTCTTCTCAAGTCCTGCGCGCTACCGACTGAGCTACCAGGGCTCGGTAAATACTAGTAACCGTCAAAATCTACCCTTCCCAGAACAAATTTCAATTTTTAAGTCACCTTTATTTTGTCATCTGCAAATGCTTTCAATTTGGACGATTCTAAAATTTTGTCGTTTGGTAAAGAGTTAACAGAAGTTGGTTTTTGAAAGAAAAATCATGAGAACAATGACTGGCCCCATCATAGCAAGATAATATTACAGTGTATTCGAACGGCAACCGGAAAGAACGTATAAATGGAAAGAATCGGAAAAAAGTATCAATTTTTGCCAGAAAAGCAAGCATCGCGAAAAAAGATTCAGTTTTTTGTCAAAGCTGTTTCTTTCAAACAATTATTGTAAATGATATGATTAAACTTTTTTTAAGTGCGAGATGGAAACAATTTGTTTCTCTTATCACGTTTTTAAGGACTTTCTACATTCTCAAGTTGTTAAAAATGTAATTTTGTAAGAGTTGGGAATATTGTAAGAAAAGCGATAGTTTAAGATAATTTCAGAAATGTAATTAAAAGGATGATTAAAGACAGTATATCATTAACAGTTTGGCAATATCATTGACTTTAAAAATTAAAGTGAACACTATTAGACCTCAATTAGGATTATACAGTTTGCACAATTCTTCCATATCTCAGGTCACAAAAAGTAAAAAAATAACATTTCTTGAACAAAGTCAATTTAACTTATCAACTAACGCTAAAATTTTCAAGTCACATACATGTGCTTTAATAAGATTAGTCTCTTTGTCAACCGATACTTTTTCCCCTGCTACTTTTTTCCGGTTTTTCCAGCAGTCTATTCAAACACCCATTCAGCATGCTAGTAGAACTTAATAGTCGTTCAAGTCTTCCAAGGGTTGTAGAGAAAAGTTATGGCAAATAAAACTTTACAAAACTTATGCCACAATCAGCAAGATTCCATCGTAGAAACCGAGACAAAGAGAAGGAGCGAGAAAGAGATACGGAATAAATAACAAAAATATGTAAGAGGGAAAGAGAGAAATTTTATAAAGAAGGGAATAAATGGAAGAAGGGAAAACAAAACTTGGCGTTTGATGCCCATTTGGAGAAAATTGTTCATTGCTTTTGGATATCGAGGCGAGAGGGAAGGTCGCAAACTCTTTACTAAAGTTTCAGAATTTACGTGAAATAAAAGAATCTTGCATACCACTGAAAAGACAAAAGTGATCTGCAGGTTTTGTGGACCAAAAATGAACATGTACGTTATGTGTGCTCTGACCTTTATCATCGTTGGTAGTCTTCACGAGCAAAACCCCACACACAAATAGACAGGGAGGTTGACAGGCTTACAAACTGTCGAATTCGTTTGTGACAGGGTAGAAAACATAGTAGTAAAGTATATTGAGAAAATGCTGGTAATCAACACTTTCTCCTTTTCTACTTTATTTTCAAAAGTACCTCAGGGTAGTTAAAACCCGAGATATATGGTAAAAGGTTTAAATGTTTTAATTCTATAGCCGATAAATCGCTTTGCAGTGCTGAATATTATCTGTTGTCTTTTAAAAACTCTTAACGATTCTCACGAAAATACATAAAATTACTTTTTAAAAGAGTAAACTTATACGGTATTTGGGTTAATTCTGGAGTAATTTGCTAACCGAACTAAAAAAATTTACCTGTCTGATCGTGGCGGTATCATCGCGGTCGAATTTATTGCGTCATCAGACCGCCGCGGTCCGCCAGGGATCACCGTGTTTAACATCGGTCCGGGTTAGTCCGCGTTCACCTATGGTCTAAAATCGCCACGTTAGGTCCGCGCTAAATACATCGCGGACAGCGACAATAGCAAAATCCGCGAGGAGTGTACTGTATTTTGGTAGAGGGCCACTAGATGATACTACATGCCATATATGAGAGCTCTAGCCCTTATGGTTTGGGACAAGAAGATTTTTACAGATTTCCTTCTTTATCTCTATGTGAAATCCGAGAACCCACAACATAGGGCCATTTTCAACACTACGGCCATAATTTGAAGTATTTTGGTAGAGGGCCACTAGATGATGCTACATACCCAATATGAAAGCTCTAGCCCTTACGGTTTGGGACAAGAAGATTTTTACAGAGTTCCTGCATTATCTCTATATGAAATCCGAGAACCCACAACATAGGGCCATTTTCAACACTAGGGCCATTATTTCACGTATTTTGGTAGACGGCCACTAGATGATGCTACATGCCAAATATGAGAGCTCTAGCCCTTACGGTTTGGGACAAGAAGATTTTTACAGATTTCCTTCTTTATCTCTATCTGAAATCTGAGAACCCACAACATAGGGCCATTTTCCACACTAGGGCCATTATTTGAAGTAATTTGGTAGAGGGCCACTAGATGATACTACATGCCATAGACGAGAGCTCTAGCCCTTATGGTTTGGGAGAAGAAGACTTTTACACATTTGCTTCTTTATCTCTATGTGAAATCCGAGAACCCACAACATAGGGCGATTTTCGACACTAGGGCCATTATTTGAAGTATTTTGGTAGAGGGCCACTAGATGATACTACATGCCATATATGAGAGCTCTAGCCCTTATGGTTTGGGAGAAGAAGATTTTTACAGATTTCCTTCTTTATCTCTATGTGAAATCCGAAAACCCACAACATAGGGCCATTTTCAACACTAGGGCCACAATTTGAAGTATTTCTGTAGAGGGCCACTAGATGATGCTACATACCACATATGAAAGCTCTAGCCCTTATGGTTTGGGACAAGAAGATTTTTAAAGATTTCCTTCTTTATCTCTATGTGAAATCCAAGAACCCACAACATAGGGTCAATTTTTAACACCAGGGCCATAATTTGAAGTATTTTGGTAGAGGGTCACTAGATGATGCTACATGCTATATATGAAAGCTCTAGCCCTTACAGTTCGGGACAAGAAGATTTTTACAGATTTCCTTCTTTATCTCTATGTGAAATCCGAGAACCCACAACATAGGGCCATTTTCCACACTAGGGCCATATTTTGAAGTATTTTGGTAGAGGGCCAATAGACGATGCTACATGCCATATATGAAAGCTCTAGCCCTTATGGTTTGGGAGAAGAAGATTTTTACAGATTTCCTTCTTTATCTCTATGTGAAATCCGAGAACCCACAACATAGGGCCATTTTCCACACTAGGGCCATAATTTGAAGTATTTTGGTAGAGGGCCAATAGACGATGCTACATGCCATATATGAAAGCTCTAGCCCTTACGGTTTGGGACAAGAAGATTTTTACAGATTTCCTTCTTTATCTCTATGTGAAATCCGAGAACCCACAACATAGGGCCATTTTCCACACTAGGGCGATTATTTGAAGTAGTTTGGTAGAGGGCCACTAGATGATACTACATGCCATATATGAGAGCTCTAGCCCTTATGGTTTTGGACAAGAAGATTTTTACAGATTTCCTTCTTTATCTCTATGTGAAATCCGAGAACCCACAACATAGGGCCATTTTCAACACTAGGGCCATAATTTGAAGTATTTTGGTAGAGGGCCACTAGATGATGCTACATGCCAAATATAAAAGCTCTAGCCCTTACGGTTTGGGACAAGAAGATTTTTACAGATTTCCTTCTTTATCTCTATGTGAAATCCGAGAACCCACAACATAGGGCCAATTTCCACACTAGGGCCATTATTTGAGGTGTATTGGTAGAGGGCCACTAGATGATACTACATGCCATATATGAGAGCTCTAGCCCTTATGGTTTGGGACAAGAAGATTTTTACAGATTTCCTTCTTTATCTCTATGTGAAATCTGAGAACCCACAACATAGGGCCATTTTCAACACTAGGGCCATAATTTGAAGTATTTTGGTTGAGGGTCACTAGATGATGCTACATGCCAAATATGAAAGCTCTAGCTCTTACGGTTTGGGACAAGAAGATTTTTACAGATTTCCTTCTTTATCTCTATGTGAAATGCGAGAACCCACAACATAGGGCCATTTTCCACACTAGGGCCATTATTTGAAGTATTTTCGTAGAGGGCCACTAGATGATACTACATGCCATATATGAGAGCTCTAGCCCTTATGGTTTCGGACAAGAAGATTTTTAAAGATTTCCTTCTTTATCTCTATGTGAAATCCGAGAACCCACAACATAGGGCCATTTTCAACACTAGGGCCATAATTTGAAGTATTTTGGTAGAGGGCCACTAGATGATGCTACATGCCAAATATGAAAGCTCTAGCCCTTACGGTTTGGGACAAGAAGATTTTTACAGATTTCCTTCTTTATCTCTATGTGAAATCCGAGAACCCACAACATAGGGCCAATTTCCACACTGGGGCCATTATTTGAGGTATATTGGTAGAGGGCCATTAGATGATACTACATGCCATATATGAGACCTCTAGCCCTTATGGTTTGGGAGAAGAAGATTTTTAAAGATTTCCTTCTTTATCTCTATGTGAAATCCAAGAACCCACAACATAGGGCCATTTTCCACACTAGGGCCATTATTTGAAGTATTCTGGTAGAGAGCCACTAGATGATACTACATGCCATATATGAGAGCTCTAGCCCTTACGGTTTGGGAGAAGAAGGTTTTTACAGATTTCCTTCTTTATCTCTATGTGAAATCCGAGAACCCACAACATAGGGCCATTTTCAACACTACGGCCATAATTTGAAGTATTTTGGTAGAGGGCCACTAGACGATGCTACATGCCAAATATGAAAGCTCTAGCCCTTATGGTTTGGGACAAGAAGATTTTTACAGATTTCCTTCTTTATCTTTATGTGAAATCTGAGAACCCACAACATAGGGCCATTTTCCACACTAGGGCCATGATTTGAAGTATTTTGGTAGAGGGCCACTAGATGATGCTACATGCCATATATGAAAGCTCTAGCCCTTACAGTTTGGGACAAGAAGATTTTTAAAGTTTTTTCTTTCGGTTGCCATGGCAACCAGAGTTCTTAATGGAATTCAAATCTATGAAGTATTCTGAAAGTGCATCACCTAAGAATCATTTCTCTGAAGTTTCACTGAAATCTGTTGGGTGGTTTCAGAGGAGAAGATTTTTTGAGTAATTGTTCACGGACAGACGGACGGACGCCGGACAACAATCGATCACAATAGCTCACCCTGAGGACTATGTGCTCAGGTGAGCTAATAAAAACATGTTTTTTTTCTTATTCATTTAATTCCTAACTTGTTTGTTTCCATCTACCAAAATATATTGAAATTGAAAGCCAATAAACTATTTGAAAACACTGATGCCGACCTCTCCTTTCTTCTTTTTTAAAGAAGCCAACTTGTCCTTTCCACATTTCAGATAAAGAGATCAAGGCTACCGCAGTTATGCTCTTGCTGATTAGAATGACTCAAATACAATTACTTTTGTTGGCTATGGACAAGTTGAGTTGCTTTTGAAGACAATAAAAGATAAAGATCAGACTGTCCTCTGAATGCAATGCAATTTAATATCACAGACGTTCATATCTCAGATATAATTGTCTGTATATTTGGGATGTATATGGAAAAAAAAAATGACCATGAAAATGTAGCCTAATGTCTGATATTGTTTTCCTGACTGTAAAAGGCTAGTCGATTAACTAAGTGTTTTACCTCTTAACCAAACTATCCTTTTTTAATGCCCATGAGAAAGAAGGTGAAAACATTGTGAGAAAAGGGGAAAATGAAGGTTGCCATTTTCTCCTTTTCCCATGTTTTTTTCCCCTTTAACAATTCAAAGCATCATTTAATCTACATTTAATTCGTCATGTGCAGATGCTTTTGATTTGGACAAGTCTAAAATTTTATCATTTGGTAAAGAGTTGACGGTTAGGGTGCTATTGGGTGTCTGCATTCTTTGAAAGTATAATGTATGAGAAATTTGCCAGCAGACGTTTGGACTGGACGATTTGGCCCGCTAAAAAACAGTTAGGACAGTTTGTCAACATGAATACGATGTCTTGTTCAAAATGGAAAAATGACAGGCCCATAAGCAGCCAAAAGTAAACAATGCTAAAGTTATAATGCAGGCATATTTTATACGGCCTTTGTATGTTGCAATACAGTTACGAAAGTTGCCAAAGTTACAGAAAAGAATATATGTATTTTTTCACTCTTTTAAAGGGTTGATAGGTACTGCTGTTCATAATGAGTGATATCTAAGACTTGATAATGGGTGTTGCTGATCAGAATTGTCACATATCTTTTACGTTCTATTGCTGTCGGCTAGCAAACATAGCCTATATTTTAACCAATCGTTAAACTAATTTGTAAAAGACAGATTAAACAAGAGGACCATGATGGTCCTAAGTCCCTCACCTGAAATGCAACTCAGCTGTCATACGATTTCCCTCTTTATTTCTATGTGAAATCCAAGACCAACAAAATATGGCTAATTTTCACACCAGGGCCATAATTTGAAGTGTTTTGGTAGAGGGCCACTAGATGATGCTACATGCCATAATGAAAGCTCTAGCCCTTACGGTTTGGGACAAGAAGATTTTTAAAGATTTCCTTCTTTATATCTATGTGAAATCCGAGAGCCCACAACATAGGGCCAATTTTTAACACCAGGGCCATAATTTGAAGTATTTTGCTAGAGGGTCACTAGATAATGCTACATGCCATATATGAAAGCTCTAGCCCTTACGGTTTGGGACAAGAAGATTTTTAAAGATTTCCTTCTTTATCTCTATGTGAAATACGAGAACCCACAACATAGGGCCAATTACCACACTAAGGCCATTATTTGAAGTATTTTGGAAGAGGGCCACTAGATGATACTACATGCCATATATGAGAGCTCTAGCCCTTACGGTTTGGGACAAGAAGATTTTTAAAGATTTCCTTCTTTATCTCTATGTGAAATCCGAGAACCCAACACATAGGGCCATTTTCAGGGCTAGGGCCATAATTTGAAGTATTTTGGTAGAGGGCCACTAGATGATGCTACATGCCAAATATGAAAGCTCTAGCCCTTACGGTGTGGGACAAGAAGATTTTTAAAGATTTCCTTCTTTATCTCTATGTGAAATGTGAGAACCCACAACATAGGGCCAATTTTAAAGACCAGGGCCATAATTTGAAGTATTTTGGTAGAAGGTCACTAGATAATGCTACATGCCATATATGAAAGCTCTAGCCCTTACGGTTTGGGACAAGAAGATTTTCAAAGATTTCCTTCTTTATCTCTATGTGAAATCCGAGAACCCACAACATAGGGCCAATTTCCACACTAGGGCCATTATTTGAGGTGTATTGGTAGAGGGCCACGAGATGATACTACATGCCATATATGAGAGCTCTAGCCCTTATGGTTTGGGAGAAGAAGATTTTTACAGATTTCCTTCTTTATCTCTATGTGAAATCCGAGAACCCACAACATAGGGCCATTTTCAACACTAGGACCATAATTTGAAGTATTTTGGTAGAGGGCCACTAGATGATGTTACATGCCAAATATGAAAGCTCTAGCCCTTACGGTTTGGGACAAGAAGATTTTTACAGATTTCCTTCTTTATCTCTATGTGAAATCCAAGAACCCACAACATAGGGCCAATTTCCATACTAGGGCCATAATTTGAAGTATTTTGGTAGAGGGCCACTAGATGATGCTACATGCCATATATGAAAGCTCTAGCCCTTACAGTTTGGGACAAGAAGATTTTTTAAGTTTTTTCTTTCGGTTGCCATGGCAACCAGAGTTCTTCATGGAATTCATTTTCAGGGCTAGGGCCATAATTTGAAGTATTTTGGTAGAGGGCCACTAGACGATGCTACATGCCAAATATGAAAGCTCTAGCCCTTACGGTTTGGGACAAGAAGATTTTTACAGATTTCCTTCTTTATCTCTATGTGAAATGCGAGAACCCACAACATAGGGCCATTTTCCATACTAGGGCCATAATTTCAAGTATTTTGGTAGAGGGCCACTAGATGATACTACATGCCATATATGGGAGCTCTAGCCCTTATGGTTTGGAAGAAGAAGATTTTTACAGATTTCCTTCTTTATCTCTATGTGAAATCCGAGAACCCACAACATAGGGCCATTTTCCACACTAGGGCCATTATTTGAAGTATTTTGGAAGAGGACCACTAGATGATACTACATGCCATATATGAGAGCTCTAGCCCTTACGGTTTGGGACGAGAAGATTTTTAAAGATTTCCTTCTTTATCTTTATGTGAAATCCGAGAACCCACAACATAGGGCCATTTTCCACACTAGGGCCATTTTTTGAAGTATTTTGGTAGAGGGCCACTAGATGATACTACATGCCATATATGGGAGCTCTAGCCCTTACGGTTTGGAAGAAGAAGATTTTTACAGATTTCCTTCTTTATCTCTATGTGAAATCCGAGAACCCAAAACATAGGGCCATTTTCAGGGCTAGGGCCATAATTTGAAGTATTTTGGTAGAGGGCCACTAGATGATGCTACATGCCAAATATGAAAGCTCTAGCCCTTACGGTTTGGGACAAGAAGATTTTCTTCTTTATCTCTATGTGAAATCCGAGAACCCACAATATAACGCCAATTTTTTACACCAGGGCCATAATTTGAAGTGTTTTGGTAGCGGGTCACTAGATGATGCTACATGCCATAATGAAAGCTCTAGCCCTTACGGTTTGGGACAAGAAGATTTTTACAGATTTCCTTCTTTATCTCTATGTGAAATCCAAGAACCCACAACATAGGGCCAATTTCCATACTAGGGCCATAATTTGAAGTATTTTGGTAGAGGGCCACTAGATGATGCTACATGCCATATATGAAAGCTCTAGCCCTTACAGTTTGGGACAAGAAGATTTTTTAAGTTTTTTCTTTCAGTTGCCATGGCAACCAGAGTTCTTCATGGAATTCAAATCTTTGAAGTATTCTGAAAGTGCATCACCTAAGGATCATTTCTGTGAAGTTTCATTGAAATCTAATTGGCGGTTTCAGAGGAGAAGATTTTTTAGTAATTGTTTACGGACGGACGGACAGACAGATGGACAGACAGACGGACGACGGACATTGACCAATCACAATAGCTCACCCTGAGGACTAATGTGCTCAGGTGAGCTAAAAAGTGGGATCCTACGTGGCTCATTTGTAATGGTGTAGGATTTTTTGTCCCATACATAGTTCCAACATTTCCCATTTGATTTGTGATTTCAAACCACTGTAGTTATTCAGTGTCAACCGATTACAGTACTCACAGCACTTTGATTTTTGTTGTAGTTCATCCTCCATTCTTACAGATTGGCACTTTTCTTCATGTGGACAGCTTTTGACAAACCTAGGCTGATCTTCACCATCATTGCTAAATAGCATTCTACACTCTTCCACATACATTACCCAGTTATAACAAATTTGACAAGGAAGGCTTTTGAAAACATTGTGGAAAAAAGGAGAAAATGCTGGAAAACATCATTTTCTTCTTTTTCCACAATATTTTCTGACCTTTCAGAGACAATTTCATTTTAGCCACATTTAATTTTTTCGCCTGCAAACAAACGCTTTCAATGTGGACAAGTCTACAATCTCATCATTTTGATGGGAAAGGGTTACTCTTATTCCAAACAGAAACAGAGTATCAACTCTTTACTACACAACAAAATTTTAGACTGGTCCAAACTGATAGCACTGATAGCATTTGCAGACGACAAATTAAATGTGACCCAAATAATGAGATTTGTCCCTGATAGCATAGAAAAAATTGTGGGAAAAGGAGAAAATGCTGGTTACCAGCATTTTCTCCTTTTTTCCACAATGTTTTCTAAAGGTTTCTTTTTCAGGGTCGTTAAAACTCAGGATTGTTTGGTAAAGGGTTAATATCTTTGGTTGGCTAAAACAGTTGGTGTAGAGAATCAATAATTGCATTTTTAATTTAGACATTCTTGAGAATTAAAATTTGAATGCAATTTAGAAAGTTTGGAATACAGTCCCTCTTCTCAATGTTGTAAAAAAAAGCAGATTTCCCTTTTATTCATAATTTCTTCTGCTGACTTTATGTGCATCTATTAGTTTCTGGCTCAGCCGAGTCAACCAGACAACAAAATTTTAGACCTGTCCAAAAAGATAGATTTGCAGACAACAATTTCAATGTGGCTCAAATGGTGCAATTTTTCATTGATAGGGTAGAAAACATTGTGGGAAAAGGAGAAAATGCTGGTTACCAGCATTTTCTCCTTTTCCCACAATGTTTTCAAAAGGCTCTTTCCCATGGGCGTTCAAAGGCGGCACTGTACGGGAAAGGGTTAACTCTTTACCAAACGACAAAATTTTAGACTAGTCCAAATTCAAAGCATTTGCAGACAACAAAATAGATGTGTCTCAAAAATTATTTTTTGCTTTGGAAAGGGTAGAAAACATTGTGGGAAAAGGAGAAAATGCTGGTAACCAGCATTTTCTCCATTTCCCACAATGCTTTCAAAAGGGTTTTTCCTGGGGTCCTTAAAAGTCCGGATTGTGTGGTAAAGAGTTATTTGCCTGTATCATCCTGGTTTAAAATATGACTTTTCTGTTCTTTTTCAAGGAATATTATGGGTTTCTTCCTAATCTAAAATTCCACAAAAAGATACAGGTTAAAACTTTTTTCATCTCTGTGGCCAAAATCTCCTTTGATTGGAACTACATTAAATCTAAACAGATAATCTCTATTGAAAAACAACATTTTAGACTTATCAAAACAAGAGGGCCATGATGGCCCTGGATCGCTCACCTGAGTCAATAGGCGAAATTTCACTCCAGGGTCAATCTAGAGCGCACACAAGGTTTTTCTAAGATTTGACCTAGTGACCTAGTTTTTGACCCGACATGACCCAATTTCGAACTCGTCCCAGATTTTATCAAGACAAACATTCTGACCAAGTTTCATGAGGATCAGACCGAAAATGTGGCCTCTAGAGCGTACATAAGGTAAAAAGTTGATGACGGACGACTTTGTGCTCAAGTGAGCTACAAAACGTAAGTCAAAAAAGAGCACCACATGCATGTGCCAACAATTGTTTTTCGATGGATAAAAATTACCCTAAAAATTTTTGAAAAAGGTCACCCTAGGAACATTTCTGTGAAATTATTTCAAAATCTGACCAGCCATTCCAGAGAAGAAGAATTAAGAAATTCCTCTTCATGTCCCTATGGTGCAAATAGCCCCCACCACCAGAGCCATGTTTCTTGACAGATCACAATTTTGTGAACACTTTTTGAAAAGAGTCACCCAAGGAACATTTCTGTGACATTATTTCAAAATCTGACCAGCAGTTTCAGAGAAGAAGAATCTTTAAGAATTTCTTCATGTGTGTATAGTGCAAGTAGCCCCCCCATCAGAGCCATGTTTCTTGACGGATCAAAATTTTGCAAACACTTTTGAAAAGGGTCACCAAAGGAACATTTCTGTGAAATTATTTCAAAATCTGACCAGTGGTTTCAGTGAAGAAGAACTTTTAAGAATTTCTTCATGGCCGTATAGTGCAAGTAGCCCCCAGTCACCAGAGCCATGTTTCTTGAGGGATCATAATTTCGCAAACAATTTTTGAAAAGGGTCACCCAAGGAGCATCTCTGTGAAATTATTTCAAATTTGACCAGCCGTTTCAGAGAAGAAGAATTTTTAAGAATTTCTTCATTTCCGTATAGTGCAAGTAGCCCCCATTCACCAGAGCTATGTTTCTTGACGGATCAAAATTTCGTGAACAAATTTTGAAAAGGGTCACCCAAGGAACATCTCTGTGAAATTATTTTAAAATCTGACAAGCGGTTTCAGAGAAGAAGAATTTTTAAGAATTTCTTCATATCTGTATGAACAATTTTTGAAAAGGGTCACCCAAGGAACATCTCTGTGAAATTATTTCAAAATCTGACCAGCGGTTTCAGAGGAGAAGATTTTTAAAGAATTTCTTAGAAAATTCCATTTCGTTGCCATGGCAACCAGACTTTTTGATGGAATCAAATTTTGTGAACAATTTTCAAAGACGACCTCCCAAGGAACATTCCTGCCAAGTTTGGTCCATATTGGCCCAGTGGTTTAGGAGGAGATGATGTTTAAAGAACTGTTGACGATGCACGACGCAGACACACGACGAACGACGCACACTGGGTGATCCTAAAAGCTCCCCTTGAGCACGTTGTGCTCAGGTGAGCTAATAAAAACCATTTGCAGACAACAATTTAAATATGGCTAGACTTAGAATAATTTTGCTGTGAAAGAGTAAAAAACACTAGCTGAAAAGGATAAAATGTTGGTTACCAGTATTTTCTTCTTTTCCCAAATCGCTTTCAAAAGTTTTCTTTCTCTGAGGGTCCTTAACCCTTTCCCAAACAAGCCCTGGTTTTCATGTGTCTGCAGTACAAGTCTTTTGAAAACACTGTGGGAAAAGGGGAAATTGCTCGTAACAAGCAATTTCTCCTTTTCCCTCATTGTTTTCTACCCTTTTTGATAACTTTCTGCCATTTTCATCAAATTTAAAATTGTCGTCTGCAAACTCTTTCAATTTGGACCAGTCCAAAATTTGTCGTTTGGGAAAGGGTTAAAACTCAGGGTTAATTAGAAAGAAATGGACTGCTATAGTTGAGACCAACAGAACAAATTTGGTACAGGAAATCCCACAAGAAACCTTAGAGTTGCTGTAGTGTGCTGTAGAGGTAATAGCCATGTGGCATTTTGAAAGCAAATATTTGGAGTGTTGGTCAAACTTGGATACCAAACCATTCTTGTGGCATTTGTCGAAGACAATGCCACTATGAGTTCAATATGGTATTTTGAAAATCATGTATCGTAGTTTGTGCAAAACCGAAGGAAGTAAACCCAATTAAACCCAAGTTTTCTGAGACAAATAAGTGTTTCAGATTATAATTAACAACGGCATATTAAAATAATCTGGACTAGGCCATCAATCATAGGAATACTTCTTTTTTTTTTCGGGAAAATATTGATACCTGGCACTTATAATGGCCTTCTAAGTTGGCACAATGATACACACAACCTTTGTCTCCTGAAAGTGTTTGTCCCAAAACCAATTCGTCCCTGGGCTTGTTCGTCCCTAATGGCTTGTTCATCTCGGCTAGTTTGTCCCACATTAGTTACTGTTGGTTTATTTTTCAATTTTTTCTTGGTGATGGTGCACAATATTCCAACCTTTGGATTTTAACCCTTTACCAGAAAACAAAATTGGCTCAAATGCTGCAATTTCCTCTTGACAAGGTAGAAAATATTGTGGGAAAAGGAGAAAATGCTGGTTACCAGCATTTTCTCCTTTTCCCACAATGTTTTCAAAAGGCTTCTTTCCCATGGTCATTAAAAGGCGGCATTGTGTGATAAAGGGTTAATGAAGGGGTACTAGAACAGATGTAAAACCAGTACCAATAGCACTGGCTCATTATAAACTCTTTACAGACGGGCACAAATGTAGACTAGTCCACAGTGAAAACATTTACAGATGACAAAATAAATCTTGAGTCCCAAATGATGGCATTTATCTTTGACAGGGTGGCAAACACTGTGGAAAAATCAGAAGACACTGCGTTTCTCATTTTGCCACAATTTTTTGTAAAGTCTTCTTTCTCTGGGTTGTAAAACTCCAGATTGTTTGGTAAAGGGTCAATAAATTCTTCAATAGAAGCATCCATCTAAGTGTGGGGAGCTGAAGGGGGGAGGAGACCCAAAGACAGTCTTTCAAAACCCAAGAAAATTCAAGAAAATGAAAAAAAAAAAAAAGCCTGCTGTTCAAATATGGGTTTAGGAAGAGGGGTCAATAAAAAAACATTAATGAGCCATGCTCTGGCAAAAGGGGGCTAAATGCATCTCCAAGATTCATGATACCAATCAAGTCATCACATTATTATGGATCCATAAAGTCAATATTGCCTAATAACCAACTGAATCCTGAGGTAGACTGGTCCTTTGACTGCAGAAAATTGACCTATAGTAAAAATTTTCGGCCTCCCTGGACTGTGCAGGCTGACCTGAGTCAATACTTTCGGGGAATCATTAAGCCCCCTTTTCACAGAGCAAGACTCATTTAAACTAAATAGGAGCAGTTGCAAATAGTAGGATGGAGGTCAAATGAATGTAAAGATGACAAATTCTGATACATGATAAAAAGAAATATTCATAATTTTCAAATATTCTAAATCAGCTTCTTAACCCTTTACCACACAACCCCAAGTTTTAACCCTTAAGCTGCAAAATAAAGGAAACAAAAATATCCACTCATTAGTAAAAACCCAAATATTGCCATTTTTAAGTTGGTTTCACTGAAAAGAAAATATCATAACAGACAGCTTAGATTAAAGATCAGACTGCATGTATTGTGCAGTATGGTCTTAATCTACACTGTCTGCCAAAGTGCTCTGAGTCGCGCTAAGCAGCTCAAGGGTTAACAAACCTGTAGAAGATTAGGCTTTTGAAAACATTATGGGAAAAGGAGAAAATGCTGTTAACCAGTATTTTCTCCTTTACCCACTACGTTTTCTATCCTATCACAGACAGAAATCATCATTTGAACTTCATTTAATTTGTTGTCTGCAAATGCTTTCAATTTGGTTCAGTCCAAAATGTTATCATTAGGCAGAGTTAGAAAGTCCATGCAGGCAGGTCTAATGAAGCCAAATAAAATCTTTTCGGAACTCAGACCATGATTTTTTTTCTTTCACATTTTTGAAGTTCAACTGGGACCAGATTTTATTAGGTTTTTCTTTTTAAGTTGCATGCCACCATTATGTTGGATTAGGAACATATTAGAAAAAGAAATCATTATACCTCCCAATGGACTTCCATAACAAAAAGAAAATCATTTCCGAAAATGTGCTATATCAACTTAACTCTATTCAATTACTCTGACAGAGAAAAAAAGTATACCTTTAGTCCTTCGTCTGATTTTTCACTTTGATATCTGAATTCTTGTTGTTCCATTTTTTTGCTAATGAATTACAAAAATACACTTTCAGTAACTGTGTACATGATAGACTTTTCAATGTTGAAAGCATTTGCAGATAACATTTGGCTTGAATGATTGGATTTGTCTTTAATAGAATCAAAATACCAGCATTTTCCCCCTTCTCCTATAATTAAGAAATGAAGCCACAGCTTTTTGCTCACCTGAGCATGACCTGTCAGAGCAACTACAACAGATACTATGATAGGCATTCTACAGCTGCCATTGTCTCTTTACAAAAGGACAAAATTTTAGACTTGTACAAATTGAAAGCACTTGCAGGTGCTGGTTTAAACAGGGCTTTAAAACTAAAATTTGTTTTTGGAAGAGCGGAAAGCATTGGGGGCAAAGGAGAACAGGCTTTTTCTTCTTTTTCCACAATGTTTCCAAAAGCCTTCTTTCAGGGTCATTAAACCTTTCTTTTCAAGGCTTGATAACTGTGTACCACACAACAAAAATGTAGACTTGCCCAAATTGAAAGCATCTGCAGACCACAAACTAAACATGCCTTAAATTATGGAATCTGTCTTTGATAGAGTAGAAAACATTGTGGGAAAAGGAGGAAATGCTGGCTACCAGCATTTTCTTCTTTTCCTACAATGTTTTCAAGGGTCTTCTCTTTTAAAGTCATTAAAACTCAGGATTGTGTGATAGAGGGATAATTGTCATTGTACAAGGTTTCTCTTCTCTTTCAGAAATGTGTTGTAAAATAAACTGTTATAATGTTGAAAATGGTGTTATAATTAATAAAAGATCTACATTCTTGGAAAATGTATTAAAGTAAAAAAGCAAAGTGATACTAGTCATGCTCTGTTAAAAGCATAGCTCTATAATATGCAAATGAGATGAGCAATTCAAAGTGCCCATGTATTTGATAGTAGGTATAAGCAGTGACTAACATTTCTTTTAAAATGTCAAATATTCTGATCTTGTTCTACTTTTTTCATAAAAGCACTATCTGATACCATTGCCCTACATTAGATAATATTGAGAAAAAAAACAAAATCAGTAATTATAACCTTATAATAACTGAAACAGCACTCCATCCATGTAAGAGCTTTTTAAAAGCAAAGAAGCCATAAAGTAATACACAGAAGCCAAACAGTCCTAAATATCTAAAAGAAACATTAAGATTTCTAACTACATTAGAGAGTCATTCCTCCTTAGAAACTACTTTTACTCATCCATAGAAAAAAGAGGTTTTTTTTACATTAATTCAAAAAAATAAAAAGAGGAGAAAAATTAAATGGAACTGAACTTTAGAAATTTACTTTCAATAGAACCCTCTTCATGAACATGAACATGCATTGTGTCATTTCTAGAAATCAACAGGCCACTATGGGTGCTTTTGCAAACAATACAGATCAAGAATAGTCTGCACAACACATGATATCTGTCCTTTATTTATGTTAAAAAATATTCCTGTTATGAAAACTTGACAATACTATACATGGTAATCTCTGAGTTCAGCAAAAATCCTTAGGATTCTTCCAATACTAAAATCAAGTGCCAGGCATCTGATTGGCTGATAACTTCTGTTTAAGCCTCAGTCAGTGCCGAATAAACTTATCAGACATTTTCATCCTAGATATATGACTCAAATAATTGCACTTTCATGGTTGCTTTTGTCTACAGGGTTTCATCAAAGTGGACAGAGTTGATCAAAGATCAGGCAGCACATTTTGTGCAGCCTGATCTTAATTTACACTGGAACTTAGAACTGAACTTGAAAAGGTTGGTGTCCATACCTCTTCACCATACAACATTTTGGACTGAACCAAATTCAAAGCACTTAAAGATGACAAATGTAGCTCAAAAGATGTGATTTGTCTTTAGTAGGATAGAAAATAGGTGACCAAATTTTCTATTTTTCCCACACTGTTTACAAAAGCTATTCTTTCCACAGGGTTGTCAAACCTCTGGACTGTGTGGTAAGGGATATAGTCCCTGTTCTTTTCTTCAAAAATTTACAAATTCTCCTTTCACCTTGGCCTCAATTTAGCTCTGCTAGTGACTTTAATACAATGTTTCTTTGCATTATAGCATGACTTCAATCAAATTGTTGAAAGCGCTCAGGTGTGGCATTAAATTAAATCGTAAAGGGAGCCATTGTGTGGAATTAATTATTTGAAAAATAAACAATAGAAATAGTTTCAAAATATTAACTTGGAAGTCAACCTACTATATTGTCATGAAAAATCCACTAGAGTAGCATGCAATCTTGTGGGACAGACAAGTCTGGGTGAACAAGCCTAGGGACGAGTAAGCCCAGGAACAAACTGGTTTTGGGATGAATAAGCACGAAATCGGGCAGTCAGGAGACAAGGACTGGTTGCTTCATTATGCCAATAGATCACCACTGGGTATCAAGCTTTTTTCAATAAAAAAGAAGTATTTCCACGATTGATGGCCTAATCCAATTTATTTTAATATGCCTTTTTCAATTTCATATCCGAGTGCAATCGAAACACTTTATGTCTTAGATAAATTGAGATTAATTGGATTTACTTCCTTTGGTTTTGCACAAACTACTATACATGATTTTCGAAACGCTGTATTGAACTCATAGTGGCGTTGTCTTCGACAAATGCCACAAAAATGGATAGCTTATAAACTTTTATGTGTTCATCTACAGTATATCTAAGGAAAACTCTATTCTACTGTGAAGGAGATACTGTAACAAAGTAACGTACAGCCTTCATTTGTCACAGTGTTTTGGAAATTGTTTGGTTCTAGATTCTACACAAACAATAGCATTGCATGCAGGTGTCAAACCTTGACTGCGGTTTCTCCTAGTGAAAATGCAGTGCCAAAGCTCAGCTGCAGTTGCTCTTAGTGAAACAATGACTAAGCAAACTCTGACAGAAAAGAATTTTCAAATTATTGCACTGTGGTAACCTCTACAGCAGATTTTGGAGCTCATTTCACACCAACAAAGATGCCAAACTAGACACACTTCCTTGGTCAATAAATCTCCTTTTAGACACAATTACTGCTGTGCAATTGCATGTAATGGTCAAGGAGGTGACAGCATATGGTCAGTTTGGTCACTTGAGTCCCTCTGGATGTGTGGAAGCAGGTGCTTAATCAGTCTGAACTCTACCCTTTTTGAATATTGCTATCTTTTATGCAAAAGATGACAAGTGAAATAAATATATAGCCTATCAGATTCGTACTTTAAGTAACAACAGCTGCCAAAAGTGAACAAAGCAGGTGTTAAAATGCATTTAAATTTAAATCATACCATTGAAAAGTATGTTAGTTATTGTGAAGATGACAATCTATTATTGCATGGTCAGTCCAAGTGTTAGTTGCTGGCAGAGAAATTAATTTAAAACTAGGTTAAAAGTTGCCAGGTCAGTCTATGTTTTGTTTATTTTTTGCCTGACTTTTAAAGATTGATTTTTCTGACAGCTACTAACACTTGGACCGACCACACAATAACAAATTATCATCTTCCATTCTCTTCCATCAACCAATCACAAAAAGTAAGTAATTTTTCAACATCTTTGGGTAGCAAAGAGTACAACATCAAATATTTATACTAAAAATCAGTTATAGCCTTTTCTTACAGAATTTAGAAGACTTTGTGAAGCCACCATGAAGTAAAATCTTAAACCTTTACCATACAATCCTAAGAACTTCTGAAAACATTGTGGGAATAGGAGAAAATGATGGTAATCAGTATTTTCTCCTTCTTTCCACAATGTTTTCTACCCTTTCAAAGACAAATTTCTTAATTTGTGCAATATCTAATTTGTCAGTGGCAAATGCTTTCAATTTGGACATGTGAAGAATTTTGTCACCTGGTAAAAAGGTTAATACTGTATATTACCACCTCCTGACATTTTATCTTGCAGCAGACATCTATGAAGAACATTGTGGTAAGAGAAGTAGCTAGAGGAACAATTCTGTATTTGTCACGTAGTTTTTTAATTCAAAATTACCCCTTTAACAAACAAAACCATGTTTTTACGACCCTGAGGAGGAAGGCTTTTGAAAACATTGTGGGAAAAGGAGAAAATGCTGGTAACCAGCATTTTCTCTTTTTCCCAGAATGTTTTCTACACTTTCACCTGCCATATCCCTAAATTTGAGTCATACTTGATATGTCATCTGCAAATGGTCTGAATTTTTCGACTGATTAAAAATTTTGTCCTTTGGTAAAGATTTTAGTTGAACCAAGGTTTCTCTATTTTCCAAGGAAGCATTCAAAATTCTCTGCTACATATTTGTTACATGGGGTAATGGGTAAATGGGTGGGGTCAACATGGTGCTACAATCTGTGCCCCAAAAATAAAGAGAACAAACCCCCTCTAATTAGAGCTGTAATGAGGTTATAAATAATCATAGAAAATTATCATTACTGAGTAGCCCACTCACCCAGGACTTGGGCACTGGTCAGTTCATCAAACCCTGTACCACACAATCCCTACTTTTAACAACTTCAGGAAATAAAACTTTTGAAAACTTTGAGGGAAAAGGAGAAAATGCTGGAAACTAGCATTTTCTTCTATTCCCTCAATGGCATTTCAAAGACAAGCACTTTCATTTTAGCCACATTTGATTTGTCATCTGCAATTCCTTTCAATTTGGATAGGTCAAAATTTTGCCATGTGGTAAGGAGTTAACCCACTACATCATGTACAATTTTATGTCTGCTTTAACTCTCTACCAGACAACAAAATATTAAACATGTTCAAATTGAAAGCATTTGCAGACAACAAAATAAATGTTACTCCAAAATTTATTTTTCTTAACCCTTACAGCTCCTTTCACAACTATGGTTGCTTTTGTGGCCAGTGTAAATCAAGACCAGACCACACAAAATTGCAGTCCATTATTTTTTATCTTTGCTGTCCACTTTACCAAGACATTCTAGACAAAATCAACCTTGACCTTGCATTTAATTGGGGCCTATTTCTAGATTCACAATCATTCGGCATACCTCGGGTGATCCGTTGATCAAGTCTGGGCCAGCTGCACCTACAAAGTACATTTCTTCGCAGCGAATATGCCATTTTACCGTTCTTAAAATTGTAAGGCTCCTTTTAAAAAAGAAAAAAACAGTCACAATTTTCTATTGAAATCTTTCTAAATACATTTCCATTGGCGAACAGTTTGTACATTCAATTCTTAACATGGTTTATCAATTTCATTGGAAGTTTTCACCAACAGATTGATCCATGTGGGTGACGGCAGCGTGGTTGTTGATGTCATAGCTAATCGATTTTCATGGGCCCCGCCATGAGTAAGATCATGAAAGTCGTAGTTCAAAATGAAAACCCTCTAAGGTACGGACAAGGTCAGATGTAGTTACAGATTCTGTTGGGTCTTTAGCACTCTAAAGGTTAATTCATTGTACAATTCTTATCATTTGAGTTACATGTGACCCATGCTCTGTGAAAAGAGGGCTTAATGCATTTGCAAAGAGTATAATCCGATGCTCTTGCAGGCTGACCCGGGTCGAAATTTTCTGGAATTGTTAAAATTTTCTGCATATCAAAGGAGCACATGTAATAACTCATGATTCAGCTGGTTAACTCTTTACCAAACAATCCCGACTTGTAACAACCCTGAAGAAGAAGCCTTTTGAAAACATTGTGGAAAAAGGAGAAAATGCGAGTAACCACCATTTTCTCCTTTTCCCACAACGTTTTCAACCCTTTCAAAGGCAAATTTCATAATTATAGCAACATGGAATTTGTCGTCTGCAATTACTTTCTTTTTGGACCAATCTAAAGTTTTGTCATCTGGTAAAGAATTAAACCTTCTTTTCCAAAAGCACCACTCATCTCACACACACACACACACACACACACACACACATATATATATAGTAGCTGATAAGTCTCATATGCCATTTGATATACTCTATTTCAAGGCAATGTACATTTGTACTTGTTTTCAGCCAGTTTTTCACCCATTTCACCTTTATTTTATGAAACTAAAATCATTCTAATGTATCTTCATGCCAAATGTTGCCCCTGATGGCTTCAAGGTTGCACAGATTACGACGGATAGAAAATGCACTTCATTTTCTGGAAGCCTTCAAAGAAATACTGTTATCATTTCCGGTTTTTAATGAAGACAAATCCTTTGAGTTTCTCTATCCCTTACACCATATCAATCAGTAATTTACCAATGTTGACCAAGATGACCAAATTGTTAGCCATTCTACACACTTTCAAGTTTAAACAGCATTTTTTTTTCTCTCTGGCTGTATGGATGTATCTTTAAATTTATTACTTATGACGATTGCGGGACAAGTTTTTTACAACTTACAGTACAGTCCACACGTTTTTTGCTCAAGTCCGTGAGACATGGTGCACCAATTTGTCCACAGCAAATTCTACTGCAAAGGTAAAAGTCTGCGAGATGAGGCGGACTTGTCACCGCGGACTGATAAATATCGGGAAGATTCTCAGTGGGAGGCAATCGCAGTGGATCGCGGCAAACTGCGAGGCATCGTGGGGGAATCATGATGGATCACGGTGGATTTATATTTATGAAAATGTGTATATTTTCTAAACAGTTTTAAAGAAATATCGGGAACCAAGACCTAATCATTCCATTCCGACCGCAACATTTTCACACCTTTAAATCATGTAAATTTTAGGTATTTTGCCTAGATCTATAGGGATTATATTACCTAACATTATATAATATGATTACTTTCAGCAGGGATCGTATATTACATGTAATATAAGATCCTTGCTTTCAGCTACACTCTGAATTACAAAATTTTATTGCACTTCAAGTTGTAATGACCTGAAATTTCAGAACAGTAGAGCCGAATTTATGGTTCACAGAGCAATTTCATACTTGATTCCATGAAACAAAAACAAAGGTAATACTTCCTGACTTAAAAACACCTTTCAGTATTTCTGAATAAAAATGGATTTTGACTAACATATTTGTTAAGACTAGTACAAGTACATATATTTGTAGTCCTAAAATTTAAGTTGAAGTTATTAATTGCCTATTGAAATGTCGTTTGTGACTCATCAATGTGTATTATGAAAAATGGAAGAAGACGTTATTTGAATTTGAATAAGTAAGTTATTCCAAAGAGCGCCAAAAAGCCTAACATGCACTTTCATAGGAAGAAAAAAATGGACATGAGTAACAGCATTTTCAAGGTTGCTTTCATCCAGAATGTCTCACCAGAGCGCTTGCAGAGTGTGGACCAAAGATCATTTGGTGCAGTCTGATCTTGATCTACACAGGTCGTAAAGGCAACTACAGTTGTGAAAGCCACTATCAGGGTTACGCTGAAGTGAACAATGTGTTATGTAGCATCGTCAAAAATTTCCAACTACACACACGGTCTTCAATTACGCTATGGAAAAAAACACAATGAAAATTAATTGTTATTATTTACCCTGATACTTTACTTTTACTGTTTATTACCCCCATGTACAAATAACAAAAAATGGTGAAATGTTCTAGAATATACCATTACCAATAATAGTCTCGTATTTAATCCTTTACCACACAATTCCGATTTATAACGATCCCAAGAGAAAAAGCATTTAAAAGCATTATGGAAAAAAGAGTAAATGCTGGTTACCACTATTTTCTCCTCCTTTCACAGTGTTCTCTACGACTCTGATACTAATTTCATAATTTGAGCAACTCTTGATTTGTCGTCTGCAACTACCTTTGAGTTTGCCTGATATTTTGTTGTATGGCAAATTGCTAAAAAAACTTAGCAGTGCAGAATAAAAAAAAACAGGTTTCTTCCATGTAGACACATTTATATCACACACACTTTCCAATCATTCATTAGCGGTTACAAACATTGCAATTATTAGTCCCTTTGTTATTTATTGTATTAATAAATACAAACTGAAAGACAATGCTAAAAATATGCTACCCGGTATATTACCATGCTGTTTTCGCCCCACATTTCTCCGTCTCTTGAAGTTAGGAAATCACAGTTTAATGAATAAAACTGCTTTATATTTCTAACCCTTTCAAATTACAGTTTGGATCGTCAAAAAAAAAGCATAAGTCCAAATTCTAAATTGGATATTCCTATTAAAATCTTCAACACAAGTCCGTTCTTTTCATTTCTACTCAAACAACGTATGCGTATATCCAAACTTTACACAAACGAGGGGGAAAGGTTAACTCGGTATTCCTTTGATGTTGGTATAGCACTGCGGCAGTGTGAAGTACTGTCCCAGTTGTTGGTACCACACACACGTGTCATATGAAACTGACTGACACTTTTTTATACGACCTTATCTAACCCTTTTTGATAATTTGTGACTCAGATACCAATGTTGGATTACCCATTCACTCGGTAAGACAAAATATCTTTATATCTGTTTATTTTCTGCAAGAAACTATTTTAAAAACATTCGCAATAGCAGCAAATTTCTAGATGTGTATAAATGTGTTGCTCGAAAATGTGTGGAAAATTTTCTCCTCTTTCACCACAGTATTTTGATTCTAAAAAAAAAATGCATCTCTCTCTCTCTCATCATGCTGCCAATTAGGAATTAGGCCTATATTAACGGATCCTATTCCATCTATCATTGCTTAAAGATACATCTTTACTTATTTTCAGCCAGTTTTTAACCCATTTCGTCATTAATTTATGAAACTATAATTTTAGTTGTATCTTCATGCCAAATTTTTCCCCTGGCGGCTGCAAGGTTGCACAGATTACGACAGACAGAAAATGCATTTTTTCCCGATGCTTTCAAAGAAATCACTGTTGTCGTTTCCAGTTTTAAATGATGACCAATATGTTTAGTTTCTCTATCCCTTACACCATGTTTTTTGGTAAATTATCTATGTTTACACAGTTGACCAAAGTCTGAGCCACTCTACATACGTGCAAGTTTAAGTAGCGTTTCTTATCTCTGGCTGTAAGGATGTATCTTTAAGTCTAGAATTTGGACGAAGGAAGGTCAGGGGTGTGGAAATACTATGCCCGACTCGGGAAAATTCAGCATTGGACAAGTGAATTTTTTCAGTCTAGTTGTCCGCGGACAAGTAGAAAATATGAGGAAAATTTTGAAACAAAAATTTGATGTATATACATATCCAGTGCAATACGTATGCTCTCACTTCGTACAAATGACATTTCGAATGATTAACAGTGTCTTGAGATGATCCCTGATTTCTGGAAACCCAAAATACACATTTGGTCTACCTCCGCTTTCACCGCATTAGACAAAATCGGTAAAACATGTGGCTGTTGTTGTACGTTGATTTTTTTGAAAATGTGTCAAGATCATCATTATGGATTAAAATAATTTTATTGGTATAATTTAAGCACCGATTCAGAGTCTGAGAGATCTTTGATGACAATGTCGCACATGTGAAAATTTTAACCTTTATTCTGATTTAAACAGCTTCGGTGCGAAATGAGCCGTGATTTAACACCTCTGCCGGAAGCTGTCTCAATATCCAAAAGTTTTCGATACATTATTCAGCAATCAGCTGGTGCTTAAAATCGGAGAACATGTTTTTTTTAAAATCAAATTTTTGATGCAAACGGAAGTGGGAAGTCTGAGACTCCGAACCATCTGGTGGCTCCAAACGTGAAGCAGACCGTGACAAGAAATATGACAAAAACATTTTTTTTTCCAACAAGGCGTGCTTGAAAGAATTCCCGTGGTTGAATGCAGACGATCGTAACAATATTGTTTAACGTTTGTCGAGAGTATCCCCATGTTGCAGACATGTCACTTTATGTGTACCTTGTAATTAAAATTATTTTGTCTTGGACAAGTGAGCCACACTGTCGGACAAGTAGATTTTTGTAATTTACTTGTCCGTGGACAAGTAGAAATTCCTAAGATTTCCACACCCCTGAAGGTTATATCGAATGTCTCGAATCTCTCAAAATATTAGGATGTTTCGTACCATACAGGAATGGATGTGACTTTCGACAGAATCTTGATCTTCAGTGTCTGCTGCTTTTCCTTACATAATGATCTGACAGGTGCTTAATTTGTTCTTATTTTCAATACTGTATGAGATTGTTACCAGTACTGATGTCAGTACCAGTATTGCAATTTCAACCTTTATACACACTTTGTTTAGTTGCCATGTCTTCTTATATTCTTCTTCATATGTTTATCACATTTATAAGATTTTATTTTCCTGATGCATGATTCACGTAAACTTTGATGACAAACAATGTATTATGTGATGATGACCTGCACAAGTCAAGTCAATAAACGTGACTGGAGTTGTCTTCAGCATCTTAAAACTACTTTTTTGCAGTGTAGACCAAGATCAGACAAGATGCAGTCTCATCTTCGATTTAAAATGTACGAGATTATGAAAGATTTATATATATATATTTAAATAGCCCATAAACTGTAGTCTCTTTCCTACCAATACTTTCATTTCAATATTAATTCAATGCTTCATGGAAAATATTTGCTACATTATTAAATCCCCTTCCCCCAATCTTTTCTATTGCGTTATCAATTTCGGAAAAAAACGATATGATATTTCGAAGTAAATAGCAATTATTTAAAATAGGAAAATAAAGAAACACACCTTTGTTAAATAAAAAAGCCATTTCACTTCAAATTGATAACCGGATGGCCTTTGAAAACAAACAGTTATTTCCCCATTGAGTGCAAAATATATGAACCATGTTCTGGCAAATGGGATTTTAATACATATCCACGATGAACATCATACCACGCAAGTCATCACAAAATATGGATCCATAAAATCCATTTTGTCTTGCAACCGACTGAGCCATGACTCATAAGGAAGAATCGTCTTTTGACATAATTACAGAAAATTAACCAAAAGCAAAGCGTTGCGATACTAGTCAGCCTGCGCGGTCTCCGTTGATACTTTTTTGTATATGCATTAAACCACTTTTTCATAGCGCATGGCGCAGATAGAATCGACATCATCCGTAGGAAAGAATTCCAAAAATAGATCGGGTAAGTCACTAGTCTGCTGAGAGTGAACATGAAAGATCAGATATCGCATAATTCATAGTTTGAACCCAATCCACAATGTCTGTAAAAATTCTGACAGCAACTCTAAATTTAAGTAACAGTTGCGGTTGACTGTGTTCCAAGTGCCTTAAAGTAACAATAGTTGCCAAAGTGAACAACGCTTGTGTTAAAATGTTTTAACTTTAAATCACATCATTTAAAAATGTGGAAATTATTGTGAAGATGACAATCTGTTATTGTGCGATCGGTCCAGAGTGTAAGTCGCTGGCAAAGAAATTAATCTAAAAATTAGGTTAAAAGTTGCCAGGTCACTCTGTCCTTAGCTTACTTTTTGCTTGACTTTGAAATCAGTTTTCTGCCTGCAACTTACATTTGGACCGATCACACAGGTTGTCATACTCGGAATATTTTTTAACATACATCCAAGTGTTATGATTTAAATTCAAATGCATTTTAACTCCTGCATTTCTAAAAATTTCTTTTGGTCGCGGTCAGACCTCTTTACTGACATTTTCTCATTTTCCTACGATGTTTTCAAAACCTTTTTACTCTGGCTCTTTTAAACCGGGGATTGTTGGGACCTAAAAGGGCTACAAACATGCATGTAATTCTTATGATCAAAGAGCCAAGAATTACCTATCTCAAAGGTTGTCTCGACTTGAGTACCTCACAGAGTGTATACAGTAGCAGAAGATTGCAATTTAACATGCAGTCTGATCTTGATCTACATAGTCTGTAGACGTGACTGAAGGAATGAAGTTGCACTCGCCGTCTTCACCGTTTACCAACCTATACTATTTGGCTTTTGAAAACATCGAGGGAAAAGGAGAAAAATGCAGGTAGCAAGCAATTTCTATATTTCCAACAAAGTTTTTTTTTCCCCTAAATGACAATTTATTGACGAACTTAGAAGTTTGTCCTGTGGTAAATAATCGATGCTGAGATTGCAAAGCTTAATAGTGCAGACCAAGATCGGACAACACGCTGTCCAATTTTAGATCCTCTCTGACATGTCAAAAAAATACTGAAAAGTTCATAATCTTCATCTTCTATACAGACAACATCTTTCAGCTCCATTTATTCGATGCTGTACTGGATAAGGGTGAAAGCTTATCTACACCCCGACCACCAAATGTGGCAAGAAATACAGAGGGAGGTTTTCCTGATATCATTAACCCTTTACCAAATAATCCCAAGTTTTAAGGGTCCCAAGATAGTAGGCTTTGGAAACCTGTGTGAGAGAAGAAAATGTGCTGGTTATATGCAGTTTCTCCTACTCCAACATTGTTTTCTGCCACAAGAAAGACAAATTTCATTGTTTGAATTACTCTTACATTTACCCTTTATCAAATAATCCCAAGTTTTAAGGGTCCCGAGATAGTAGGCTTTGGAAACCTGTGTGGGAGAAGAAAATGTGCTGGTTATATGCAGTTTCTCCTACTCCAACATTGTTTTCTGCCACTAGAAAGACAAATTTCATTGTTTGAATTACTCCTACATTTAGTCTGTCATCTGCAAATTTTATTAGATTTTGTCGTCTAGTTAAGAGTTAACAGTACACTTGTCATTTGTTTATGGAACCCTTATAACCCTATGTTCTTTAGAAAATGACTAAATATTCTCTCGTAGACAAGACAAAAGATAATAGGTCGTGATCATAGAAAAATATATCAGTCTTTAGAATTGAAAACAATCATCACGTTCGCTTCTTCATTTTATCACATGTACGAGGCTTTTATTAAAGATACAGCCCTACAGCAGCTGCTAGACAGTAAAGAACGCACTTAAAACTTGATAGTGTGTAGAATGGCTCAGAATTTAATCGTCTGTGTAAACACAGATAAATTACCAATACATATGATGTAGGAATAGATAAAACTCAAGGGGTTTGCCCTCATTTAAAACCGGATACAATAGCAGTGATCTATTTGGAGGCCTTCAGAAAATGAAATGCATTTTCAATCTCACGTAATCTCTGCAACCATACAAACATCAGGGCAGCATTTGGCATGAAGATACAAGAATATATTATAGTTCCATAAAGTAAAGATGAAATGGGTTAAAAACTGACTGAGAACGAGTATAGATGTATCTTAAAAAAAAAAAAACTGGTAAGTAACGAGAGTTACGTTGCACAAATGGATATAATTTTTTCCCACTGATAAACCCATTACCTCACAATCCCGAGTTTTCGACCCTTAGAAGCCTTCAGAAACGTTGCGGGAAAAGGAAAAAAATGCTGGTAACATTTTCCCCACAGTGTATTCTACCCTTTCTGAGACAAATTCATTCATTTGGGCCATATTCACTTTGTCGTCTGCAAATGCTTTCAATATTGAGTTTAAAATTTGTCGTCTGTTCAAGGGCCAACGGTCAATTTTATCTACCGGTATCTTCCTACTTCTGAATAAGATCAGCCAAATTCGGAGGGTGGTAGTCTTCATCTTGCCATTTCAATGTCTTTTGTTAATCAAACCCTTATTACCCTTCACACTTTGGAAAGTTTAATGCACTAAGCTTTAGTTTCGTTACAAACTTAACACTTTAACCACTGATCTTCATAAGTCCCTTCCATGATATTTCAGAACGTTATATTCGATCTTGAATTTGCCGAGTACCGGTATGTTAGCCTGCTAGAAATGCAGGGTTGTGACGCTGAATCCCAGCTCAGCAAAACTCTTTTTGAGGATTGATATTGGTCATTGCGACAGGATTCATTCTTTGTCACAACTAAGTATTTTTTTCTTCCTTAGCAATCAGTGTCTTGCAAAATAATTTTACAAAGTACTGAAAAACAGATGCAGATGCACTAGCTGGCAGCCTTGAGATGACTGGAATCATGTTAAGAATAGTGCTCAACACTACATTGATATTGGATAGGAACAGGCTGACAATATGTGAAATATTCTGACCCACATCAGGCCTTACTTTGCAATATTTTGGCGTTTTTCCTTTTGCCTGCAAAAAGGCTATTTTATTGATGAAAATCGTCCGTAAGTTAATGGTTAATTTACAGAGAGATTTGCTCACGCTTATGTACCGATGATTTATTACGATCCTAAAAATAATAAAAGTTGTGTTTGACATGGCATGGCATGGATATTCCAGTTCGCTGATTACTTATTAGCTTCACCGGGCCGAAAAAAAAAACCAATCGTATTTAAAAGACTGCACTGAACACCTGAAAAAAAAATCATTGCCAAATCAATAATTTTAGTGTCAAAAATTAAGCATTAAGGATTGTCAGATTTTATGGAAAGGGTAAAGTTTGAGTGGCATTTCTCTGATGTCAACATCTAAGAAGAATTGTGCACACAGCGTCTGTGTGATGTACTGTAGAAATTTATGCTGGCAGGTCGTGTACACTTAACACCCTTTCTTCCCTGATTTCATCAATTAGTGCATTCCGATGTAAAATTTTTACTCTTAATTTCACTTTTTACTACATAATCCCGAATTTTAAGGCCCACAGCGAGGAAGCCTTTTGAAGACATTGTGAGGAAAGGAGAAAATGATAGTAACCTGCATTTCCTCCTTGGTCCACAATGTTTTCTACCCTATCAAAGACAAATGGCATGTTTACTGCATTTTAAGTTGTCACTTGCATATGCTTTCAGTTTGGACAAGTCTACATTTTTGTACATTTGTAAGGAATCAAAGAGTATGTGCAAATATATCAATGTGTAAAAATTACAGGTTGTTTAGAAGTGATCATTACATTTTTTTTTAACGAGGGGTGACACTAGTATTTGAATATAGCGGCACACACACACACACACACACACACAAATGACGATTTTAGTTTTTTCAGAAAATCGGAATATGCAATTTGACTTCTGGTTAATCATTATTAGTTACAAGAAAGGAAAAAACCCACATTGTCATACACACACAAATAGACGGAGAGATTGTCAGGCTTAAGATGTTTAAATGCCAATACATATATATTTTAAGCCTTTACCGAACAATCCCAACTTTTAATGGACCTCAGAAAGAAAGCTTTTGAAAACATAGTGAGAAAAGTAGAAAAAGCTGGGAACCGGCATTTTCTTTTTCCTCCCACAATTTTTCTACCTTTGAAAGACAAATTGTATGTTTGAGTATGATTCAAAATGTTGTTTGCAAATGCTTTTTTTTTTTTTAATTTTGACAAGTCGTAAATTTTGTCGTCTGGTAAAGAGTTAAACAAAAATGAACATCACTCGTAATCATCGAAGAGTGTTCGTCTAAGTCAGGAAAGCACATTCAGAGTATGTTTTGTGCAGCACTGTGGTGATACAAGATCAGACATGCGTTCAACAATTTCACATGTCAAGAGATACCTTACTTGGAATATTTCAATTAAAATGATTATTATAACAATGGTGTAAGATTATGCTTGCGAATATGGAGGGGAATATCCGCCAAAACTCTATGTGTCTAGATGACATTCTTATTTATGAACATTAGATGTCTATTTGTCCTCTTTCTTAAATCTTACTTGCATATAACATTTCATGTTTCATTATTACTAGTGCATGTTGCTTGATGCTAGTTCCATTTTTCTTCTTCCACTTGTATGCCATAAAATCGTTATTTAGTAGTTTGTGCTTCTGTTCATTTTGCCCTTTTTGACATTATGACATCTTACTTACTTATCCTGATATTTTTCCCATTTTCCCATGTCTGTATATCTTATCATCAAAGTGCTACATTCTTGTTTATGCATATTCTGGCAAAAACTATGGACTTTTGTGATATTAAATTGAAGCTATGATAGGTAGCTGAATTAAGGCGAACGAAGTATGCACTAACAAGAATGGCATTTACACGAATACGACAAGTCATATTATGATACCAGATGGCGCTTTCATATACATTATTCGGTAACAGACAAGTTCGGTAAATTGGACTTATAAATAAATCAGTTGGATGTTCTGTAACAAGGCAGTGCCCTGATGTTTCTCACACCCAGTACATAGCTTTCTGTGCAAACCTTTTTTTTTTTTAATTTGCAGTTGCCGCTCATTTTCTGACATAATAATATTTGTTATGTTGTACCTTTCATGCTGTTTATAAATGCCTGAAATTAATAAACTCTGATCACCATCTTATTTTCGGTTTTCACCCTTTCACCCTTAGTTGATTTAATCAATAATACACAATCCTGAACCTGTACCCATTGTAATCGTCCTACAGATAACAGACCCCCAGCTTAAGCCAATTTTAAGTTTTATAAATATGTTTTATCAAAAAGGCACTGGCTTTGTTAACATTTCCTTTGTGAAAATATTTTCTTTTGGGAACAAAATGGCCGGCTTGCAAACCAGCCATTTACCCTTAGAGCACTTTTCACCCTTACAGCCAATTCAGATCAAGATCAGACTACACAAAACATGGAGACTGATCGTAGATTTACTCTGTCTATTTTTCTAATACATTATGAATAAGGACAACCTTGAAATCATTTATAGTAGATGTTCTTTTTCTAAAATGAAAATGGCCGTTTGGTTTATTCGATGCTCTAAGGGTTAAAATTATGGTTAATCAGTGCGAATTAATAAAGATATTACAGGTGAAACATTGTAGCAAATGAAGAGAGAGAGAGAGAGAGGCCTCGACAATGCTTTGTTGCATACTTCTTGTAATTTTGACTATGTACATTGTGCTTGTCTAGAAAAAATGTTCTGTTTTGTTCCTCTCCTGCCTCCACAATGTTTTTAAATCTGGTCTGGTGCACACAAGTCGTCGTCCGCAGGTTTTAAAGTGTGTTCATCAATACAACACGGACATCACTGCATAAAAAAATCATATAAGGTCCCTGACACCTGTACGAACTTTGCGAGAGCAAAGGGAGTACTGTATACTATATACATGTATAGACATGTGTCTTTAACAGCCTATACCAGCCTGTATAGCTCATGTGGTAGAGCGTAGGGCTAGTAAACGTCATGTGTCTGGACACTTGAGGGTGTGGGTTCGATTCCCTCGGCTAACCATCTAAAATTACTAACAGTTTTTCAGATGAGACTTTAAACCGAGGTTTCATGTGACGGTGCTATACACCGAGCACGTTTAAGAACAAGGCGTAACTTATGATAGGTTTCGTCGTGTATCTTGGACTATCCCTGTAATATAACTAATAGCCTTCAGCGGCCGTCGCCCATATGGGAAACCGGTGGCGCCGATAAATAAACGCGAATTCTTTAACAGCCTGTTTTCATACCTCCCATTACCAACAAGATAAAGAAGATCCCCATAGATCTTAGAGATTAACCATGGTTTAAAGGTGGCTACTTAGAATTTGTGACGAAAAATTAAAAACAAAAACCCTAAACGCATTTTTATGTCCCTGAAACATTAATAGACGAGGAGAAATTCGCAGATCAGATTGCACACATAAAAGTTAAGGGGATAGGGCATGTTCAGATCGTACACTGCTCATGCTGTTTGAAAAAAGTATTTGTCAAAAGAGTATATGTCACTTTCTAACTATCCATGTCTCTCACCCCCTTTCTTCATTTGCCACAATATTTTTTCTATATTAGCCATCTTTCTGGAAACAATTGAAGTATCCATAAGTTTAACTCTAAGAGCTTCGAATAAACCTAACTGCCATTTTCATTGTAGAAATAAAACCTTAATTTTAGCGATTTCAAGGTTTTTTCTGTTCAGAATGCTTTGGAAAAGGAGCATGTGAAGATCAAAGTTTAGACTCGGTGTTTGACGTTGTGTGATCTTGATCTGCACTGGCCACAAAGGCAACTGAAGTAGTGACAGGCGCTCTTAGGGTTAATGGTTGGTTTGGAAGTCTTTAAAGAAGAAAATATTTTCGCACTGAAATATTCATAAAAACATTTTAAAGAAAGATACATCTGGTACAAGGTTAGGATTGGGTATTATTCATCACCTCAGCTATATGGTTGGAATATCGAAAGTGATATGTTATTGTGATTTCAGGTATATTAATTTACATACAGCATGGCAGGAGCAACATAACTACATAACAAAATTATTATGTCTGAAAGCGTGTGGAAAAAAGAACCCTTGAACAAATGAGAGTCAAGACTTTACTTGGTATGAAAAACATCACGGTGCATTACACAAAACAAAAAAGTAGACTTGTCCAAACTGAAAGCATTTGCAGACAACAATTCAAATGTGACTCTAATGATGGAAGTTGTCTTTGATAGGGTAGAAAACATTGTGGGAAAAGGAGAAAATGCTGGTTACCAGCATTTTCTCCTTTTCCCACAATGTTTTCAAAAGGCTTCTTCTTCAAGGTCGTTAAAACTCGGGATTATGTGGTAAAGGGTTAAACACTACATAATTACCTTGTTACCGAAACATCGGATAGATGTACTTTTATAAGTCCTATTTACCGAACTTGTCTGATACCGAAACATTTGTCACCCATTATACTTCTCGTCTGCAATTAGGAAAGTTTCAATACTGAAGAAGGAAGTATAACAAATATAACATGTATTTAGAAGAAAGTAAAATGCTACTAGAAACATGCATCAAGCACTATTTAAACCCAGAACCTTTGGTGTGAGAGGCCAACATGTAAACCACTATATCCCACCAATACCACCTTGCAAAATGTTGTACACCTTGTTCACTTAACCCTTTACCAAATAATCCTGAGTTTTAATGACCATGAGAGAAAAAGTTACAGGAAATGGGGAAATTGCTGGTAGTCAGCATTTTCTCCTTTTCTCACATTGTTTTCTACACGATCATAAAAAAATGCTAATTCGTTCTGATTTATAATTTTGTTGTCTTTCAAAATGAAGGAGTACTTTTTATACTCCAATATGGAAGAGTCAAAAATATTTTGTCTGGAAAAGCATTAACCCTTTACCACACAATCCTAAGTTTTATCAACCTTGAGGAAGAAGCCATTAAAAACATTGTGGAAAAAGGAGAAAATGCCGGTAACCAGCCTTTTGTCCTTTTCCCACAATGTTTTCTATCCTTTCAGAGTAACATCTCATAATGTGAGCCAAATTTAATTTGTTGTCTACAAATACTTTCAATTTGGGCAAGTCTGCATTTTTTTCTGTGGTATACATATAAAGAGTTAACCCTTTACCACACTTTTAAAGACCCTGAGAAAGATTCCTTTTTAAAACATTGTAGGAAAATGAGAAAATGCTGGCAACCACAATGTTTTTTAGCCTATCAAAGACAGAAAGCATCATTTGAGCTACATCTAAATTGTTGTCTGCTTTGAATTTGGACCAGTTTAAAATTTTGTCATTTGGTAAAGAGTTAACTTTATCAAAATCAATGCATTTTTGGATACATGGGTTAAGGTGACTATGTGCTAACGAGTAAAGAACATATTAGTTATTATCATGCACTGTGAAAACAAACAGAAACAATAAAGTGCAATTAAAATTAAGAACACATTAGAAATACAAAATTCATGGCAGCAAAGCTGAGAAAATGTGAGAGAAATGTAATCAGATTTCTCAATGTGAGCCTGCCGAGAGTCATTAAATCTGAAATTTTCATCCCTTTCCTTCCGTAGGAAACCATAGCACCGTTGTATTTTACAAGTGGTGTAAAGCAGGCCTGCACATACATGCAGTCTAATCTTGCTCTATTATCTCCATTTCTCTACCAGTACTTTCGGCCATGAGAACCCATTCCAATGCCAATAAACTAAATACCGGTTGTGAATCTACTTTTTTAATAGTCAATAATTTCAAATTCGAAAGGATAAGAGTTAAGACAGACTATCTAGTAGTTTATCTTAATTCTGGGAAACTGCTCACTAATGACTGAAACATTTATTTTCATTTGGAAGTATAAAAGATTCATGAAAAATTTAAAATGAACAAAATGATGTAAATCCTATCAGTGCTTCAAATCTAAATGGTAGTGAACAATCCATTGAAAACAATACAAAAATTATAAATGGAGTCACAAGTTACGAATAATATCCGTGTAAATCTTTTTTTGTTCAGATAAATCCGAGGAAAGATACCATTGTTCTAACATAGAAAGCATTTTTTCTTTGAATGCATAAAATATTTGAGCCATGCTCTGTGAAAAGGGGGCTTAATGCACCTGCGAAAAGTTTCAACCCAGGTCAGCCTGCACAGTCCGCACAGGCTGACCTGGGCCAAAACTTTTCGCTATTGGTCAAGTTTCTATATGTCAAAGGTGCAGTCTACCCCATGATTAAGTCGGTTGTAAAAAAAAAAGTGGCTATCATGGATCCATAATTATGTGATGGCTTGATTTGTATAATGCATCACAGAGATGCATTAAGCCCCCTTTTGCCAGAGCATGGCTCATTTAAAACCTGGCCTCTAGAATGACAATGCTTCATGGTTTATTGGACCTAAGCAACTGACTGGAAACCTCCAAGATTATTTACTCCACAGTGCAAGTAACTCTACAACTTTTTCACAATCATTTTGAAAGTTCAAAGTTACCTGCACATTGCGAAAGTCTTGAAGGATGCCGGTCGAGTGCAAAAGTGAAATAAAACTATGATGCATAATTATCCTACTTACAAAACAAAAACAACAAGAGGGTCATGATGGCCCTGCATCGCTCCACAGGCTAATACATACAAACCATACATACCAAACATTACAATTCTAGGCCGAAAGGTTTCGAACAAGAAGCCTGATAAAGTTTTCTGTTCCAAAGCCCATGTGAAAATTGTGACCCTAGGGGGAGTCGATTTTTTATCTATCATAATTACGATTTCAAGCTATAATTGTGAGCTGTTACTTGAATCCTGATAGAGGTCAACAAGATACAGCCACATACCAAATAATATAGGTTTAGGCCATGATTATAAACAAGAAAATTTTCAAAGTTTCCTTAAAAATAAATGACACACAGGTTTTATTTCAATTCAACGGCTAAATTCTGAACAAATTCAGAAGAGATCTACAAGATGAAGCTAATTATGCCAAATTTGGTAGCACTAAGCCTTAGAGTTTGGAACAAGAAGATTTTTAAAGTTTTCACTATAAAAGCCCTTGTAGACCTCGTGACCTCCATGACAGGGCCAATTTTGACCCAAGGGCTACAATTTGAAGACTCTTAGTAGGGTCCATTAGGTGAAGCTACATACCAAATTTGGTAGCCCTGGCCCATATGGTTTAGAATTTGGAAATCTTTAAAGTGCTCTCTACAAGCCCATGTAAAACTTGTTACCCCCCCCACATGCAGGGCCAATTTTGGCCCCAGGTCTATCATTTGAAGAATCCTAGTAAAGGTCCACCAGATGAAGCTACTTGCCGATTTTGGTAGCCCTCGGCCATATGGTTTAGAACCAGAAGATTTTTAAAGTTTTCCCTATATAAGCTCATGTAAAACTTGTGACCCCAAGACAGGGCAGATTTTGGCCCCAGGGCTATAATTTGAAGAATATTGGTAGGAGTCCATCAGATGAAGTTACCTGCCTATTTTAGTAGCCCTAGGCCATATGGTTTAAAACCAGAAGGTTTTTAAAGTTTTCCTTATATAAGCCCATCTAAAACTTGAGAGCCCTTGGGTGGGGCCAATTTTGGTCCCAGGGCTATAATTTTAATATATTTAGTAGAAGTCTATTTGATGCAGCTATACACCAAATTTGGTAGCTCTAAGCCTTGTGATTTTGTATAAGAAGATTTTCAAATTTTTCCAATATTTTTCAGCCATGCCAACCAGAGTTTTTACAGGAATCAAATTCTTTCAAGATATTCTGAAGAGGACCATATTAGGATCATTTCTGTGAAGTTTGGTCAAAATTGGATGAGTACTTGCAAAGAGGATATTTAAAATAAAAGTCAACACATGCACGGATCCACAACAGACACATGGCCATGACATAAGCTGCTGGTCTTTGGCCAGTGGAGCTAAAAAGCATTTACTACTAATAATTTATGAATACTAGCCATTGTTCGAATTATCCTAGCCATCTTGTATCTTGGAAACCTTATCCCTCACTGCAGTCTGAAAGTTCTATGCTCAAAGTTAAGGTAAAACAAAGGATTCTTTAAAGTAGAAAAATCACCATTGGTATCATTGTCTGAGGTACCATTTGTCCTTCATAAAAAAATTGTCCTAAGTACCAGTTTTCTTGGTACAAGTTGTGTTAGGTACCAATTGTCCTGGTGCAAATTATCCCAGGTTAGGGTTGTCCTGGTGACAAATTGTCCTAGTTACAAGTTTTCTTGAGTAGAAATTGCCTGGTACAAATTGTCTAGTGCCAACTGTCAGAATAAAACTTATCTAGACCTAGTCACTGTCACTCATATTTTGCTGCAGATCTGTTGCAAATCCTACCTTGATCAGTAGCTGAAATGTTGGCAAGAAATTGTAGGATATTTGTATAAAAATAATTTCTCCTTTTTGGCAATCATATTCAAAGTTCAAATGGGTTCTTTTGAAAATATTGTACAATTCCTTTTCATCCATTCTGTACATAAGCACTCATCATAGGATCTGTGAAAGCTTTGCAGCAACATTAGGGTGACAGGGACTTGACATATAATTGTTTTTGCAAGTTTTTGAAGATCAAAATACCTTGAACTATTCATCAATTGTCCAATAATTCCCAGTCAACCAAACAGAAGTTAAAGGTAGGTTGTGGCAGAGCTACAAACCTAATCTCTTCTAGTAAACGTGGTTATTAGATGGAATCCATTTTCTTGAATTGAAAAAGTATTATCCCTTAAAGCGCCGAATAAACCCAATGGACATTTTCAGTCTAGAATAACACCAAGATAATTGCAATTTTGTGGTCACTTTTTATGTCTAGTGTCTCAGCAAAGCGGACAGTGTAGATCAAAGATCAGGCTGCACATTTTGTGCAGCCTGATCTTGATCTACTCTGGCCGCAAAGGCAACTATAGTCGTGAGAGGCGCTTTAAGGGTTATTGGAAAAATTATTTGCTTGTATATAGGAATGTCCTCTTCACTAACTACTGACCCTGATGGAAATCTGTTCAAAACCTAATGAACTGTTCAGGAGCAATTTTTCATGAAGGTTCATGAATTGTTCACCAATCTTAATCACCAGGTTCATGAAAGTAGTATTGATGTTCATGATGTTCATGATGCATTTTTCTTGAACTCTCAAATCGTAATTCATCAAAAAGAGAAAAAGTAATTGAAGCCATTGTGGTTAATCATTCCTTCCAAAGTGTTCATCAAAAGTTCAAGAACCGAAGTTATTGCCTGTTGAAAGTGAACCAAAAACAACATGTGCATACAAGTAATGCGATCTGATTTTTGTCTACATCCTTTTCTATTTCATTAATAGTTTCAGTCATGAGAAATCGCTGTTAGATTGTATTTCACATAGTGAAGCTTTTCAAACAGTTAATATCGCAGGATATGAATCAAGGAACTGCACTGATACAACAATGTTTTAGACTACACCAGTCAAGTTGCTGGTAATACTCTTAACTTGTAAAATGACGTGTGACTTAATACAGTAGTTCATTTACCAGTCAAATTATATGTCAACTGTTTACAAAAAGTAGCTAACATAGCAAGGAGATACACAGTTTAAATGAGGCAGGTTACACTCAGTATTTTGTAATCAGCTGAAAGGCATAATGTATGTCCTAGGAAAACCCGATTAAATCTTTGCTAATCTTAAACGGAGATAAGTTTCCTAGGGCACAAGTGCATAATGAAAAACAGCATACGGCCAATCAGACTTAGTGGTAGGAAATGTGAAAAAGAGGGATTTTCTGAAAAGCTTAAATGTCTTTTAAAGGACGATAACTTGTTTTTTAATTTTGTTTAAATTGTCATCATTCGTGGGTGCAGCCATTTTTTTTTTTTACAATTGGCGTAAGATTCTGATCAGTAAAGAAGCTTGAAAAAATAGTTCCATTGTATACAGGTAAATTCATCAGTTTGAATGCACCTATAATGTATCCAGAATCATATTTCCTTTGTCTACTTTATTATGTTACACATGAAACAGTTAAACAGTAACAAAACATGTTTTCCTCGGTTTGACAAGATTCTTGTCACTTAGCCCGTTGCAGAGATGTATGGTGAGAGTAACGAATGACAACTCTGCTCGGAGATTGTCAAAGAAATAACACTTCAAATTTTGGCCAGTAGAGGTAGGTCAGAGTTATAGCTGCTGTAGCATAGGATGACTGTCAAAGAAAATCTGGAGGAGTTTTGAGAAGCTATTGCTACTGTCAAATGCAACAATTGCCACAAAAATTTATGTATTTCCTTTGAGGTATTTTTTCTGTGTATTTTGCCATACCGAGACTATTATGAACAGATTTCGCATCACTTTGAAGTTGTTGTCTTTTTCAACCAATGACTTTATTTCAAAAGCATAGACAAAGGAGCCATTAAACTCATGATGGTTGTAATTTATTTTAATACCATTTTCCTTATATCTTTATCATCATATAACACACTAAATTATAGTCAGTATCATCCAATTAGAAACCAGAAGTGACAAGAGAAAGTATATCAAGAAAAAATGCCATTTTGGTGTTTATGCATAGTTCATGAAATATTCATGAACCATGCTCATGAGCTGTTCAGGAACAGTTCTTGATATTTCTGGCAGGGATTAATGCTCAAAAAACATCTGTAGATTAACCATTATCATCAAAGGCAATTTTCTTCAAGTTAATTTCTAAAGACATCTGTAAAAACTACAGGGACCAAAATACTAAAAATTCAACAAAACATTGTGATAAATAGGAAGATTGCTTATCTTTAGTATTTTTTTTTTTTCACATGGCAAATTTAAAATTTACATAAACTGAGGTTCTCTGCAAAGTTACCCACCCACAATTTCTCTTTCTCTCACCATAGTTTCAAAGAAGCTTCTTCCTCAGAGTCATTACAACAGTGAACTGTGTTTTTAACTCCTTACCACACAATCATCAGTTATAACAATCCTAACAAAGAAGGCTGTGGAAAATATAGTGGGTAGAGAACAAGATGCTGCTAACCAGCATTTTCTCCTTTTCCCAGTATGTTTTCTACCCTATCAAAAAAAATTCCATCTTTTGAGCCACATTTAAATAGTCATCTGCAAATGCTTTGAGAATTTGGACTAGTCCAAAATTTTGTTGTTTGGTAAAGGTTAAGCAGATTCCTATGCAATAAGGAATTCCATCAGACTAGACAACAAAAAATCTATTCTACATCAGATTGATTATTCTTCTGGGAATTTGAAAAATGGCTGTCAGAAAATCACTGTACCACTTCTTGAATACTGCATAAATGATGAGCCTGTCAGTCACGACAGCTTCAATAATTGATTGACTCTTCCAAAGGAAAGATACAAAGTGTAAAGAAGCTTCAAAAACCAGAAAACAAAAATATTGAATTTGTTTGTTGAGTGAAAATAAAAGGGGTAGTGATTTCTTGATGCAATGTCTCCCTTTGTCAAAGCAAAGAAAGTATTTGCAGACCACAAATTAAATGTAACTAAAATGATTGGGATTTGGCATTGATGGCATTGAAAACATTTGGAGAAAAGGAGAAAATGCTGGTTAACAGCATGTTCACCTTTTCCTACAAAATTTTCAAAAGCTTTTTTTTCTCAAAGGTTGTCAAAACACATGTGATTGTGTTGTAAAGGGTTTAACTCTTTACCACACAATCCCCAGTTTTAACAACCTTGAGGAAACAGCCTTTTGAAAACCTTTGGAGAAAAGGAAAAAGTGCTGGTAACCAGCATTTCCTCCTTTTCTCACATGTTTTTCTACACTTTCACAGACAATTACCACCATTTCAGCCAAATTTACCATGTTGTCTGCAAATGCTTTCAATTTGGAGAAGTCTAAAATTCTGTCGTTTGGTAAAGAGTTAAGATGAATTGCTTACCTCATTTTAAGCCCAAAAGATTCATGCTTAATTGCATTCCTTACAGTTTCATGAACAAATAAACAAAAATGTAATAGAAATATATCAGTACAATAAAGTCTTCCACATCTACACAATGTTTCAAAGAAAGTATTTCATGGTAACATTTCCAACAACTCAAATTTTATACTCAGTGAAATTGGCACAGCATCTGCTTCTGATTAAGTCTTAGAGCACTCACCAATAAAGCTATCAGACATTTTCAACCTAGAAATATGTCCAAATTAATTGAAATTTCATGGTTGCTTTTGTCAACAGTGTTTCAGCAAAGGGGACCATGTAGATTTAAGATCAGGCTCCACATTTTGTGCAGCCTGATCTTGATCTAAACTTGCTGCAAAGTCAATTATAGTCGTGGAAGGCATTTTAAGGGATAACTCTACCAAATAACAAAATTCTAGAAAATTGAAAGCATTTGCAGATGTCACATTTAATGCCATTAAAATGATGGGAATTGTTTTTAAAATGGTATGAAACACTCTGCGAAAAGGAGAAACTGCTATATTGTTACTTGCATTTTCTTTTTTTCCCACAATGGTTTTAAAAGCCTTCTTTTTCAGGGCTGTTAACCCTTATCCTGCTAAATAAGTGAAATAAAACTTTCAAGCCAATGGTAAAAACCCAAATTTTGCTATTTCAAAGGTATTTTCAGGGGAAAGATATCTCTTTATTGGACAGTGCAAATCAAAGATCAGACAGCACATTCTGCACAGCCTGATCTTGATCTATAGCGTCCGCAAAAGGCCCTTGAGTCAAGCGTAAAATTCTGGATTATTTGATAAAGGGTTGCCATACCAATGGAGCCTTCAACTCATTTCAAAACGATCAAAAAAGAGAAAATACTCTTGCTTATTGGGAATTTACCAGTACTTCTTTTTGTGTGGGTCACTTTCCCAGTATATCGCTCCCTTCTGAAAATTGTTGTTTAACCCTTTACCACACAGCTCCCAGTTTTAATGACCCTGGAAAAGAAACCTTTTGAAAACATTGTGGAAAAAGGAGAAAATGCTGGTAACCAACATTTTTTCCTTTTTCCACAATGTTTTCCACTCTATCAAAGACAGATTCCATCATTTGTGCCACAAGGAATTTGTCGTCTGCAAGTGCTTTCAATTTGGACCCGTCTGAAATTTTTTTGTGTGGTAAAGATTTAAAGGAACAAAACTTCTTTTTTTTTTCACTTCGATGTACCGGTACACATTCTTTTTCATGAAGTAGTTCATGAAGGGGACTGTGATTTCAAGTTCATTAACTGCTTTTCATGTACCTTTCATGGATTGTGCTTGAACCACCAAGAAGCCCTAGTTCACGAACATTAACATAGCTCATAAACTCAATGACAAATATTACATAAGTATTCACCAAGGCTCATGAATATTCATTAATAATTCATGAATGTTCATCATATGTTCAGCAGTTCCGAAATTCACTTCCATCAGGGTTACAGATAGATTGGTTACCTCCCCTGATACAGCAAGTGTATAGGGATCAGTACAGGCCACTGAAAACGGGCAGAATAGTGCCCGTCTATTTTTAGAACAGTGATATCGCGAGATTCAGGTGAGGTCACTCTCGCTTCTTGTGCAGTAGAATTTCCAATAATTTTGACCCCACAAATAAGTGATTGTATGTATGGTATCACTTTTTAAAATGAATTTCTGCTAATATTCATTTAGTTTTGATTAAGAATTTCAAACTGCGCAAAAAATCGCCATGTTAGCTATACTGCCAAACTGGAAATGTGTAAGATGCTCCGATTGGCTATTCAATGATATTCATGTAGCCAATGAAAAGCATCAACACAATAGCCTGTGCCAGTTGTAATATGTATACTTACAACGGGAACCAGTTCAGGTTACAGATACAAAAGTAAGTTCATGTTTTAACAACAAAATCTTGTGTTTTAACTCTTTACCACACAACAAAATTTTAGACCAGTCCAAATTGAATGCGTTTGCAGACGACAAAAAAATGGGGTACAGACGAGAGTATCTGTCTTTGAGATTGTTGAAAACATTGTGGAAAAGAAGAAAATGCTGGTTACCAGCATTTTCTTGTTTTCTCAGTTACCAGCATTTTCTTGTTTTCTCACAATGTTTTCAAAAGCCTTAGATCTTCTTCAGGGTCATTAAAACTCAGGATTGTGTAGTAAAGAGTTAAACGACCTTAAAGAAGCTTTTTGAAAACATTTTCCAAAAAGGAGAAAATGCAGGTAAATACTGGTTCCCAAAATGTTTTCTACAGTTTCAAATACAAATTCTATCACTTAATCAACACTTAATTTGTTTCCCACAATGCTTTCAATGTAGGCAAGTCTAAAATTCAATTGTTGAAGAGTTGATACGATAAATGATTAACTCTATACCAAACGACAAAATTTTAGACCTGTTCAAATTGGAAGCATTTGCAGACAACAAAAATAATGGGACTGAAAAATTTAAATTTGTAATTGTAAGGGTAGAAAACATTGTGGGAAAAGGAGAAAATGCTGGTTATCAGCATTTTCTCCTTTTCCAACAATGTTTTCAGAAGGCTTCTTTTACAGGGTCGATAAAAGTCAGGATTGTGTGTTAAAGGGTTAATATGTATATTACCTTAAATTGATGCATGCAGTCAGTATCTCTGCCCCTCAGAATCTTTGGAGAAGTGTCTATCTTTTTTAAACATTTCAGGTACATTGTCTGTTTCAACTGGAACACAGTGGATGTCTGAAATCCAAAGTCAGATTCCAAGAATACTGATGTAATTTCATAGCACAACACAACTTGCAATGGCAGAAATGTAAATTTCTAACCACATAATTTACTGTTATTATTATTATTATTATTCTCTTTATTTCCTCTTTACAGAGATTAATTCTAATATACAAACATCATAGATTAAAGAAAAAAAAATACAAAGATTGTACAATATTTCCGTTATAACACGGTGTAAGGGTAGAGAGAACAATTATGCAATAGTAAAAATAAGGTGATTAGACAGACAGACAGACAGACAAGGACACTTAGAGAGTCGAAGAGAGTAGTTTGCAACCCATAGTATGCACACTGGATGGCTTATGTCGAAACGAAAGTGCAGAAGCTACATCCGATTATGTATACATTTATGTCTTGAATTCTCGCCGCTATCCGATTCAGAGCGAGATGGTCGTATGGATGAGAGTACGAAAATCTCGTTACTGTTTCGAACTCACTTATTGACATACTACTTTCATATAGGCACATACAAATAATCTAGTCCACGTGTGTACTAGTTCTGCTTGAAAAAAAAAAAAAAAGTGGCAATATGCTCGTCATAATTATGAATATAACCCTGAATTGTCTTCTTATATTTCATTTGCCGGGACAGGGAGTAATTGGTCAATTCCGTACTATTCACCCACATGGTTATATATGTTGCAGGACACCTTTAGAAAAAAATATTAAATGGAGATATCATAAATTTTAAACAATATTTCCAATTGCCACTTTGCTTTTCTCAGTCTTCTACAACATTAAAACACAAAGGATGTTTTTTTATTAAATATTTTTTCAGCAAGTACCTAGTCACAAAACAATACCATCAATACAATATCACAACATCTAAACGAACATGACAGTGAGAGTGAAATTTATACAGTACTTTCAGCAAAGCCATAAGATGTGTTGTTATGTATATTAACTCTTAAAGCACCTTTCACAAGTATATTTGCATTTGCAGCCAGTGTAGATCAAGATCAGACTGCAAAAAATGTGCAGTATGATCTTTGATCTACACTGTCTGCTTAGCTTAAACACTATAGACAAAAGCAACCATCCAATTGCAATTAACCCTTTGCCACACAACAAAATTATAGCCTTGTCCAAATTGAAAGCATTTGCAGATGACAATATCAATGTGGCTCAAATAGTGCAATTTTTCTTTGATAAGGTAGAAAACATAGTGGGAAACGGAGAAAATGCTGGTTACCAGCATTTTCTCCTTTTCCCACAATGTTTTCAAAAGGCGTCTTTCCAAAGGTCATTAAAAGGCGTCATTGTGCGGTAAAGGGTCAACAGGGTCTTAACACCAATCAGAATATCTCGGTTAGCTTTATTTCGGTGCTCTAAGGGGTAACTTTTACATGCTAGAACTAGATCCCAGTGCTGTCATAATCAGTGTTTTTCAAACCCTTTCCCAAACAACCAATTGTTGACTTCCAAATTGAAAGTGTCTGCGCACAGACAACAAATTCAGAATTGTTACAAATCAAGAGTAGTTCTCTGATAGGGTAGAAAACATTTTGGGAAAAGGAGAAAGAGCTTGTTACAAGTACTTTCCTTTTTCCACAATATTTTCAAAAGCCTCTTTCGTCAGGGTTGTTAAAAAATGGGATTATAGGTAAAAGGTTAATATAGTTAGGATTTAGGAAGATAAGGAGTATAATCATTGATCATGATTAATTAGGTAATAATTACAAATAATCATTGCTTCTCCCCTGTGGTGTAGATAACTGCCCTACCCTTCCATACCAATTTGTTGACCAGCCCGAATGGCTCAGGTGGTAGAATGTAGGACTCGCACGCATCAAGTTGCGGCAAATTGAGGGTGTGGGTTTGAGCCCCACACCCTGGGCATTTGAAATTACTTCCAGATGAGACATTGAACTGAGGTCCCGGCTGACGTTGCTATACACTTAGCATGCAAAAGAACCACTTATTCATGTTTCTGAAATATTGTTGTAAGAGGCCCATAGCATGTTACCATACTATCCCATAGTTTAACGAACCTGAAATGAAAGGCCTTTTCACCAAGAGGGCCATGATGGCCCTGTATCACTCCACTGGCTCATAAATATAAACCATAAAGAGAAGTCTTCACTATATAAGCCCTTATAAAACTTTGACCCCAGGGCTACAGTCGGACTAAATGGGGAATATGTGTATTTAGAAGAATAACATGCCAAATTTGGGAGTTCTTGGCCTTATGGCTAGTAACATAACGGTTTCTGAAGTTGTCACTCCATAAACCCATGTAAAACTTGTGACCCCTGGTGCAGGGCCAAACTTGATCCTAGGGCTGTAACTTGGGCCTTCTTTGTAGTTGTCCACTAGATAATGCTATAATTATGCAAAAAAATTGGTAGCCCTAAGCCTTATGGCTATGTACACCAAGATTTAAAAGTTTTCCCTATATAAGCCCATGTAAATCTTGTGAACCTGCCCCCCTCCCCTCCAGCATGAGGCCAAATTGACCCCAGGACTGTAATTTGGGCACTTTTGGTAGACCCCCACTAGATCAAACTAAATGCAAAATTTGGTAGCTCTAGGCCTTATGGCTAGGTACAGGAAGATTTTTAAAGTTTTCTCTATATAAGCCTATGTAAAACTTGTGACCCCTGGGGCAGAGCCAATTTTGACCCCAGGGCTATAATTTGAAGAAATATGATAGAGGTCTACTACATAAAGCTATATGCCAAATTTGGTAGCCCTATGCCTTATGGTTTCAGACAAGAAGATTTTTAAAGATTTCCAATATTTTTCGGTTTTGTTGCCATGGCAACCAGAGTTTTTGAAGAAATCAAATTCTTTCAAGAAATTCTGAAGAGGACCATGGCAGGATCATTTCTGTGAAGTTTCATGAAAATTGGATGGGTAGTTTCAGAGAAGAAGATTTTTGAAATAAAAGTTAACGCACGGACGGATGCACGCACGCATGGACGCACACACGGACGCACGATGGACACCGGGCCATGACATAAGCCCGCTGGCCTTCGGCCAGTGGAGCTAAAAATGTTTTCCATCTTTTCTGCTACAAATTCCATCATGTGTGTAACATTTAATTTGTCATCTGCAGCAGCTTTGAATTTGGATGAGCCCAAAGTTTTGTTGTTTGCTAATGGAATGAATAAGCAGGCCATGGGCTGGGATAGACTTATACAAGACCTACTGCTAAATATTATACGTTCTCTACATGAACTCTTTACCAAACAACAAAATTTTACACTTGTCAAAATTGCTATCATTTGCAGACCACAAATTACATGGGTCAACAAGAGCACCACATGCGGGTGCCAATGCTCAGCTCCAGATGTTTGATTTTCAGTGAAATTTCTTAGTCAAAAAAGGGGCATAACTGTCAAAAATACATTGATGGTTACCTGCCCTTGGTGTATAGGTTCCCCTTTTGATACTTAACAACTTGTCAAGTTTGAAGCAGATATCTTTAGTAATGACAGAGAGAGATTATAAAATGTCAAAGTTTACCCAACAATCATGCAGACGATAATGCAGACAATGACACCAGGGCTAGGGCAAAAACCCCTACATTTTCTCTAAAATCAGCCAAGCTAAAAACAAAGGGATTTGTATTAGGGGAGGTAGAAAATATTGTGGGAAAAGGAGAAAATCCTGGCCGCCAGCATTTTTTCCTTTTCCTTACAATATTTTCAAGAGTCTTCTTCCTCAGGGTGGTTAAAACTTGGTGATAAATAATCTGCAGAGGGTGAGGATCAAACCCACAACCTCCTGGTCCATGAGAAAACCATCTATCAAGTCTCTAGGCAGTGTACAAGACCCAAATTACACTAGGCCTGGCTACAGTGTCCTTCAACTGAGTATGTTGTGCACATCTTCAGTACAATTATGCTTGGAAATATACAGCTTCCAACATAGTCAGCCTTGACCCTGCAATAAAATTGTCTTTCTCACTGACTTAAGATATCCATTTTCTTGGGAATTCATAGGTTTTGAACCTTTTATTGTACAAAAAAAATTGTGACACCAAGATTGTATATATGCTGCTCTTCCTTACAATGACATTCTCCTGTTCCATGTAAACTGATATACTGGTGCAAATGCAATAAATCAAAGTAATGATGATACTTAAATCTCCAGCCTAATCAATAATGATAGGTAATTATATCATAGATAAATACCTGCATGATACCTAATTATCACTGCAATTAGTGGATCAATTAGCTCTTTATCTTCACAAGTTACTACCTGTATACTGAGCCAGATACTTAATCCTTGACAAAACGACAAAATTTTAGACTTGTCCAGATTCAAAGAATTTGCAGAGAACAAAATAATTGTGACTGAAAAATTAGAATTTATTTTGGGAAGGGTAGAAAACATTGTGGGAAAAGGAGAAAATGCTGGTTACCAGCAATTTCTCCTTTTCCCACAATGTTTTTATCAGGCTTCTTTCTCAGGGTTGTTACAAGTTGGGATTGTGTGCTAAAATGTTAACCATTATGTGGATACAAATTTTTACTACTCTGAAGTAACAGCGCTTGGAGACACTTTGGGAAAAGGAACAAATGCATGTTAAATTCACTCCCAAAAGCTTAAAGAACCTAATCCTGATACTTGCACCATTTTGCATTTTCTTCAAAACTAAAAAATTTAATGTCCTTTTTCTCATGAGAATTATAGGTACTTAACCCTTTCCCACACAATCCTGAGTTTTGATGGCCCTGAAAGAGAAGGCTTTCGAAAACATTTTGAGAAAAGGAGAAAATGCTGGTAACCAGCATTTTCTCCATTTCCCACAATGTTTTCTACCCTATCAAGGACAGAAATCATCATTTTGAGCTACATTTGATTTGTTGTCTGTTAATCGTTCCAATTTGGTCAAGTCCAAAATTTGTCATTTGGTAAAGAGTTAACGCCCCACTCCATAGAAATAAAATCTTTTGTGCCAGTGTGTTGGGTTGGTAAGTAACCATGATTCTCCTAACTAAATTAACAAAGATATTACTAAATACTTATTTAACCCTTATCCTGCTAGATAACTTACATGAAACTTTCAAGGTGATGGTAAAAACAGAAACGTTAGTATTTCAAAATTATGAGGGTTGGGGAAACATCTCCTTATCAGACAGTGTAGTTCAAGATAAGACTGCATGTTCTGTGCTGTCTGATCTTCATCTACACTATCCGCAAAAGGTCCGTGAGTTGCGATCAGCAGCCTAAGGGTTAAACAACCTTTATCCTCCTGTCTTGAAAATAATGATAAAGTGATCAACAATTGCTTTAACCCTTTACAAACACAATGCCACCTTTTAACGACCCTCAGAAAGAAGCCTTTTGAAAACATTGTGGGAAAGGATAAAATGCTGCTAACCAGCATTTTCTCCTTTTCCTATGATGTTTTCTGCCTATCAAAGAAAAATGGCACCCTTTGAGCCACAATGAAATTGTCGTCTGCAAATGCTCTCTATTTGGACAAGGCTAAAATTTTGTTGTTTGGTAAATAGTTAAGAGGTAAACTGACAATTGATTGGTATGGCACAGGGCAGCTGCACAGATATACAAGCTGTATAATTGCTATCCTCATAGGGAGTCATAGATCGGATATGTAGGATACAGGTTAAAATAACCTGTTAAAACTAAAACAATCAAAGCGTTGAAAACGCTGGTGTGGCATTTGTCAAGGGAGCCATTGTGTGGAATAAATAATCTGAAAAATAAACAACAGAAACAGTTTCAAAATATTCGCTTGTAAGTCAATCTACTATATAGTCATGTAAAATCCGATAGAGAAGGGTGCAATCTTGTGGGACGAACAAGTCAGGGAGAACAATCCAGGGACGAATAAGCCCAGGAACGAACTGGTTTTGGGATGAACAAGCACGGTATGTGTGTGTCATTACGCCACTATAGAAGGCCATAGCGGATCAAGCTATTTTCGATAAAAAGGACATACTTCCACGATCGATGGCCTAATCCAATTCATTGTAATATGCCATTTTCAATTTCATATCTGAGTGCAATCGAAATATTTATTTTTCTCCGAAAAATTGATTTTAATTGGGTTTACTTCCTTCGGTTTTGCACAAAATACGGTACATGATTTTCAAAATGTATTGAACTCATAGTGGCATTGTCTTCGACAAATGCCACAAAAATGGTACTATCATGGCAGAAAAGGTTAATGGGGTCAAAAACAGAGATTTCCATGTCACCTAATCCTCTTACTTATCAGCCTAATGGTCATGCCAATAATAAGGGGCTGTTAGGGGTCAGGTCCTTGACACAAGTAGAGGGGTGGTTTGGCTGATATCTAAGATAAGGTCCCATACCAAAAGTGATAACCAAAATCTCTGTGCCCTTTTACCTCCTTCTTATATGCCCATTTTCCCATAATCCTTCACTTTTGTTTGTCCATCTCTTTTTCTAGGAGCGTTTCATCAAGCCAAATGTCCCAGCATTTTGACAAGTTTTACTAAGTCAAAGTAGAAAGTTTAAATCTACCACTTATGTCATAAGCAATTTCAGTACAAATTAAACCTTTCAGTTGAGTCTTTTTGCCAAACAACAAAATTTTGGATATATCTAAATGAAAGCATTTGCACATCAAATGTAGCTCACGTAATTATTATCTGATAGCACAGGAAACATTGTGGAAATAGGAGAAATGCTGGTTTCAGCATTAAATTTCTCCTCTTCCTACAATGTTTTCAAAAGCCTTGTTCTTCAGGGTCTAATAAAACACCAGATGTGTGATAAAGGGTTAAAAATATAGCAGAAAATAAGAGAAAATTAACATATCACATTTGGAGAATGTTCAACTGCTCACAGAATGATGAAAAAAAAAAGGTAGAAATTGTGCATTATGAGAAAGTTCCCCATAAAATTACAACTTTTCAAAAGTTTGCAGCTGCAGGTGCAATGAAATATAAGAAAATATGGGGAATAATAGCAGGGCAATCATGGGCCTAAACATGCCTCTAAGTTAACCCTTTCCCAAACGATGAATTTTAGACTGGTCCAAATTGAAAGAGTTTGCAGACGACAATTTTAAATTTGATGAAAATGACAGAAAGTTCTCAAAAAGGGTAGAAAACACTGTAGGAAAAGGAGAAATTGCTCGTTACGAGCAGTTTCTCCTTTTCCCACAGTGTTTTCAAAAGACTTGTACTGCAGACACGTGAAAACCAGGGTTTGTTTGGGAAAGGGTTAAAGAATATTAAGTGAAACTTACAGATACCTAACTCTTTATCAAACAATCCCAAGTTTCAATGACCCAGAGGAAAATCAAAGGACTCAAAGTCCTGGAAAGCTGATTTGCATAGTAGCATAAAGCTGTAATAGTTTGTAATCGAAAAATAACATCACATGCAACACATGTCTAATCATTTTAAAATGGAGTTACATGTAGCAAGGGCAGGGAAAGTCAAAAATGTCCTGCCGAGCGGGCTGTTCAGTAACTGTTACTCTAAGGAGTGGTAATTTGATCCATCAATCTTACACAGTTTTTTGCTGGTACAGTAAAACTTAATTATAACGAACTCTGATAATGCGAATTTTCGCTTAGTACGAATCGAAATCAATTCCCCGGCAAAAACCTTCTTTCGCCTTTGTAAAAATTAATTGTTAAAACGAATTTGGATATAACGAATTTTCGCATATTGCGAATCAAAAATCAGGTCCGCAGATATCCATTTCAACTGAAAATACCTTGGTTACACTGAAGTCGCATCTAAGGGTCTTTAATTACCAAGTCAGTTATTCACACCTTCCCGCTTGCCCAATTAACACGTTGACGCTAGAGGCGTTGATCTACACAACATAAAGTGACTGCGTTATCGATTGATAATTATCGTGGTAAGGTATAATTTGCCACAAGTAAAAAAAAATTGTCGTCTACAAATGCTTTCAATTCCTACCGGTATAAAATGTGTTTTGAATGATTAACATCGCTCACTCGATTAAATAAATACGAAAGCGATGATGACGAGGAGGAGGTTGTTTTACCCATACCCACATCTGCAGAGACTACTTCCGCTTTCGATTGTTTATTCCGTGCTTTTGAGTGTAATTCTGACATTCCACATGATTATTTCAAGCAGTTACAAGAAATGAAACAATTTCTTGCAACAAGTCAAACATCAAAACTAAAACAGAAACAAGTGACTGACTTTTTCAGTGGTAAATGATTTAATGACTTCAGATATATAAATGTCATTGGATACTATAAATGTAACACATACTTGTCGAAGTATGTTAGAAAAACATTTTTCTGGTAAATAAATGTTAGACTGCATGTACATGTGTCCACCTTTGAGTCCCGAAATATAACGAAGTTCGTACTATCAATAAAGCGAATTATGCTTATAGCGAATTAAATCTGACGGTCCCGTGAAATTCGCTATATCAAAGTTTTACTGTAACAGATTTGCTGGTTATAGGTATACACCTGTAGGACAGCATATACCATAGTGAAAAAAGCCATGTTGAGGTGTGTTAGCTAACCCTGACAGTAGAATGGGCGCAAGGTTGAATGACAGTATATTTGGTTCCAGTCGAACCGATATCATAGTACAGCGTGAGCTCACGTCATTACGCATGATGTATTTGGTTCCGGTGAGAACGATCACAGTAAGTGGCTTTGCTATACAAATCCCATAAAAAGGGCTTTTGAAAGAATCGTGGGAAAAGCAGAAAATGCTGGACACCAACATTTAAAGTCTAATCCCATCATTTAAGCTGCATTTATTTTCTGCACATCTTTTCAGTCTGGGTGAGTCTAAAAAATTTTCTGGTGATCAGTTAATGGAAAGACAGAGAGCACTATTTCTGATATTTAAGATTAAGATGTGTCATGCTTTGTTTTAAAATAAAAAATGACAAAATTCTTTTCATGAAGGAAAGAGAAAAATGAGATACTTTATACCTTAAGTGTAGCACTATTGGAAGAGAAACAAAACAGAGTCAGGTCTCAGTGCAATAAATTTGATACCTTATCAAACCTTTGAAATGGCATGGTGTCAGGTTCAGACTAGAGGGACATGCCTTGCATGACAATGAAACAAAACGATCTAAACCATCTAAAAACTAAAATTACAATGTACATAAGGGCATTTTATTTCACTAAACTGTCCCTTAGCCCCTAAAACATGAAATTAATGAAATGTTACAGTTTCAGAAAAACAAAACACACAAAAAGACAAATTTGAGGCTGTTTTAGCCAAGATGTTTCACTAACTAATGGACTAAAGCAATGAATACTATGAATAATTGTATAACATGGAGGGTTTTGTCACTAATCCAAGCACCAACCATGATGCCTATTGCTGAACTATAATGGAGAGAAATACACCAAACCAAACTAGAACTGTTGCAAAGCGGACAAATACCCCACACACACACACACTGGCACCTTGTCACTGAAGCAGCACAATCTGAGAAAACAAAGTTCATCTGTGACCTTGACCTTTGACCCATGTGACCAAAAACAACAGCGCACCTCCTTGGGTCCTGAGAAACACTTGTATGAAGTTTCAGGGTCCTAGGTCAAACGGCTTTAGAGTTAGAGCACGGAAATGAAAACATGGACAGATTGACAGATGAACGGGCAGATGGATGAACAGATGGACGAATAGACAGACATGGTGAAACCAGTATACCTTCTCTACCTTGTAGGTGGGGCATACAACAATAACATATATGCTTTAGAATCATCAGGCCCTTGCACATTACATTTGGTGTCAAAAGTGTGATTATGACAAATGCCAAAATGGAGTTGCCTCACCCTCTTACATCCCCCTGATTTATGTATAATGTAAGTTTTGGGATTGAGACTTCTTGAAGGGGAAGGTCATGCCACAATGATGTGGTTCGGTGTATTTCTCTCCAAGGTAGTTTAGTCGTGTGCACTATGGTTAGTGCTTGGATAAGTGACCTGCCTATGATCGTTACAAGAGTAGGCCAAACGTGATACAGGACTTCTCCTTACTTTACTTTAATAACAAGGTAACATGCTAGTAAAAAGTAGTCAATGAATTCAAAATTGAAAGAGTTTAATGCAGCATGAACAGTTAAAAGGAATTATTTAGTTTTCTTGCCATATATCAAATTTCTCATACAACAACATAAATAAAACTAGATATATTTTTCTCTGGAACTGTATAGAAACTACAGAAAAAATATGCAATTTTTAGCATTTGAATAAAAAGTAGGTCCTTTTGCAATAGGTAACTCTGTCTATCTTTATTACTACTGTACAGTGCATCAGATAATTATGTCATCATCATACCGAGTTGAATACCAGTCCGCGTAATCAGTACATGCTACTGATCATGTTACATTACAAGAAGTCTTCACGAAACTCTGGTGCGAAACCTAAGAATAAATTAAGAGACTACATTGTCTATTGAGGAAATACAGTGAATTTTTTTTTTCTTACTTTTTTCTTTCTTCTTTACTTATGATTTGCCATTTGATTCAGTGATAAATCATTTTTTGAACTTTGGTGAGATTAAAAAAATCTCAATTGCTCCCTTTAAAAGGGCTAAAGAAGAAAGACAAACATAAATATAAAAACATTTCTAGTGGTACATGTATTTCCTTAATGGACTTGATAGACTCTTAAGGTATTTTTAGATTTCATGCCAGAATTTGGTATCTGTGAATGTTATGTGATCAATAATATGCATTCTTTTATGTTGGATCATATTCAAATGAATAAGTACGATGACATCACATTTGATCTTATAAAAATAGACTGAGTTACCTATAGTGACTGTACCAACCACTTATTTGAATACCAAATTAGCAACTTTTTACTGTATGTAACTGCCTTCATTATTTACATTTTACTAGAAAAATATGTTTTGTAGTATTTATTAGTGTTCAAAGAAATATTTTAACTTGCAGCAATAGAATTCTTAAAAGACCCCTTTAAAGAACACAAAGAAAGTAACTGTTTGCCACAAAATCTAGAGTTTTAACGGCATTGAGTAAGAAAGCGCTTGAACATATTGTGGGAAAAGAAGAAATTGCCGATAACCAACATTTTCCTCTTTTCCAACAATGTTTTGCTAACATTTCAAAAAAAACCCAGTCATTTGAGTCACACGAAATTTGCTATCTTCAAAATGCATTCAATTTGGAAGTTTAAATTTTGTCATTAAGTAAAGGGTTAACCTTTATCACACAATCCCGACTTTTAACAACCTTTATGTAAAAGACCTTTGAAAACATTATGGGAAAAGGAGAAAAGGCTGGTAACCAGCATTTCCCCTTTTCCTACAATGTTTTCTACCTTACAAAGGACAAATTTTGTCATTTGGGCTACCTTTAATTTGTCGTCTGCAGCTGCTTTCTATTTGGACCAGTTGTTTAGTTAAGAGTTAAAGAACATATAAAAGTTGGTACATTATTCCTTTTGTAGAGGCTGCAGCAATCTCCCTCTGGAAAGTTGTACCAAGTCCAAATGTTTTATTACAACAAATTGAAAGTGGTAACAATAAAGCAATGTTACAGAAATAAATAGCAGAGTTGCATGACGGAATCTGTAAATTTTTGCTGACAAGTATCTAGATGACATTTTTATGCAATGGCAACATAAAGATGGTAATCATGACTGAAAAAGTGATTAGGCCTGACAAGCTACTTTTACATTACCAACTGTCACAAGGGAACCTGATAGTCTTGTTACAATAATAGTCTTATGGATGGGATGAAGTCTTCTTTTTTGCCCTTTCTCAATAGACTTTATAATGTTTCATGCTGTTGGCAACATTCTTTTTTTCCTTGTAGCAGACACTGTAGATTCAGATCATGCTGTAAAGACTATGAAGTATAAGCTTAGACTTGTACTGGGTTGTTCAGGTAGAGTATTTTGAACCAATTCCCTTGATAATTATGGTCTGCTATTCTGATGTGGGCTATTCTTTCAGCAATATCAAATTGCAACAAATTATTCACTCATCCACTAAACTTTGGTAGTAATAAGATATTGTTTGTCCATTTTTTCTAGCCTTTATATGAGAGACCTGCCCCAAAATGAAACAAGAGCAAGGAAAGGCAAAATTGTTCTGCCGAGCGGGCCGTGCAGTAACTGTTATTCTATTACTTAGGAGTGGTTATTTGATATGTCGATCTTACGCAGATTTTTGCTGGTATTAGATTTCGGAACAAATATGTATACACGTGTAAGACAGTAAATACGGTAGTGACAAAAGTGAGGTTAAGGTGTATTAGCTAAAACTGAAATAGAATAGGTGCAAGTGTAAATGACAGTATATTTCGTTCAGGTCAAACCGATATCATAGTACAGTGTGAGTGCACATGTGTCGTTACGCATGATGTATTTGGTTCTGGTTAGAATGATCACGGTAAGCAGATTTGCTTTACAAATCCACTAAAAAGTCTGTAAGATATAAGTTAAAACTTAATTAAGTTTCATCATTTCAGTGGACACAAAGTAAAAGTTGTATGATTTCAGTAGACACAAGGTACAAATTGTGTCATTTCAGTAGACACAAAGTACAAGTTGTTTTTATCATCAATTAAGTGGACACAAGTACAAGTCGTATAGTTTCAGTGGACACAAAGTACAAGTTGTATAGTTTCAGTGGACACAAATTACAAGTTGTATTGTTTCAGTGGACACAAATTACAAGTTGTATAGTTTCAGTGGACACAAAGTACAAGTTGTATTGTTTCAGAGGACACAAATTACAAGTTGTATAGTTTTAGTGGACACAAATTACAAGTTGTATCATTTCAGAGGACACAAATTACAAGTTGTATAGTTTCAGTGGAAACAAAGTACAAGTTGTATTGTTTCAGAGGACACAAATTACAAGTTGTATAGTTTCAGTGGAAACAAAATACAAGTTGTATAGTTTCAGTGGACACAAAGTAAAATTTGTATAGTTTCAGTGGAAACAAAGTAAAAGTTGTATAGTTTCAGTGGACACAAAGTAAAATTTGTATAGTTTCAGTGGACACAAAGTACAAGTTGTATAGTTTCAGTGGACACAAATTACAAGTTGTATTGTTTCAGTGGAAACAAAGTAAAAGTTGTATAGTTTCAGTGGACACAAATTACAAGTTGTATAGTTTCAGTGGACACAAATTACAAGTTGTATAGTTTCAGTGGACACAAAGTACAAGTTGTATAGTTTCAGTGGAAACAAATTACAAGTTGTATAGTTTCAGTGGACACAAATTACAAGTTGTATGGTTTCAGTGGACACAAATTACAAGTTGTATAGTTTCAGTGGACACAAATTTCAAGTTGTATAGTTTCAGTGGACACAAATTACAAGTTGTATAGTTTCAGTGGAAACAAAGTAAAAGTTGTATAGTTTCAGTGGACACAAATTACAAGTTGTATAGTTTCAGAGGACACAAAATACAAGTTGTATAGTTTCAGTGGACACAAATTACAAGTTGTATAGTTTCAGAGGACACAAAATACAAGTTGTATAGTTTCAGTGGACACAAATTACAAGTTGTATAGTTTCAGAGGACACAAAATACAAGTTGTATAGTTTCAGCGGACACAAAATACAAGTTGTCTATTTTCAGTGGACACAAAATACAAGTTGTATAGTTTCAGTGGACACAAAGTACAAGTTGTATAGTTTCAGTGGAAACAAAGTAAAATTTGTATAGTTTCAGAGGACACAAAGTATGAGTACTTGACTTGAGGAAATGAGGTTCTTGATTCAAGGTATGACTTCGTCATTATACATTATAGAACAATATAAGCAATTTAAGTTATCAAACCCATCACATCTTGGATCTGAGAATACTCAAATGACTGATCTGCAATTGTCAGGATTGTGTTAGAGGCAAAATAATGATTCCAGATTGAACAGAAAACAAGTGTTGTTAACCCTTTACTACACAATCCCGAGTTTTAACAACCTTGAGGAAGAAGCCTTTTGAAAACATTTGGAAAAAGGAGAAAATGCTGGTAACCACCATTTTCTCCTTATCCCACAATGTTTTCTACCCTATCAAAGAAAAATCTCATCACTTGAGCCACATTGAAATTGTCGTCTACAAATGCTTTCACTTTGGACGTGTCTAACATTTTGTCCTTTGGTAAAGGGTTAAATAGATGAAAAAGATGATCAACAACAGTTTAGCTGGCATTCTTTTTACCCTTAGGAAGCCAAATAAGCCCAACATACATTTTGAAAATAAGACCCCAAATAATTATATGCATATATGTATACCATTTCATGGCTACTTTTGTCTTTAGTGCTACATCAAAGCATGTTTTGAGCAGTCTGATCTTGATCTACATAGGCTGCAAAGTCAACTGTAGTTGTGAAAGGCACTTTAACCCTTTATCATACAATCCCAAATTTTAACAACTCTGGGAAAGAAACATTGAAAACATTGTGGGAAAAGGTCGGAAATTGCTGGTGACCAGCATTTTCTCCCTTTCCTACAATGTTTTCTACCCCTTTGAAGAAAGATACTATAACTTCACCCACATTCAATTTGTTACCTGCAAAAGATTTCAATTTGGACAAGTCTAAAAACTTTTAGTGTGGTAAAGAGTTAAGCAATAATTTAATTCCTAGCTGACCAGGATGAGGTCAGAGGTGAACTGCAATCTTACATGTAGATTGGAAAAGTTGTAGGGCATGCATGCATGTAGGCTTCAACTTCAGCTTGAAAATGTTCAATACCTTACTTTGAATCAAAATTGATATTTTTATGAATGTGATTGAGCATATAGATAGATATTACGAAAAGCAAAATCTAGCTTGAGTTTAGGAACAGACCACAAAAGGTCAAGGTTATTGTTGTTGAAAATAAACAAATATAATGTTTCTGCTCAATAAGCCATGTTTGTATTAAAGTTAATATGAGAAGAAAGCTGTTATAAATATGAAAAGCTAAGCTAAGAATGATGGTTGGGATAGTATTCCAAAGGAAAATGGTTACTGGTATGGACATAGAAAAGGAAGTTGGCTGCCAAAGAAACAGCCTCCACATCATTATTACATTTAGATTTCTACTAAAGAGAGTGGGTGAATAAAAATCCCTGTGAAAAAATAAAATGCTAGGACATACCTTTTCTTTTTCCATGTTATTTTCCAGAGCTTCAGTATAGACTCAGTTTCACACAATAAGCATCTAAAAATGGGTTATTCTATAACATAATGATTATTACACACAGATTTCTATGGTACAATATTGGGCCCAGTGAGATGATCATTAATCTTAATTACAGGTCTTATTCTGACAGAATTTGATAGAAATAGACATAAAATCTAGATTGCTCTAGGCTTTATTAACAAGATAAAATAACAACTTTTTATTGGCAAGCCGTGAAGCTTTGGATCTTAAGGCACAGATACTGTGCAAAAATCAAAATTTCTGAGTTTCATGCACTGGCAAATTCATTTACCGGTAGGTTGTTGAAATGCTTTGGAGTTCCCAAATTTATTCTAAAATTAAACACCTTGCATTTGCAAAACCCACAAAACAAGTCAACAGACATAGATGAACAAACCAAAATTTTTCTTTTGGGCTCCTTGTTCTAAAATCATTGCTGCCCAAGAACAAGAGAAACCATGTTGACATGTCTAAAGCTAACTGGAACGTGCTTCTGTGGTTATCTTTCATTTTGTTATTTGAAGGATGCAGAAGTGAGATAATGATTGTAACCAAATAATCCCTCTTCTCTTTTTTTTTTGTCAAATTAAGGATGATATAAAAGTAACATACATACAATAATTTTATGTTAAATAGTTAACTTTCTTACCAAATTTGTCCTTAAACAGATATAATTAGTATTACTTTTACCATATTTGGATCCAGTAATAGCTCATATAGTTTTCTTCTAAAGTTTTGTACATCAATTAATATCAATATTGCTGATGAAATCAATTATTTATGAAATAGCTTTAAATACCCTGCACAAGAAAGACATTCTATTGTAATTGCAGTATTTTGACAGAAAAAGCGAATTAAGCTGAAACCATTGGATATTTCACCATGCTTGTGAAATAAGGTCTACAACCACCATCAATCACTCTCAAGGATTACTTTCCTGAAACCTAAACAGAAAATCCTGCAAGTTTGGAGTAGTTCTAAAGATAGACCATGTATGTCACCCAAAAACTCATGTAAGCAGGATTAGCTCATGTGGTCGAGTACAGAATTTGTAATATCAGGATACTTGAGGATATAGGTTTGATTCCACAGTTGGCTAAAATTACTGATTGTTTTTCAGATAAGAACTTTAAATCGAGCTCCCCTGTGATGGTACTACACACAGCGCATGTTAACCTTTTACCAGAAGACATAATTTTAGCCTTTTCCAAATTGAAAACATTTGCAGATGACAATTTCAATGTGGCTCAAATGGTGCATTTTTTCTTTGATAGGGTAGAAAACATTGTGGGAAAAGGAGAAAATTACGGTTAACAACATTTCCTCATTTTCCCACAATGTTTTCAAGGGTCCTTAAAAGGTGGCATTGTGCAGTTAAGGGTTAAAGAACCATACATAACTTAGGCTGTATCTTTATCTTGCACTATCCCACATTAAAATGATGGACTGCCATTATGGGGGTGTCACCATAATGGACATCTGCTGGCAACAACACATGAATCCAAAACATGCGAACAAACCCAGAACCTCTGATGTGAGAGGTCAACACTCTACCCTGACATTTCTGTCTCCAACAGAAGTGAACTTACAGTATTTCTGCATTGTAAGGATTTCATTTTACAATCTGATTCGCACACAAGGAAACAAAAAAATGGGAGTGGTCTAGCAAATGTCAGAAAACTTGTGGTTTGAATCAGGAACCAAAAAAGTGACATTTACTGTATATGATGGTCTCAGATTTCTTTCTGTAGGTCTTCATTTCTAGACTGCTTCCTAATTTATCTACTCTCCATCACTTTTAAACTACTATGAAAAAATTAAAAATCAGTCAGTTGAGCAATTTCTACTTTTTCCACAAAGTGTTTTCTTGAATGATAATCCACCCTTTGAACATTACAGTGTCTGTTGTAAGTTCAAAGTCACAAGAATGAAAACTTAGTACAGATTTAGCAGACTCAAGTTCTACTTTCTTAGATTATATCAAATTTTTAAATTTTAGTCTAATGTACTGGTAGTTTAACTCTGTAGCAAATGCTAAAATTAAAGACTTGTCCTAACTGAAAGCACTTGCAGACGAAAAATTTAATTCCATTAAAAAAATGATGCCAGTTGACTTTGGAAGACCAGAAAAGATTGTGGGAAAAGGAGAAAATGCTGGTTACAAGCATTTTCTCCTTTTCCCACAATGTTTTCAAGAGGCTTCTTTCTTATGGTTGTTAAAAGTGTGTGGTAAAGGGTTAATAAGACAGATTTTTTATACCTGACCTCAAAACTACAAAATTTTCCACTGCAAAAGATTTTGCAGAATAAATCAAATAGCAGCTACAATTATGCCTTTGAAAGGTAAGTAACCATAGAAAAAGGAGAAATGTTGGTCAACAGCATATTCTCCTTTTCCCAAACTGTATTCATCATGGCTGTAAAAAACAGAATCTTGGGAAAGGTTCAGGAATTATTTACACCATTATTGTCTCTTTTCAACGCCGCTCTCCCCCTCATGGGGGTGGGGGGGATTAATAGCGGTCAAACAACATAGAATTTCTGAGGATGACGATGACATTGTACCCATAACATTACTGTCCTTAGACATGTACTTTGGACTAGCCAAAGTACATGAAAGTGTTTGATTGCAGTATATGACTAGACACAACCTTGGCCTAACCAGTACTAAAATCTACAGCCTAGTGCTCTTTAACACTTTTGAAACTGCCAGCATCACACCTTGACGGAAACCCAAGACAAAGTTTAACAGAAAGAATAAAACTAAACAGTTCTCAAAGACATGTTCTATACAAAAAACTTCTACTTGCCTGAATTCCTGTCAAAAAGGTTTTTTGATGCTCCCTCCCCCTTGCTTTAATCCTTTACCAAACAATCTCAAGTTTTAATCGCCCTCAGAAAAAAAAGGCTTTTAAAAACATTGTGGGAACAGGAGAACCAGCATCTTCTCTATTTCCCATGCCTTTTACCTCTGAAAGACAAATCCCCTTATTTGAGCCTTATTTAATTTCTTGACTGCAAATGCTTTGAATTTGGGAGAGAGTTAACAATCCTACCAATCAGCTTTAACAATATTAAAATATAACTGCAACAAGCAGGTGTCAAAAGAACACTCTATCTAAACAAGCTGTTAGAAAAAACCTTACCTGTTACCTTAATGATTGCGTGAAACATAAATAATCCATTAGATATGGAAAATAGGCAAAAAAGAATTTCTCAGACAAAAAAACTTAACAAAAAAAATCTGATAAACCTTTGTTACATGAACATAAGGTCACACCAACCTCTTTTTACACTTTTATCAAATTCATGTCATACTTTACTGAAATTAAATTAACCCTTATTCTTATGTTGCTATAACTATGCTGCATCTGAAATAGAAGTCATACTAAACCATTACTGCAAACTAAAATATTTTAAAGGGTAAAAAAATTTCAAATGTTCCTACATCACATTTTGAAAGCAATTCTTTTCTCAGACACAAGAGTGAATAAAGAAATTTCATGGTATTGTTCAATAATTCAAATGTATTGCTAGTAGCGGAAGAAAGAGCCTAACATATGACACACTTAGTCTTGTTTTTTGTCTAAATCTATTTTGTATTCAAATTTGAGAGATTTTGTGTCACATAAATGTGACTTAAGTGGAATAAAACCTCATAAAGTTTCACAGAATACCTTAACTCTTTACCACACCACAAAATTTCAGACTTTCCCAAATTGAAAGCAATAGCAGACAAACTAAATGAGGCTCAAATGATGAAATGAGTTATTTGATGGGTAGAAAACATTGACAGAATGGAGAAAATGCTGGTTATCAGCATTTCTCTTTTCCCACAATGTTTTCAAAACCATTCTTTATTAGAGCTCTCACAAGATGGAATGTTGTAGTAATGTTGCAAGTATTCTCTCATAAAGTTCTTGTATTTTAGAGCCAGAAATCATTCCAGACTGCTTTAAAATTGAATTTGAGCTGAAGAATAAAAGTACATCTAGGTTCATCCTGTACTCAAGAAGCTCAGAAATATTTTTTTTAACGAATATAAGATTGAAGCAATGAACAAAGTTGCTTGGTATGTCAAAAGGAAAATGGTGGAACACTGAAAGCTCTTAACATGCTTCCATAATACTTCAATGTAATAGACTGAACAGACAAAATGAAGTACCAGTTCTCCACTAGTACTTGCACTAATTTTCCAAGAGAGAAATAAATATTCTTGTAACATTTTACAAAACAATCTTGACTTTTAGTGTCCCTGAAGAGAAAAGCTTTGAAAACATTTTGGGGAAAGGATAAAACGCTGGTACCCAGCATTTTCTCCTTTTCTTATGATATTTTCTACAAAAAACAAAAACTTCAATTCCCAGTGTTCCAGTGAAAATAACTTTATGCTCTTTAACCGAGTTAACCAAACACACAATTTCAGTTTATAGAAACAAAACCCAAAGAATTGCAACGTTATGATTGCCTTTATCCACAATGTCTCGGCAAAGCACTCAGTGTAGATAAGTTGATTAGACAGCATGTTTTGCTTAGTCTGATTTTTATCTACACTGGTCCTAAAGGCAACTCAAGTGATAAAAGATACTTTAAGGGTTAACTCTTTACCAAACAAAAAAAATTGTAGAACTGTAGTCCAAATTGCAAGCATTTGCAGACAACAATTTAAATGTGGCTCAAAGAATGGAATTTCTTTTTGATATCATGGAAAACATTACGGGAAAAGGAAAAAACGCTGGTTAGCAGCATTCGGGAAATAATGGTGGATTATGGTTAGAAAATTTCATCGTTTCCACCAGTGAATTTACTGATCGATAAACTCACTGGTATGGAAATACCGACAACTCCCTTGTACTTCGAAAGTCCCAACAAAAAAGGGGTACCAGAAGAATGAAATAAACAGAGTATTCCGGTTTTTTTATTTTTTTGATAAAAGATCGAAATTTATTTCATCTAGTGAACATCATACAGTAATATTTTCACTTGTGGCGGCACCAATCATGAAAATATTACTGATGATGTTCACTCATTGAAATATTTAACTTCGATCTTTCACCCAAAAAAACAAATATTGTCTATATAACTACCTTAGCCTCCCCCCTTTAAAACATGTGTGTTTCAAGAAATTATATCAAGTAACACAAAAAAGCAGTTGATGGAAAGAAAATGCAAACAATTAATATCATTAAGAGTCGCTATGGTAACATTAAGTGTCTTGGCAAATATCTATTATTTCTAAGTAACCAATAAAACATGATAAGCTGTGGAGCCTGCAGTTTTTCATCATTATCTAATACCACTTTGATTAATCCTTTTCCCCAGTACCCTGAACTCTTTACCAAATGACAAAAATTTGTCCAAACTAAAAGCATTTATAGATGAAAAATTAAATGTGTCTGACGTGATGGTATTTGTATTTGTAAGGGTAGAAAACCTTATATGAACAGGAGATAAAGCTGGTTACCTGCATTTTCTCTTTTTCCCTCAATGTTTTCAAAGCCTTCTTCCCCAGGGTCATCAAAATATATAATTGTTTTGTAAAGAGTTCAACAATTTTTTACGGTATCTTTTTGCAGCACATTACATTTAAATAAGTGGCACTCTAGGACAATGGGTTCTTCATCTGAATAAGGCACTATACAAATCAAGTCATCCCATTATCTGGACACATGAAGTCTGCGAATATTACCCTTAGCATTCTGAATGATAGACCTTTTAACCCTTTACCACACAATACCGACTTTTAACAACCTGAGAAGGAAGCCTTTTGAAAACATTTTGGGAAAAGGAGAAAATGCTAGTAACCAGCATTTTCTCCTTTTCCCGCAATGTTTTCTACCCTTTCCAAAACAAATATCAATTTTTTAGCCACATTTATTTTGTTGTCTGCAAATGCTTTCAATTTGGACCAGTCTAAAATTGTGTCGTTTGGTAAAGAGTTAACCCTTTATGACAAAATTTTAGATCAGTCCAAATTAAAAGCAGCTGCAGACAACAAAATAAATGTGACTGAAAAATTGAAATTCATTTTGGGAAGGGTTGAAAACATTGTGGGAAAAAGGGAAAATGCTGCTTACAAGTATTTTCTCCTTTTCCAACAATGTTTTCAAAAGGCTTCTTTCTCAGGGTTGTTATCAGTTAGGTTTGTGTGGCAAAAGGTTAATTGCTTACCGAGCAATTCCATGTTTGAATAACCACGAAGAAGAAGGAGTCTGAAGACATCCAGAGGAAAAGGAGAAAATGTTGCTATTAACCAGCATTTTCTTCTTTTCACCACGTTTTTATACCATTTCAAAGAGAGAAATCATTGTTGAGCAACATCTGATTTGTCGTCTGCAAACCTTTCAAATTGGACAACTCCAAAATTTTGTCACCTGGTAAAGAGTTAACTCTTTACCACACAATGCAAACTTTTAACGACCCATGGAAAGAAGCCTTTTGGAAATATTGTGGGAAAAGGGGAAAAATGCTGGTTACCAGCATTTTTTCCTTTTCCCACAATGTTTTCTACCATATCAAAGAAAAATTGCACTATTTCAGCCAGAATGAAATTGTAATCTGCAAATGCTTTCGAAATTGGACAACTCTAAATTTTTGTCGTCTAGTAAAGAGTTAACTGCCACAGTTATGCCTGACACTTGGAACTGATTGTAACAGAAGTTCTTCCACTTGGGTCTTAATGTTGAGTAAACAGAGAGAAAATTAATGGTACTTATCCTAACAAAGATACTGGTGCCACAGATTTCTCCCCCTGGAATCATTTATATAGCCCTTTACCACACAACAAAATTTTAGACCTGTCCAAATTGAAGGCATTTGCAGACAACAAATTAAATGTGACTAAAAAGGTGAATTTTCTCCTTGGATGTGTAGAAAACATTGTGGGAAAAAGAGAAAATGCTGGTTACCAGCATTTTCACCTTTTCCCATAATGTTTTCAAAAGTCTTCTCCTTCAGGGTTGGATTGTGTGGTAAAGTGACAGCCTTTTATCAACAGACCCCATTGCTTGTAGGACCATGTGAGGGAGGAATGCTCTTCAAACAATGTGGGAAAAGATGAAAATGCTGGTCATCAGCTAACTGCATATCTCACAATGTTCTCTACACTTTTAAAGACAGTTCTCATCATTTTGATTTTGATTTCCTGTCTGCAAATGCTTTTAATACTGGCATGTATAAAATAAGTGATAGCTACCTATATTTCTACGGCACAGGAATGCAATGGAACGGTACCATTACTTTATTTCTTTTGCAGTTCTCAAATGAGTGCTCTTAACTCATTACCACATGGCAAAATTTTGAACTCGTCAAAATTCAAAGCTTTTGCAGACAACAAAATAATTGTGACGCAAAAGTAGAAAGTTTCCTTTGGAAGGGTAGAAAACACTTTGGTAAAGGTGGAAGATGCTAGTAACCAGCATTTTCTCTTCTTCCCAAAATGTTTTCAAAAGGCCTTTTCCTTTGGGTCGTTGAAACTCGGGATTGTATGGTAAAAGGTTAAAGGATAGTTTTTCTATTTTCTAACCATGTATAGCTATTTTTGAGATTTCAGCTGGTTTACCCTCATCATACAATCCCAAGTTTAACTCTTTACCAAATAACAAAATTTTAGGCATGTCCAAATTAAAAGCATTTGCAGACGACAATTTGCCTTTGGTAGGGTAGAAAACACTGTGGGAAAAGGAGAAAATGCTGGTCACCAGCATTTTCTCCTTTTCCCACAATGTTTTTAAAAGGCTTCTTCTTCAGGGTCGTTAAAAGTTGGGATTGTGTGGTAAAGGATTGAACAACCCTGAGAAAGAAGGCATTTGAAAAAATTGTGGGAAAAGAAAAAAAGACTTGTAACCAGCATTTTCCCTTTTTCCCAGAATGTTTCCTATCTTATTTATAACAAATGTGGATCAAATGATGGAATCTGTTAGTGAAAGATGAAAAACATTGTAGGAAAATGAGAAATGTTATCAGCGTTTTCTCCTTCTCCCATAATGCTTCAGGGCAGGGTCATTAAAACTCGGAATTGTGTGGGATGTCATTAAAAACTATAAACAATATATTTCAAAGTATCAATAATTATACAAAATATTCCAAATTATAAAACAGAACAGATAGACAATACCTATACTGTGTTATACAATTTTCAACTAAAAATGTTTGTGAATACAGCAGACACTTGCAGTCAGTAAGGTAGTGATCGAAGGTTTTGGTTGAAACAAAGCATGTGACTGTATTCGGCAACAGCCTTGTCACCCATCAAGGCACTAACCATAATGCATGGTGCCTAACTTCTGAGGAGAGAAAACACCAAACCTCATCGCTGTAAAAGCTAGCTCAACAGCAAGGCATGTTTTAACTGCTTATATATCTAACCTCTCTCTGTGACATGACAAATGCCAAGCATGTTCAGATTAATCCTTTTCCAAAGAAGCCCTGGTTTTCATGTGTCTGCAGTACAAGTCTTTTGAAAACACTGTGGGAAAAGAAGAAATTGCTCGCAATGAGCAATTTTTCCTTTTCCCATAGTGTTTTCTACCCTTTTTGAGAACTTTCTGCAATTTTCATCAAATTTAAAATTGTCGATTGCACACTCTTTAAATTTGGATCAGTCCAAAATTTGTCGTTTGGGAATGGATTAAACTTATTTATTTTACACTGATTATTAAACAAGTTCTTTCAACTTACATATCAGTCACGCTTAATGACTGCTTCTATGACAAGTTCCATAGATTGACCATGCTCATCACAAGATTCGAGCCCGGAACCTTTGATATGAGAAACCCTGCACAAAAGTTGAGTCCTACACTACTGTCAACCAAGCTTCTTTGATCATTTGACAGATAGATATATGTGCAATGGTGGCCCACCGTACATTTATAACAGAATCTGTTGTTACTTAAAGGCCTACAGCTGCCAAAAGTAAACAATGGAGTGGCAAAATGCTTTTGATTTAAATCATACCATTTTAAAGTAATGAAATTATAATGAAGATGACAATCTGTTATTGTACGGTCGTTCCAGGGGTTAGTCAGTGGCAGAAAAATGAATTTTCCAATCAGGTAAACATAAAAGTAAACAAAAGATATAGCAACCAGGAAACTTTAACTAAGATTTAGATTGCATTTTAGGCGACTAATTCACATGGACTTGCCATACAATGACAGATTGTCATCTTCACAATAAGTGACATATTTTCAAAAGGTGCAATTTAAATTTAACCTTTTACCAAACAATCCCAGATTTTAACGACCCTGGGAAAAAGGCCTATTTGAAAACATTGTGGGAAAAGGAGAAAATGCTGGTAACCAGCATTTTCTCCTTTTCCCACAATGTTTTCTAGTGCTTCAGAAGCAAATCCAATCATTTGAGCAACATTTAATTTGTCGTCTGCAAATGCTTTCGATTTGGACTGCTAAAAGAGTTAAATGCATTTAACTCTACCAAACAACAAAATTTTAGACTTGTCCAAATTAAATGTGACTCAAAATTCAAAATCTATCTTGGGAAGGGTAGTAAACATTGTGGTAAAAGGAGAAAATGCCAGTTACCAGCATTTTCTCCTTTTCCCACAATGTTTTCAAAAGGCCTCTATCTCAGGGTCATTAAAAGTCTGGATTGTGTGATAAAGGGTTAAACACCTGCATTGTTTACATTTGGCAGCTAAATGGCCTTTAAGGATGAAAAATGCTTTTTTAAAGAAACAGAAAAAAATCCAATTCTAGAACTTTCTGAATTTAGTTAGTGGCACAATATCACATGTTGTTGACAAAAAAGTATAAAGTCAACCAAAGAAAAATTTTAGTGTCAATCCAATTGCATGCTAATTTAAGCCATGGAGACCAAGGAAAGATCGTAATAAATATTGCTGTGTAATTCAGTGCAATTCTTTTTTCATGTATATTGGTCAAAGTTCAAATTTCAAAGTCAGAATGAATAATGACCAATGCAATAAGTGATTGACGGCTGGGAATAACTAAAATAACAGTGAAAATAGCATTAATAACTATTAAGTTATTGATTCCGCCATATCATGATATAACCACCAAATCTAGGGAACTTAACTCTTTACCAAACAACAAACTCTTTGACATGTCCAAATTGAAAGCATTTGCAGATGATAAAATGGATGTCTCCACATGCTATTGTTATCTTAGTTGATACCCGTTACGAAAGTAAATGAAGAGCAAGCTGAATTTTGCTTACAAATAGATGAGTTTGAAAACATTTTGGACAATATGAATTAATGTCCTCTGAACGAAAAAAAAAACCCTATCCAAATTGAAAGCATTTGCATAAGACATAATTTTTATGTTTCTTGAATAATTGGATTTATCTGTAGAAAACATAATGGGAAAAGGAGAAAATACTGGTTACCAGCATTTTTCCCCAAAGTCTCAAAATGTTTTCAAGAGCGCTTTCCTTCAGCTTGTTGAAACTTAGGATTGTGTGGTTAAGGGTTGATACAGGGATGAATGTGAAAGCATTGTGGTAAAAGAAGAAATTGCTTTTAACAAGCAGTTTGTTTTCAGAATTGACCAGCTGCGAGACAAAGTGATATGTAGGTGGTAGATTCTTAACCCTTTTTCCCACGGTCCAGGGTCTGTATTCACCAACCATTCTTAACAATTTTAGTCTTATTCTCAAAGATTTTCCAAATTTGAAAGTAACACAACTTCTGATTGGCTAAACCAAATGGTTTAGCCAATCACATGTTGTGTTATGTTGAAATTTGGAAAATTCTGAAGAATAAGCCTAAGAACCTTCTTGAAAATGGTTTGGTGAATTCGGACCCAGAGGTTCAACGACCGTTAAGAAGAGGGCTTTTTGTACAAGATGCTGGAAACCAGCACCTCTTCTTTTTCCCACAATGTTTTCTACTCTTCCAAAGAAAAATTCAATCCTTTAAGTCTTTACCACACAATCCCGACTTACAACTCTTCACCAAACGATAAAATTTTAGACTGCTCCAAACTGAAAGCGGTTGCAGACGACAAAATAAATGTAACTCAAAAATTGAAATTTGTTTTAGGAAGGGAAGAAAACATTGTGGGAAAAAGGGGAAAAGGTGGTTACCAGCATTTTCTCCTTTTCCCTCCATGTTTCAAAAGGCTTCTTCCTCTGGGTCGTTAAAAGTCAAGATTGTGTGGTATAGAGTTAACTACCCTGAGAAAGATGCCTTTTGACAACTTTGTGGGAAAAGGAGAAAATGTTGGTAACCAGCATTTTCTCCTCGTCCCACAATGTTTTCTAGCCTCCCCAAAATGATTTTCAGTTTTTAAGTTACATTTATTTTGTTGGCTGCAAATGCTTTCAATTTGGACTAGTCTAAAAATTTGTTGTTTGGTAAAAGCTTAAGAAACATTTAACATGTCCTCTAAACATGCTTTCATTTCACAAGTTAAGGGTTCACAAAAGTTGATTTTGGCAGTCCTGATTGATATCTAACTCTTAGCCTGCCAGACCATGCTGTAATTAAGACGATGATTTTCCACTTCAAGTGTAACCTCATCAAAGTCAAGGACCCCCTTACAGTGGTTATTAGTGTCTTAATTCATGGTAATATAACTGTAATATGAATGGTCCTTCTTTCTAATTGTCTTTGATAACACTTAAACCAGTCTCCTTGATTCCCTTACCAGATGTTTTAATTTTTTCATGTTTTCCTGATTTAAAACAGAAAGGAATGCATTGGAAATAGCAAATTTATGTGAAGAAAAACAGCTATTATATTCAAAGATATTGTAAGACTGACCATTTTTTTTTCACTTGATTCTTTCAATATTTTCAAACTGTCCCTCCCTTGACATACCAGTATTGGGGTTGTCACAGATGTATGTAGACTTTTCCTACACTATGACTATTTCAAAACATTTTAATACCAAAGTTCCACAACATATTATTGGATGTTTGATTAAATTACATGCTACAAATATCATAAAAAGATACATAGAATGAGTTAAAAGTTACAAAGGACTATATAATATAGGATTAATTCACGTTTTTGAGGTTGCTAACATTTGCAGAGGCCTAAAAAATGGTTTAAAGCCCGAGTGCGAAGCACAAGGGTGTTTAACCATTTTGAGGGCCTCTGCGAATGTAAACGACCAAAAAAATGTGAATTAACGCTATTATTGCATATAATAAATGTATTTTAGCAATAATTTGCAACAAAAGCAAAAAACATTTCAATAGAAATGCAAACAAATGGACTCAAAATGTACCAGACTTGTACTGGTCAAAACCGAAATTTGAAGATGAAATTTTTGTTACAGTCCTATGCCACTGATTTGATCTCTCGCTGTAATTCACTTCTAATGATATTTAGTACATGGCAGACTTTGGTGGATTAACTTGCACAGTTTTGGATCTATTACAACTAGGATAAATGAGTGGATAAATGACATTTCTGTAACTGAAAGACGTCAAAGGGATAGTTATCAAGCGAAGGAATTGCCGACCATGTTATGAAAGTGGGTGGGATGTAGAGTGCATCACTGTTGATTTTTTGCTTAGATCTCGATAATACTGAGATACTGTGTAAGATTTTGTTTATAGTGTACTAAAATCATCAAAGACAAGCCATAATAAGGATCTAATATGGTACAACGTTCTGCATACATTGTTTACAAGGTAGGCTCTGATGGAAGATATTTAAAGTACAAAGCTGGGCGTTAATGGCACATGATTTTACCGATTAATACACATTTTCTCCCGTAAACGGCCAGTTTTTCCCCTTTAATAAATGCTCATAAAGGCCCGGAAACTTACGTTTTATGCAATAATAGTTAATAGTTGTGCTATGAGGAAAAGTCTACATGCTTACAGGACAATTCTCATACAAATTGATGACATTAATGTTCCTACAAATATGCATTACTTCTGACTCTTTAAGTCTTCCATCAATGCAGTTCTAAATGGAGCATTTATTTTTTTACAACAATTATTGTAGCATATTGTATTTACAATCATCATAGCCCAAAAATTATCTTCATTGTAAAAATGTTCACTGTACATCATGCATTCTAACATTATGCTTCTATTTTGTGTTTCATTCAAAAGTCGAGAATTCAAAGTGAAAATACAACATCAGTTCAAGCTTTTTTTAGATACAAGTGTAACTAAATTTTGTTATGCCATTATGGACAGAACACACAAGTTGAATTGAGAAAACTAGGTTGGTTCCTAGAAAAACACAAAACTCTCATTTTTTTCCCATTTACCTGAACTTAAAAAGTCCATTCAAACAACATTCAAATTCTTGTACAATGCATTATTAACATCAATGTCATTTCTGAAGCAGATGATGTGTTTCAACCCACTATCTCCTAAAACGAATTGGCAGCAGCTACTTTCAAAAGACCATTATGTGTTCACTGGTAAAGCGTCAAGGCAAAAGGAAAAATCTTAATTTTAATCATTTCTCCTTTTAACACAATATTGTAAAAAAGCTGCCACAAGTGAAAAACTGATTCTTCTGCAAGAGGTAAACATTCCAGAAGAAACATTTTCAGAGATCAAGGACAAACCAATTACCTCATAATCCAATTTTAGCAATACCAAAGAGCTTCGCAACCAGCGAAAAGAAAATGATTATAGCATAAGAAAAGCATCAAGACAAAATTTTAACCCTTTAGGCGAGAGTTTTTTAATTTTTTGTTTTACCGATTTTCTTCATGAAAAGTTAGGGACAGAGGACGGAAAAAAAATAAAAATCCAAACAAGGACACATTCAAATTGCTTTCTTTTGAACTATTTCTCTTTATCTTTAACCAAAACATCCTGTTTTTAAGCAAACCCTAGGAAAAGGGCTTTTGAAAACATTGTGGGAAAAGGAGAAAATGCTACTGACCAGAATTTTCCGCTTTTCTCTCTTTGCAAGACAAGTCCCATCATATGAGGCAAATTGAATTCATATCTGCAAACTCACCAGTTTTAGCTCACTGGCCGAAAGCCAGCAAATTTCGGTCATGACCCTGTGTCTATCCTTGTGTCTGTCGGTCAGTGCATGCATGTATGCGTGCGTGTGTGTATGCGTGCTTGGATTAACTTTTATTGCAAACATGTTCTCTGAAACTACCCATCCAATTTTGATGAAACTTAACAGAATTCTGAATCTCTTAAAACAATTTTGATTCCAATATAAAGTCTGGTTAGTAGTATAGGAGGGTAGCATATCCCATTTTGGGCTACGCTAACCTCCCTGGAGCAAATTTTGGGCCATAACCACCTACATGGCGGGTCGGATGGCCCCAAAAGACCGGTCAAAATGTCAAACCGGAAGTAGATGTCCGCCATCTTTGACGCGGCTGGGGGTCCTTTTTAACCATGGTCTGTGAAAAGGGGGCTTAATGCATCTGCGCGCACGCATGCATGGATCGTAATGACATGGCTCAAGCAGAGACTATCATTGGACTTAGGCTTTTCTCTGTCATCTTTGGACTTAGTTTTTTCTTCATCTTCGTTCACCTTAGGCTTTCTCTATTGTCCTTTTTTAACCATGGTCTGTGAAAAGGGGGCTTAATGCATCTGCGCGCACGTGCACACGGATCGTAATGACATGGTTCAAGCAGAGACTATCGTTGGACTTAGGCTTTTCTCTGTCATCTTTGGACTTAGTCTTTTCTTCGTCTTCGTTCGCCTTAGGCTTTCTCTATTATTGTTGGACTTAGTCTTTTTTCACGATATGGGCTATAAACCTCCTCACGCTGGTTCAGGCAGAGACCATCGTTGGACTTAGTCTTTTTCTCCATCTTTGTTCGCCTCAGTCTTTCTCTATCACCATCAGACGCGGGCAATATGCCCCAAATTTTGTTGAATTTTGTCGCAAAACCGACAATTTGACCCTTTTTCCCTTAACTCTTCTAAAACCCATTTGTTTTGTTCTATAACCCTTTTGCTTTCTTCTAATGGACAAATTTTCTTCTAAAGCCCTTACGCTGGTTCAGGCAGAGATCGTCGTTGGACCTAGACTTTTCTCTGTCATTGTTGGACTTAGTCTTTTCCCCACGATATGAGCTATATACCGTATCATGGTTGAATTAGTCAGACAAGATTTGTCTCCCTTTGTGCTATACACAGTCGGTTGAGTGACTCAGGCAAAGACCATCGTTGGACTTCGTCTTTTTTTTCCACGACATGGGCTATATTCCCTCCTCACGCTGGTTCAGGCAGAGACCATTGTTGGACTTAGTCTTTTTTCCACGACATGCACTATATAACTCTCCTAACACTGGTTCAGACAGAGAACATTGTTGGACTTAGTCTTTTTCTTCGTCTTTGTTCGCCTCAGGCTTTTCTCTATCACTGTCGGACTTAGTCTTTTCTTTGACTCCTAGCAGTATGATCTTTAGACATTGCCTGACTATATGATCTGAGTGGGGGTTTTTCCGGCATTTCCCGGAAATCAGTTCGTCTAGACTTACCCGACCTTAGACTTATTCATCCCTAGTTTTATTCGTCCCTAGTTTTTATCTGTAAACTTTTTTTAATTGTAAAATTTTTTATCTGAATTTTTTATCCGAAATTTTTTAATCGTAAAAGTTTTTTAATTCAAAAAATTTTTTGTCTTTTTTAATCGAATAATTTTGTCTGTAAGTTTTTCTATCAATAAAAGTTTTTCTGTCTGTGAGATTTTTTTATTTGAAAAATTTTGTCTGCAACTTTTCTCTACAAGTTTTTCTATTGCTAAAAGTTTTTCTCTCTGCAAGATTTCTTTAATCGAAAAAATTTGTCTGCAAGTTTTTCTCTTTGCAAGATTTCTTTTATCGCTAAAAGTTTTTCTCTCTGTGAGATTTTTTATTTGAAAAAATTTTGTCTGCAACTTTTCTCTTTGCAAGATTTCTTTTATCGCTAAAAGTTTTTCTCTCTGTGAGATTTTTTATTTGAAAAAATTTTGTCTGCAACTTTTCTCTACAAGTTTTTCTATTGCTAAAAGTTTTTCTCTCTGCAAGAATTTTTTTAATCGGAAAAATTTGTCTGCAAGTTTTTCTCTTTGCAAGATTTCTTTTATCGCTAAAAGTTTTTCTCTCTGTGAGATTTTTTATTTGAAAAAATTTTGTCTGCAACTTTTCTCTTTGCAAGATTTCTTTTATCGCTAAAAGTTTTTCTCTCTGCAAGATTTTTTTTAATTGAAAAATTAGCTGCTCCATATTTGATTTTTTCTCGTCTTGGTATACTTTATGATTTATTCGCACTACTCGAGAAACGAGAGTCGAATGATTATAGGAAAAAATCTGTTTGCATTTTATAGCTTGGTGGAGGGATTGACCTGCTTTTTGTCTTGGAATTAAGAGCACGGTCCTGGGGTTGAGCATGTAGATAGAACATAACATTTTATATGATCTATCTACAATTTCCAAGACTGATCTTTTTGGAAGAAATGATTGAATAAAAATGCTTTCATTGTTATTTATGTTGTCATTTTATTATTAATCCTTAAAGAGAAAAGTAAAGAAATCATGGAGGTGGATGTACAAGCTATTTTATTTCAACATCCTTGTAATATTTTCATCACAGGCCCGAGTGGTTGTGGAAAAACAGTCTTTGTTCATAAATTAATTGACTATCGAGAAGATTTGTTCAATATCGTTCCTGAAAGAGTTGTCTGGTGTTACAAAGAATGGCAGTATGCTTACAATCTTATGCAGGAGAAATTCAATTCGCAGTTTGAATTAATAAAATTCGTGGAAGGAATTCCTGACGATGAAAACGAGATTGTCAGCGATGTATCTATTCCGCATTTAATCGTCTTTGATGACATGCTGGGTGAAAAAGATGAGGAAAAAATTAAACTTTGGTTTACAAGAAAAGGACATCACCGTAATGCAAGCGTGATTTATATCACACAAAATATGTTTCAACAGTCGAAATCGAGTCAAACCATCAGTCTTAATTCAAGATACATGATTTTATTTCGAAATGAACGAGATAAAAATCAGATTAAAACACTAGCTCACCAAATGCAAGCTCCACATTTGCTGTCTGCTTATGAAGACGCTACATCGATGGATCATGGATATCTTGTCATAGATTTTCATTCACGAACAAATAAAGAATTAAGACTGCGAACAGATATATTTCATCATTATGAAGAAGATGAAAGAGGTCCCCAACCGTTTATTCCCCTGCTTAATTGTTATAATGTTTTTTAAAATAAAAATGACTTCATTTTAATTTATATTGTCATTCTATCAATAGGCGACAGTGAGTAAACATGGCTTTACCATCCACGCCAACTTCGATTTTATCTGCTTTGCGAAATTTAAGTCAACAAACCAATAGATATGAAAGAGAATCTGTGTTGAAAGCAGGTTTAAAAGAAATTTTAAAATGGTTTACGTTGGCAGCACAAAACATCATTGAAAATAAAATCAAATTACCAAAACAAACCACCATGTATATGACAAAACATAGAGCAGATATCGAGCAGTTAGCAGATCAGAATATTGATGAAGAGATTAAGCGTAGAATTATTTTAAAACCTGGAGGTGGTGGATTTCTAGGTGGTGTTATTATCAGAAGTTTACTGAGATGGGATGGAACAAAAACCGTTAGGAAATTTGGGAATGAAAGACAACCTTGAAAACGTGTTCCGTGAAAGAGGAAATCTCTGAAGAAGAAAAAATCTCCAAAGAAGAAAAAATCTCAAAAGAAGAAAAATCCCCTGTAAACGCATGCAAGAACTACCACTTCACCACCTATGATTGATGAAAGATTTGTTACTATGCGAAGACCTGTAGGAAGTAGCATTTCAGAACATCAACGCTATCCGAAATCCAGAAAGGAACTATTAAGTGAAAGATTGCAAAAACTCAGAGCAAAATATTCACAATTTATAGAACCGGGGAAAAGAATGAAGTTTCAACCCATTCCATCCGCCTCATGGTCTCCAAATACATTAGCTAAATATAAAAAAGGTAAAAGGGAAGAAGATCGACTGTTTGAGGATACGATCCAATATAACCTTGACACAGGGAAATATCGTGTTGACTATGACAATCGCCTGATTCACCTTGGTGGTCGAAAAACCATACTTCTGCCCGACAGAGTCTCAGATGAAGAAGAAGAAGAAAACAAGGATGGAGAACTCACTGATTCCGATTCGTAGTTTTTCTTAAAAGTAATTCTGACTGTAAAAGGCAGTATGTTAAAAAGTTTTCTTTTGTAAAAAAGACAGTATGATAAAACATCAAGTATAAATGATAGTGACATGGAACTTTTATTTTCATCTGATGTGAAATAGTGATAAAGTCAACATGAAGAAAACACCTCTGATAAAAAAACACGGCTCGATGGTTATGGCCATGATGCAGGCCACACCAAAAATACGTAAAAAGCTTGTCAAAGATTCACCCTCAGAAGCGATAAGGTGTATATCGGAATGCTGTCATAATGTTTTAAAAGGCAATGTACATTTATCACCAGATCAGAAGAAGAAGTTGTATTCAAGCCGACAACATCTCAGACGTTTAGCTTCAAAATCGGTCTCTGTAAAAGATAAAAAACAAATTTTAAATCAAAAAGGTGGATTTCTTTCATTGCTTGCACCTGCATTATTACCTTTGTTAGGAAAAGCCGTTATCGGAGGAATAGGAGGAGCTCTAAAAGCCTTGTAGATAAAAAATTTTCAATGAAAAAAAAATCTTGTAGATAAAAAAATCATGTCTGTTAGAAAAATGGTTATCGTACCTTACCAGGTCTTAGAAAATATGAAACGATGGAAAGCCGAACAAGCTCAAAAACCTCGTTTACCACCTAATCCACAAGTTGCAGATGCATCACATCTTCGGCGAGATATGAGTCAAATTTTACAAAGTACCGATCTGTCAGAAACAGAAAAGGCTCAAAGATATGGCGAAACTTTGATTAAGTTACAAAATTCGCTTCAGAAAACAAAACCAACTTCGATCAATTTTCTTCCAAAAACTGATGATGGTGTACAGGGATCAGTATCTGTTGGACTGCAATCTGTTGCCTTTATGATCGAATTTTGAAAAGTGTGCCAAAAACCATGAAAAGAAAAGCTGAATTATGTTTGAGTATGATAGAAGACAACGATAATTTAACTTGGGACGAACAAGGGGTGGTGTCATATAAAGTTACACGCATTCATGGTTCCAATATCATTGATCTTGTCAATGATGTGATACGTCAAAGAAAAGGCATCGAGCCCAGAGGATGGAAAACATTTTCAAAGGCATTACATGAAAGCAATATACCTCAAGAAGTTATTGGCAATTTGAACAGATGGAAATGGATGCAAAAAGTCCATGATAAATCACCGAGTAAATCATTGAGCGAAGATGAAGAATCCCATGCAGAATCCTATGGAGATTCCGATCACTTATTTCACACACCAAAAAGCGTACGAAAAAGTACTAAGTTATCTCCTATAAAAAGAAGTATGAAAAGAATAAAAGAAAAATCTCCATACATGAAACCTGAAAAAAGAGAACGATTGAAGCAATTCTATGTTAAAGAACTGCTAACTCCCCCAAAGTCTATAAAAAAGACTCCGACCCGTACAACACTTCAGTCATGGGAGGCATGGTAAAGTCAAAGCTTGATTATGTGTTAAGAAAGTTGTTTTATGATCCTATAAGTACTGTCGCATTTAGTGGGGTAAAGCAATTGTATCACGCTGCGAAGTCTGTTATGAAAGGAATAAGATACAAAGATGTTCAAGAATGGTTACAGGGTGAATCCACCTACACCTTACACAAACCGATTCGTCGTCGTTTCAAAAGACGAAAAACTATTGTAGGTGGTATAGATTATCAATGGCAGGCTGATTTGGCTAACATGCAACATTTAGCAAAACAAAATGATAACAAGAAATATTTACTTTGTGTGATTGATGTGTTTTCGAGATTTTCATGGGTTATCCCTATCCCAAATAAAATGGGTAAAACTTTGATCAAAGCATTTCAATCTATCGTTCAAAACGAAGACCTTTAGCGCTTCAAACAGACAAAGGTTCGGAATTTAAAAACAAATCGTTTCAAGACTACTTGAAAAAGAATCAGATTCATTTTTTCACCACTGAAAACCCAGAGACAAAAGCAAGTATTGTTGAAAGATTTCAATGAACTTTGAAAACGAGAATGTGGAAATACTTTACGTACAAGAAAACAAGGCGTTACATTGACGTATTGAATTCTTTAGTTAAGAATTACAGTCATACTTTTCACAGAAGTATAAAAACATCTCCTGTAATGGTAACGAAATCCAATGAGGCAGAGATTTCAAGAAATCTGTATCCTCAATTACCAACAAATGTAATGACAAAAAAGCCGAAATTCAAAATTGGAGATCATGTTCGAATCAATAAAACAAAACGTACATTTGATAAGGGTTATTTGCCAAATTGGACGCAAGAAATATTTGAAATCAGCCATGTCAACAAAACATTTTCGCCTATTACCTATAAAGTAAAAGATCTACTGGGAGAACAGATTTTAGGAACTTATTATGAATATGAACTTCAATTAATAAAAGATGATGATATTTATGAGATTGACTCAGTTCTTGATAGACGCACAAGACGTAAGGGTAAAAAATTAATCAAAGAAATAAAAGTCAATTGGAAAGGCTATCCAAAAAAATTTCAAAGTGGGATACCAGAATCCTATTTGGTGTAATCCTATTTTAGTGTTTTGAAAAAATCTTTTCTTATAAAAAGATAAAAAAAAATCTTATAACATAAGAAAAGTTATAAAAAGTCAGTACATTCATGATGAATCCACAGTCAAACATCGAGTGTGGAACAGAAAAGTCTGGAACAGAAAAGTTCGGAATAGAAAGCATCGATAGCAGTAGTAGTACCAGTAAGAACTACAATTGCTGTGGAAATCGTGTCCCAAAGAATCAGTTTACCTATATTTCACAGATTATAGTCATTTATGCAATTATTGCGACCTCAATAGTACATTTAAGTATTCAAAGTCAAGATCGTGAATTGTGGCTTATCCTGTTAAGCAGTTTGCTTGGATATATTCTTCCATCACCAGGGTTAAAATTCAGCAGATCAGGACAAAAACAGTCAGAGTGGATCGATAGTAAACAAGAGGGCCATGATGGCCCTGTATCGCTCCACTGGCTTATAAATATAAACCACGAAGAAAAGTCTTCACTATATAAGCCCTTATAAAACTTTGACCCCATGGCTACAGTCTGACTAAATGGGGAATATATGTATTAGAAGAATAACATGCCAAATGTGGGAGTTCTTGGCCTTATGGCTGGTAACAAGATAGTTTCTGAACTTTTCACTCCATAAACCCATGTAAAACTTGTGATCCCTGGTGCAGGGCCACACTTGATCCTAGAGCTGTAACTTGGGCCCTCTTTGTAACTGTCCACTAGATAATGCTATAATTATATGCAAAATTTGGTAGCCTAAGCCTTATGGCTATGTACACCAAGATTTAAAAGTTTTCCCTATGTAAGCCTATGTAAATCTTGTGAACCCCCCCCCTCCAAGTATGAGGCCAAATTGACCCCAGGACTATACTTTGGGCACTTTTGGTAGACTCCAACTAGATCAAGCTAAATGCCAAATTTGGTAGCTCTAGGCCTTATGGTTTCAGACAAGAAGATTTTTAAAGTTTTCTCTATATAAGCCTATGTATAAAACTTGTGACCCCTGGGGAAGAGCCAATTTTGACCCCAGGGCTATAATTTCAAGAAACATGATAGAGGTCTACTACATAAAGCTACATGCCAAATTTGGTAGCCCTATGCCTTATGGTTTCAGACAAGAAGATTTTTAAAGTTTTCTCTATATAAGCCTATGTAAAACTTGTGACCCCTGGGGAAGAGCCAATTTTGACCCCAGGGCTATAATTTCAAGAAACATGATAGAGGTCTACTACATAAAGCTACATGCCAAATTTGGTAGCCCTATGCCTTATGGTTTCAGACAAGAAGATTTTTAAAGTTTTCTCTATATAAGCCTATGTAAAACTTGTGACCCCTGGGGCAGAGCCAATTTTGACCCCAGGGCTATAATTTCAAGAAACATGGTAGAGGTCTACTACATAAAGCTACATGCCAAATTTGGTAGCCCTATGCCTTATGGTTTCAGACAAGAAGATTTTTAAAGATTTCCAATATTTTTCAGTTTTGTTGCCATGGCAGCCAGAGTTTTTGAAGGAATCAAATTCTTTCAAGAAATTCTGAAGAGGACCATGGCAGGATCATTTCTGTGAAGTTTCGTGAAAATTGGATGGGTAGTTTCAGAGAAGAAGATGTTTGAAATAAAAGTTAGCGCACGGACGAATGGACGCACGCACGCACGGACGGACGCACGACGGACACCGGGCCATGACATAAGCCCGCTGGCCTTCGGCCAGTGGAGCTAAAAATGAATTTGTTTTATCTCACTCTACCCAGCGATAGTTCCATGGTCCTTTATCCGAACAACACCTAATATTGTTTTAAGGTTCATTTACCAAAGACAGTTCATATTGACAAGGAAACTTGGGAAGTCGCATTAGTTCAGCTTATTACTCCCTCTCAGTTCTTAAACATAAGTGAAGAAGAAGCACAGTTTGATCTTATAACAACGGATAAGGAATTAGTCAAATTAATATCACAGATAGACAAAAGAGGAGATAATATGCAAATAAATATATTAAGTCGAAATAGTGGGGGTGATATAATAAAATGGGGAATTTGATTTACCTTTCCATCCAGGAATTACACTTCACCTGATCATCTTATAGACACGATCAATGATGTGATTCAAACCACTATAGGTCCTGCTCTTCGTAAGAATTTGTCGGGTCTGCTCATCACTTATTCACCTTTAACCAAACGTCCGAAAATTACATTTAATAATATTATAAAATCAGGGCTCAAATTACATCCATCCCTGTTTTTAAAACTGGGTGGATCACCAGAATTCAAACATGATACATTTTTTCAGGGTAAAAATATTTTCAAATACTTTAAATACAATCCAAACATTGATGCTGGGTACAATCATCTGTATATTTATTCAGATATTGCTGAACACACTATAGTGGGTGATACACTTGCTCCCATACTTCGCGTTCTACCTTTCAAAACATCCGATTTGATTGAAAATGGTTATGGTTGTCAACATACCAATCATGGAATTACAATACTGCATTATATCCCCGTTTCGAAATCCGATTTCGATCATATTCACATTAAAATAAGAGGGGATTTAGGTATACCGGTTCATTTCATTACTGGTAAGACAATCGTGAAGTTACATTTCAGACAACGTTCAACTGACAATCATTGAAAATCATTAAAAATGCTACCAGTTTATCGTGGTGTAAAACATCAGTATGGGTATGGATTAGGTTCGCTATTTAAATCAGCAATTAAAGTAGTGACTCCATTGCTTAAACCGTTGATTAAATTTGGTTTTAATGCCGTGAAAAAAGAAGGAATCAAACAAGGAATAGGCGCAGTAGAAGATATCCTTTTACGTGGTGAAAACCCCAAAAAAGTTGTAATTTCACGGGGAAAACAAGCCATTCATGATCTAACAGAAAAGCTAATACCAGGGATAAATAAAAGAAAACCACGAAAACCACGTCATTCCCCCTCTCGCTTTCACAGTGGTAAGATCATAAGACAATGAGACAGAGGACCTCTTGATATATTTGATTAATATATTGGATTCATCTACTTGAATTATATAAAAAATGATGCAAAACGGCTCTTGTGAATGCAGCAAGTCAGAACTTGATGTTCTTTCTGTTCCACCTACAATGACAACGATGCAAGAAAGTCAATGGATTGAACATTTTCCAATTTCGTCTTTGGCAAACAATGCACCGATAGAATTCATCATACCACCTCAAACTGAACATTGGACAGATTTGTCACAATCGTATTTGTATGTCAAATACAAAATCGTTCAAGCTGACGGTACTAATTTAGTGGCCAATTCAAATGTGGCCCCTGTAAACAACTTCCTGCACAGTTTGTTTAGCAGTGTCGATTTGTATCTAAATAATAAACTAATCACCAGCAATTCAGATACCTATCCATATAGAGCGTATATCGAAAATCTTATGTCATATAATTCTGACAGCAAGACTACGCATTTGAAAGCTGGTGATCTTTGGATTGAAGACACCACTAATCATTTCAATTCACTCAACCATGATGGAGATAATGAAGGTTTACAAGGAAGAATACGCGAAATCGCACAAAGTAGAACCGCCGAACTTTTTGGACGCTTGCAACTTGATCTGATTCAACAAGAAAAATATTTACATAATGGTATTGAAATCAGACTTAGATTAAACAGGTCTTCGCTAAACTTTTGTCTCACTGGAGGTACTGGTACACCAGCTTCAAAAATTGTACTGGAAACAGTCAGTCTTCATGTGCAAAATGTCGAATTGTTGCCTGTTGTTGCAAATGATCTAAATCATGTTATTGCTCAGCAAAACATGAAGGACAACTTCATCCTATAAAAACTGGAAATCTTCAAATTGAACTTCAGTTTGCTCAAGCTCTGGCAGCAGCTATCAATGTTATTGTCTTTGCTGAATTTGACAATCAGATTGAAATCAACAGTTTGAGAGAAGTTATCACAGATTATTAATCCTGGTAAAAATCAACAGAAACTCTCTGATCAAAAGATAGCTTTCACAAAAACAGTCCTTTTCAGGACTAAGGAATATAATATTGAAAAAAAGCAGTCCTTTTCAGGACTATTGAAAAACGGTCCTTTTCAGGACTAAAGAACTGAAAAAACAATGTTGGGACTCAGATTTGCTATAACACTTTGAGAAGAAGCAGAAAAAGTGAAATATTCCGTGTCGAAGTGCATCTCTACTCGGAAAAATGAAATTCACAACAGCTTCAAAAAACATATGACTGAAAAATTAAAAAATCTTATTGTCAGTGAAGTCAGCAACCAGTGTTACGGATGTCAAGTGGATCATCCCAGTCAAACACAGCATGAACTGTGTTTATTCAAGGATAGACAAGAACATACAGATATATTCATAGAAAAAGCCATGATGGAATTAAATCCATACAAAATCATGGAAAAATGGTATCCTGAACTCATAGAAATGAAACTCGATGAAAGTGACTATGTGGAAGCCTACAGATTATGGCGAAATATAAAACAAAACATTTTATCTTAATTCACGGAGTCGTGGCTACAATACTGGTGTGACAAAGTAAAACAATCCTGGGAAGAAAGTGATTAGAAAAAATGTATACTTCTGAAATTCAATACATATTGGATCACGGAACATGGATAAAAAATCTACAGGCAAAAGTCTGTGCAAAAGATCAGTTACCTCGATAAAAACCCAATCATGTGAAAGCCTACATTGTGAACACAGAGAAATCAACCGGTCCAGGAGAACACTGGGTAGCCGTGATATTCAACAATAATGGCGATGTACTATACTTTGATCCCTACGGACTACCACCACTTGAGCCAGAAATCATTAACTTTTTAGGCAATCATTCTTATTTGTGGAGATACAATCGACAAACTCTTCAGAGCCCACAGGGGAAAGTTTGCGGATTTTACTGTATCTTCGTATTGGATGCTGCTGCCAGAGGATAAAACATACAGAAATATCTTCAACAGAAATTCCTCTCAACAGAACATCGACGAAACGATCGAAATGTAGTGTTATGGATCAATCAGCAGTATGGAATTCTATTCAATAAAGCTCAGAGACTCCTCCCCACAAACAGTATATAAATGTATAATAGTTCTTTACCTATGTGTTTGTTGTAAATATGTTCATTGCTCAGTTCATTCTTCAGTTCTGTTCAAATAAAAGTTATACTGTTTAAATCGTGTTTTTTCATTCTTTTTTCCACAAAGATAATTTCTCCACAAAATGTCAGTCTTGGAAAATTGTAGATAGATCATATAGTACATTATGTTCTATCTACATGGTCTCGCCCACGTCCGTACTCCTAATTCCAAGACAAAAGTAGGTCAATCCCTCCACCAAGCTATAAAACCAGCAAATTTCTCTATATACCATTTCATTTCCACGATGGGCTTGTTCAGATTCTGCTGTGGACTATTTGGTAGAAGTCGAAGGAACAAGGAGAAGAGAAAATGTCAAAAGACAAAGGTTCTGGTTGAGTTCTCTGCAAGACAAGGGCATAACCCCTATACCCAGAACCCAACACCTAATTTCTACCCCGATCTTTGGGTTATGCCAACTGATGATCCAATCTTTGGGAGTCTGTGATATCAACTAACCAATGAGGTGATGATGAGGAGGTTTAGAATCCTCTATCTTTCTCTGATTTTGGAATTAACTTGCTCGGATGATTAATTTAATTCCAATCCAGAGAATGGTAAAAAAACAGCTCTTTTCAGGGCTAACATCCATCCCAGAAAGTCCTATCTTCGAGACTTGTCAATTTTACGATTGAGTAGCATCCCAAGAGTTACATTCCAAATGATATACTCCAAAACGAATTAACTCAAAAAAAAGGTTAAGCCCAACACGACGTCTGTATGGTAGGGATTTATGCTATAAGTCGTCTCTGATCAACTCAGAAGATAGCCTATAGCATAAAGGAGCCAAATCTTGTCTAATTCAATCAAAACGACAAATAGTGCTATACGCCACCTCAGCTCTCAGATCTTATAGACAAGTTACAAAGCAATATGATCTTTAACCCCTAAAGCTAGTTAAAAAACTGAGTTCACCAGACAAATATCTAAAGATCATGTTACTAGGTCTCGATGAAAAAAAGGCTAAGTCCAACAATGATAGAGAAAAGACTAAGTCCAACACGGTCTTTGCCTGAACCAGTTTGTGGACCATATCCACCTCCCTAGAGAGGAGGGATATAGTCCCATATCGTGGAAAAAAAGACTAAGTCCGTCGGTGATAGAGAAAAGCCTGAGGCAAACAAAGACGAAGAAAAAGGTTAAGTCCAACAATGTTCTCTGTCTGAACCAGTGTTAGGAGGGTTATAGTCCATGTTGTGGAAAAAAGACTAAATCCAACGATGGTCTCTGCCTGAACCAGCATGAGGAGGGAATATAGCCCATGTCGTGGAAAAACAAGACTAAGTCCAACGATGGTCTTTGCCTGAGTCACTCAACCGACTGTGTATAGCACAAAGGGAGACAAATCTTGTCTGACTAATTCAACCATGATATGGTATATAGCTCATATCGTGGGGAAAAGACTAAGTCCAACAATGACGGAGAAAAGTCTAAGTCCAACGACGATCTCTGCCTGAACCAGCGTAGGGGCTTTAGAAGAAAATTTGTCCATTAGAAGAAAGCAAAAGGGTTTTAGAACAAAACAAATGGGTTTTAGAAGAGTTATGGGAAAAAGGGTCAAATTGTCGATTTTGCGACAAAATTCAACAAAATTTGGGGCATATTGCCCGCGTCCGACGGTGATAGAGAAAGACTGAGGCGAACAACGACAGAGAAAAAGACTAAGTCCAACGATGGTCTCTGCCTGAACCAGCGTGAGGAGGGTTATAGCCCATATCGTGAAAAAAGACTAAGTCCAACAATAATAGAGAAAGCCTAAGGCGAACGAAGACGAAGAAAAGACTAAGTCCAAAGATGACAGAGAAAAGCCTAAGTCCAACGATAGTCTCTGCTTGAACCATGTCATTACAATCCGTGCGCACGTGCACGCAGATGCATTAAGCCCCCTTTTCACAGACCATGGTTAAAAAAGGACAATAGAGAAAGCCTAAGGCGAACGAAGATGAAGAAAAGACTAAGTCCAAAGATGACAGAGAAAAGCCTAAGTCCAACGATAGTCTCTGCTTGAACCATGTCATTACGATCCGTGCGCGCGTGCGCGCAGATGCATTAAGCCCCCTTTTCACAGACCATGGTTAAAAAGGACCCCCAGCCGCATCAAAGATGGTGGACATCTACTTCCGGTTTGATATTTTGACCGGTCTTTTGGGGCCATCCAACCCGCCACGTAGGTGGTTATGGCCCAAAATTTGCTCCAGGGAGGGTAGCATAGCCCAAAATGGGCTATGCTACCCTCCTATACTACTCTGGTTGCCCTGGCCACAAAACTGAAAAATATTCAAAATCTTGAAAAATCTTGTTGTCCGAAACCATTAGGGCTACCAAATTTGGTATGAAGCTTCATCTAATGGACTTGTATCAGATTTCTTTAAGTTATAGCCCTGGGGTCAAAATTGGCCCGAAATGTGGGGTCGGGTGGGGAGGTCTCAAGTTTACATGGGCATATGTAGTGAAAACTTCAAAAATCTTCCTGTTCCTATCCATAAGGCATAGAGCTACCAAATCTGGCATGTAGCTTTATCTATTGGACTCTGATCAAGGTTATTCAAATTATAGCAGTGAGGTTAATATTGACCTAACTCCAGGGGTTACGAGTTTTTCATGGGTTTAGTGAAAACTTAAGACTTGTTGTTCGTAACCATAAGGCCTAGGGCTACCAAATTTTGCATGCAGGTTCATTGAGTAGACCTCTACTAAGGTTGTCCCAGTCATAGCCCTGGGGTCAAAGTTGGCCCCACCCCAGGGGTCAAAATTGTTTACATGGACTTATACACTGTAAACTAAACGAATCTTCTAGTTCCTAACCATAAGATCTAGGTTTATCAAAATGCCAATAAAGCACATAATACATTTCTTTAAAAGCCAGTGGAGCGATACAGGGCTATCATGGCCCTCTTGTTTGGAATGTGGTCACATGGTAGTCTATGCAGGATGAGCTTGCTGAGGTTGCTCTTTTAACTGTACAGTATTGCAGCCTTAGCAAGCTCATCACTCATTGTGTTTTGCTAGAAAAACCATGGAAAAAGTCATGATTTATGTCATGCAAAACATAATTGTGTTGTGTGAGAGAGAGGGAGGGGGGTTAATGAACTCAGCAATATTGATTTGTAACTTCCAGGAACCGTTCACTATTCAAAAGAGTCTTTAGCACATACAAATAATGTAAACTTTGTTCTCACACATCTTTTATTTAAGGAAAGTTGGAAAATTTTGTGCATTTTGTCATTCAAGGATACAATCAATATACAGTAAAACCTCTCTTTACGACCACCCCTGTAATACGAGCAACCCACTATTACGAACGATTTTTGTCAGAACAGAATTTTTCCTTCTTCATAATCAATGACCACAACCCCGGAAATACGGGCACCCCGCTATTCCGAAATTACGACCACCATTTTCAATACCATTGAGTAATTAACAACAATAGATTTTAACCCAGTGAAACGACCACTAATTTTCACATTTTTTTTACGACCAGCTAATTTTCACGCATCCATAATTGCGAACTGGAGGCCGTACTTCATGTACGAATATTCTTGGGTCCGATGGAGTAGACAATCAATTAGCGATCTTTTGTTTATCTGTTGACTACAGGAACACAAATGTGTTAAGTGATCAAGGTGTTACCTTACATAATCAAATGACCAATAAATTGATGATAATTAATTCGGCTTTTATTCGGTAATCAGGCGTTTGTCACACATTGCTGACCCGGGTGAAAAACATGTTAACATCCGGGTAACTACGATTTGTTTTGTACATCTAGCTTTTGTAATTTGAGACGCTTGGGTTAATATCTAGCGATCGGGATGGGATAATTATTTGGTTTTTGTTACACATTAAAGCCATACTTATATCGTAGAAAATATGCGATTTTTGAACTGGTGAACACTTCAACTTTGTGATCGACGATTAGTAGGACTGTTCGAACATTCAACTCGAATCAAAATGGGAAAAAAAAAAAAGTCAGGCGCTTCAATAATATTCGAAATTCTTTGTTTAAAAATGAAGATGAGCACGTGGAGTAGGAGTTCTTGAGACTACACAAGATAAAAAAAAAAATGCAGATTAAAACAGGGAATATGACAAGTTCTATCAGTAACATTAAATTATGTAGTCTTTAAGTTCAGATTCTTGATTAATGTACATATCTTGCTGTAAGAGTTTAAATAGGCAATTATGAATGGACATTCACTGCCACGTGAATTTATTCATAAAAATTCAAGCACATATTAACTTTTCAATAAACATGAAAATTTTCATGTTGTCATTTAAATGTGTGGGCATAGGCTTCCCTGACTAAAATATGTATACATTACTTGGTACATAATTTAAATCTACATAAGTCTACACATAGTCTGGGTTTGATTCAAAATCTAGGTGGGTGAAACCCGGAAATCAGACCACCCCGCTAATAAGACAAATTTTCAAAAGTACCGTGTGGTCTTAATAGAGGGGTTTTACTGTATCTGGTTTACTTCTACAATGACTGTGTCATCGCAGAATCAGCGATTGAAAAAACGCAAAAACTAATGACAATTAAAATGGATTCACAACTGTCTGCATATGCTAGCAGACAAGTTTCTATATCAAAATAGGATTACAGGCTTTTTTGTGACATAATTTCACTCATCTAAGACATTTTGCCCCTAAAGGTGCGCTTTTGTTATTATCTTTAGTTAACCCTTCATATTAACTGCTCGAGAATCGGTAGATCTACTTCGTACTCCATAATTTTCATTAGGCAACAAATGTGCCAGCAGCGCATTTTTGTATGCGGCATTTACATATTTTTAGCAATATTTTCGGTAATATGTCGATATAGGAAAAATGAAACATGTAAATATCTTCAAGTTAATGCTGTTCAAGACAACTTTTGAGAAAAGCAGACGTCTCATCTCAACATTATCGATAATCAAAAATTCCGCTCTGTTACTGCAACTAAATTTGCATCTAAATCCTTTTTTCTGAGAATTACATATTTTTAGCAGTATTTTCAGTAATATGTCGATAAAGGAAAAATGAAACACATAAATATCATCAAATTAATGCTGTTCAAGACAACTTTTAAGCAAAGCAGATGTCTCATCTTGACATTATCAGTAATTAAAAATTCCGCTCTGTTATTGCAACTAAATTTGCATCTAAATCCTTTTTTCTGAGAATTACCAAGTAGTCTAAATCTGGATATAGATCTAACGAAATGCGGTACCACACAGTGCAAGCTTCAAATATTTGATTCTATCTTACTTACGCGAATAGATTTATTCCATTCAATAAAGTTTTGGAAATTAAAGAGTCAACAGTGAAAAGTTAAAATCATTACCAACAAGAAGAACCCTGACGCTTTTTATAATTACCTCAAATGTTAATTTTTTTGACAATGTACAAAAATCCGAAGTCTTGCGGCAAGATTGCTGTAAGAGTAAACTGTTGACCTGTACAAATATTTTATCATAAGAAAATGAGTTTTGTTTGATGAGAAATTGTTCTACAGCCAGAGGACCATTTTCTCATTGAAAGCTACTGAAGCATAGTACATGTCGTAAATAAGGGTTTATTTACTATTGAGCAAGCACCGCAAGTTCTCGTGAATGTAAAGAAGGCGGGAAGGTAGATCTGAGAAAGATTAGTTGAAAAATATGGAATTTTATTTTATTCTTTTTATCTGTTATATGCTGAGCATGGTATAAAAAGAAAATGTGTTGATAAAATATTTCAAATTTCCAAGCATCAATGAGAACTGATAGACAAGTTAGAAAATTAATGTACAAACTATTTTCCAACGGAAATGTATTACGAAAGATTTCAAGAGAAAATTGTGACGAGTGTTTTCTTTTTCTGGGTGGAGTATTAAGATTTAAGAATGGTAAAGTGGTGTATTTTTTTAGAAGAAATGTACTGTGTAGGTGCATATCAATCTATGTGTTACAGCCGAGGAACTTGATCGAAGGACGACCGGAAGTTTGCCGAATGCCAAACCAAGTACATTTATAATCAGCATTCGGCAAACCTCAGGTGATCCGTTGATCATGTTAGATGTAGGTACGAAATTGGCCGAGTTGTGACGAGTGGTATAATCAGCTGATCTAAGAAGCTTGCACAGCCGATGAAGATGATGATCTTGGTTGTCAACAAAATACGCAATAAAAATCAGTCACATTGCGTATTGTGAGAAACATGTGCATATTTGTTACTTATTGGCAGTCAATTGAATAAATATTCCATTGAGTTAGCAGCCTCTACCTGAAATTTACAATAAGTTTTGTTGCGTATTTGCTGTTCCAAATAGTGTAAAATAAGCAAATACGCAGCTTATCTGGGGTTCTGTTGTTAACCATTTTCAAGATAGTCTGGAAACTGTCGGTGCTTGTGAAAAAGATGTTCATGTATACTGGTACTCCGTTCTGCTCTTTGAGTCGGAAAGGTAATGGAAAATAAAATTGAAAAAAAGTACTTTTATTTTTTTTCGGTTTCATAAAAAAATTGGGTTGGCCGATCAGTAAAACAAAAAATCAAAAAGCTGTGGCCTTACCAGATGACAAAATTTTAGTCTTGTCCAAACTGAAAGCATTTGCAGACGACAATTTCAATGTGGCTAAAATGGTGCAATTCTCTCTTGATAGGGTAGAAAATATTGTTGGAAAAGGAGAAAATGATGGTAACCAGCATGTCCTCCTTTTCCCACAATGTTTTCAAAAGCCTTCTTTTGCAGAGTTGTTAAAAGGGGGCATTGTGCAGTAAAGGGTTTAAAAAATGGCATTAATTCAAAACCTCATTTTCTGACTTTCATCAACTTTTTACAAAACAACCTAGTACAGATAACTGTCCCCAAAGGCGATTATAGTTTTTGATTGGTCGCCTCTGGGTACAGAGACGATCGTGAAAAAAACAGTTGAAATCTGTACACAGATTTTGTGTTCACTTTGAAACTCTCTTATTTTCACAAATAGACGACAAAACTAGGATTTGAACATACCTGTTGCTTAAGTATTCAATAATCCTTCGTTTCAAATACAAATATTTTCATTTTAAACGCTAAACATATGAAAAAAAAGTTAAATCCATCTGTTACTTGAAGTGTTTATGTTCCCCAAAATACGCACAAAATGGCCACCAAACACAATAAGTTTTGTTCGTTCTTTTTGAGATTTACGTGTTATAAAAAGACTTCTACGAAAGCTTTAGGTAATGAAACGTTTAATAATTTGTCCTTTATCATGTGTGTCACTAAAAATTAGTTGTATTTCGCTGCAATACAGATTAAACCGATGACACAGAAAGTCAGTACAGCACTGTAGCTTTCCTACAGGAAAATTCGTGATGGACTTCAGACGGTGCGGTGCACAGTAAATGTCCAAATAAGAAAAGAAACACCTCAAAATGTTTCGTTATCTAGACTACTAAACAAACATGCATTTTTACAACCTGGATAAAGAATTTCTAAAACATTGTCAGAAAATCACATATTCTAAAACACTGTCAGAAAATGACTGCATAATGTTTGCTCAAAGAAAAAGAAAAACAAGAGGGCCATGATGGCCCTGTATCGCTCCACTGGCTTATAAATATAAACCACGAAGAAAAGTCTTCACTATATAAGCCCTTATAAAACTTTGACCTCATGGCTACAGTCTGACTAAATGGGGAATATTGTATTAGAAGAATAACATGCCAAATGTGGGAGTTCTTGGCCTTATGGCTGGTAACAAGATGGTTTCTGAACTTTTCACTCCATAAACCCATGTAAAACTTGTGATCCCTGGTGCAGGGCCAAACTTGATCCTAGAGCTGTAACTTGGGCCCTCTTTCTAACTGTCCACTAAATAATGCTATAATTATATGCAAAATTCGGTAGCCTAAGCCTTATGGCTGTGTACACCAAGATTTAAAAGTTTTCCTTATGTAAGCCTATGTAAATCTTGTGAACCCCCCCCTCCAAGTATGAGGCCAAATTGACCCCAGGACTATACTTTGGACACTTTTGGTAGACTCCAACTAGATCAAGCTAAATGCCAAATTTGGTAGCTCTAGGCCTTATGGTTTCAGACAAGAAGATATTTAAAGTTTTCTCTATATAAGCCTATGTATAAAACTTGTGACCCCTGGGGAAGAGCCAATTTTGACCCCAGGGCTATAATTTCAAGAAACATGATAGAGGTCTACTACATAAAGCTACATGCCAAATTTGGTAGCCCTATGCCTTATGGTTTCAGACAAGAAGATTTTTAAAGTTTTCTCTATATAAGCCTATGTAAAACTTGTGACCCCTGGGGAAGAGCCAATTTTGACCCCAGGGCTATAATCTGAAGAAACTTGATAGAGGTCTACTACATAAAGCTACATGCCAAATTTGGTAGCCCTATGCCTTATGGTTTCAGACAAGAAGATTTTTAAAGTTTTCTCTATATAAGCCTATGTAAAACTTGTGACCCCTGGGGAAGAGCCAATTTTGACCCCAGGGCTATAATTTGAAGAAACTTGATAGAGGTCTACTACATAAAGCTACATGCCAAATTTGGTAGCCCTATGCCTTATGGTTTCAGACAAGAAGATTTTTAAAGATTTCCAATATTTTTCAGTTTTGTTGCCATGGCAACCAGAGTTTTTGAAGGAATCAAATTCTTTCAAGAAATTCTGAAGAGGACCATGTCAGGATCATTTCTGTGAAGTTTCGTGAAAATCGGATGGGTAGTTTCAGAGAAGAAGATGTTTGAAATAAAAGTTAACGGACGGACGGACGGACGACCGGACGGACGCACGACGGACACCGGGCCATGACATAAGCCCGCTGGCCTTCGTCCACTGGAGCTAAAAATCAAATGCTGAAACCCATTTTAAATGAATAAACCCTTAAGCTGCTAAATAAATGAAACAAAAATTTCCACGTAATAGTAAACACCCAAATATTGCAATTTTAAAGTTGATTTCAACAGAGAGAAATACCGTAGCCACGAGTGTAATTCCAAGATCAGACTGCACATTCTGAGCAGTCTGATCTTGATCTTCACAGTCTGCAAAAGCACACCGAGTCATGCTTAGCAGCCTATGGGTTAAGAATAAATAAGAATCCTGTTTCACAATAAAGGGGCTACTTATTGGCAGTCAATTGAATAAATATTCCATTGAGTTAGCAGCCTCTACCTGAAATTTACATCCATAATGAGTGTCCTCAAACAGAAGGTATCCAACAAGACAGTAATAAACATTCACATCCTGGGGTGAAAATTATGAGGTAACCTATTAAAAGTCATCGGGGTCTGACCCCTAAAATAACCCTCTTTTTTACAGTCAGTCTTGAATCTGCTGTGACAGACAACCAGGGCTGTTTGAAGGAAAGGCTTTTACGTCTTTACCAAACGACAAAATTTTAGACTTGTCCAATTTCAAAGGGGTTGCAGACGACAAAATAAATGTGACTGAAAAATTAAAATATGTTTTGGTAATGATAGAAAACAGTGTGGGAAAAGGAGAAAATGCTGGTTACCAGCATTTTCTCCTTTTCCCACAATGTTTTCAAAAGGCTTTTTTTCCCAGGGTTGTTAAAAGTGGGGATTGTGTAGTAAAGAGTTAATGCAGTAAATCTAATGCTATTTCAGTATTTCCTCATTGAAAACACTCCATTCGATTTCCAATGCAAAAATTATACAACATGAAAAGTAACATTCTATCTACCTAGGTAACCTTGACTCTTTACCAAATGACAAAATTTTAGACTCGAACAAACTGAAAGCTGTTGCAGACAACAAATCAAATGCAGCTCTAAAGATTATTTCTATTGATAAGGTAGAAAACATTGTGGAAAAGGAGTAATAATGCTGGTTACCAGCATTTTTCCTGTTCCCACAATGTTTTCAGAAGTCTTCTTCCTTAGGCTCATTAAAACTTTTAATTGTGTGGTTATGGGTTAAACATTGATCATTCTGGACTTCCCAGAATGTCATTTATTATTTCATGCTTTTCAGTAGTTTATTGAGAAACAGAAGAGGATTATGGTTTTACCAATTTTATGTTTTCTTACTTTTCAATTGATGGCGAAAACACTTGTTACCTAGGTAGTCAGTGCGTGCCATTCGAATGGAGGGAAATATGATGAAATTTACGCTATATTTTTCACGCTTTACGTAATATTGTAATGTGTTGTTATGTGAGGGGGTACACTATAAGGAATTAGCGATAACAACTGTACTAGATTTTGATGAAAGTTCCAACAAAATAGGGGTTAGAAGCATGAAATAAATAGAATATTTGATTTTTTCAGTAAAGATCAAAATTTATTTCATCTCATGAACATAATCCGTTATATTTTCACTCGTGCTATCACTCATGAAAATATTACCTATGATGTTCACTCAATGAAATAAATTTCTATCTTTCACAGAAAAAAAAACCAACAAATATCCTCTAATTATCTCCCACAGTAAGCAGTACCACTGCATTTCTTTAGATTTTATGCCAATGCCATCATGAGCAACTCTATGAATCTATGATCTTCAACTATTAGTGCTTAGGAATGGAATGTATTGAAATTCATTTAAACTCTTTACACAATCCCGAGTTTTAACGACCCTGGGAAAGAGGTCTTTTGAAAACATTGTGGATAAAGGAGAAAATGCAGGTAACCAACATTTTCTCCTTTTCCCGCAATGTTTTCCTTCCCAACACAAATTTCAATTTTTGTGTCACACTTACTTTGTTGTCTGCAAAAGCTTCAATTTGGACTGGTCTAAAATTTTGTCGTTTGGTAAAGAGTTAATTCTTTACCGCACAACAAAATTTTAGGCTGGTCCAAATTGAGAGCATTGGCAGACAACAAAATAATTCTGACTCAAAATTTGAAATCTGTGTCTGAAGGATAGAAAACATTGTGGGAAAAGGAGAAAATGCTGGTTACCAGCTTTTTCTCCTTTTCCCCACAATGTTTTCAGTAGGCTTTCTTTTCTTTAGGGTCATTAAAACTCGTGATTGTATGGTAAAGAGTTTATCCAAGAAAAATTAGAAAAAACTTATTGTTAAAAAAAAAATTATTTACAACCTCTAGTTACATTATCAACTATATTTCCTGCTTCCACACGGCTATTTGAGGTCCACTGATGGAAGCATTTTTTTTGTCACTATTTAAGTACAAAAGAAGGGTTACAATAGATGACCTTCATTATTCATATGATGCCATAATGTGTAACATAATAACAGGGTACCTGTACCTGATAGAATCGACTTGTCTCTTTAATGAAAATATTACAAAACAGTAAGGTCACAGGAAACCAATGGTCAAAGTTACCATTGTACCATTCAAGTGTTGACCACTCCAAGGTGACATTTGAAATGTGACAGGGGATTGGTTTATGATTCAAAAGACAACTTTTTTCTCTTCTTCTCTATGATAACTTACAACTGATTACCAGCATATTTTTCCTTTTTCCCAGAATGTTTTCAAAAGCCTTCTTCCACAGCATTCTGAAAATATTGGACCAACACAGGTGTAGCCAGAATTAAGATATTTATAAGCAGAGTGAGGCACAAAATGCCAACTGGGGAGGGAGCGGGAGGGTGACATTATCGTAAGGCATAGAGGAATTTCACATTTATCAGTGCATCATTTTAATCCATCTATGTGGTTTGAAAAGGCACATAGACCTCAAGAAAAATTTAATAAATTTAATACATTTAGAACATGAGTACAATATTGTGAGTTACTACTTTGGTCACAGATTTTCTTTTATATGCACATGCGTATTGTGCGTAATTGGCACCAAGCCCTCGGGGTTAATGGGAGTGATACACAGTGTAGCCAGTGTGTCCTACCTAAGCGGACTACAATTTAGTATCCAGCATTTGAAGAGATTTTATCCCCTTTCCCATAAATGTTTCCTTACATTTGAGCAGTGCTCTAGGTAAAGGAGGTTTAATGCATCTCTGTAGTAGATGATACCATGCAAGTCATCATATAATTATGAATCCGTAAAATCTATTTTGTATAACAACCAACTGAATCATAAGGTACACTGTTCCTTTGACATGCAGAAAATTGACCAATGGCAAAAAGTTTTGACTGAGGTCAGCCTACACAGACCGTGAAGGCTGACCTGGGATAATGCTTATTGCAGGTGCACTAAGCCCCTTTTTCACAGAGTATGGCTCATTTAAAGCTGATAACTTTTGAAAACATCTTAAAACTTAAGAGAGTAGACATACTTTGTGCACATTATGAATGAAAATAAGGTGCCAACACTTCATTTTGCATGGAAAGCCCTGGATTTTCATCAACATTGTATCTGTAAATGCATGTTGTACATTAAATCTATATTGTCTATCACAAGGATATCCATAGAGAATTTTGCTATAATATCTCAACACCTTTCTTTTTGCTTCTTTTCCACACTAACGGAAAATGAAGTCGCAATACTATATTTTATGCAGATCGATGGAATTCCACATAAGCAAGCATTGTGTCCATTGAAATTTGAGAAGAGAAGGTTGGCAATATGGATATAATAGAAAAAAAAAACTTTAAAATGAGCAGTTTCTCCTCATGTAATATCATTGTCTTATTTGCATACAAAAAACGAGGAAAACAGAGAATTAATCTATCTGTTGCAGGCCTAAAGGTCAAGACACAACATTTATATTTTATATTGTTATAAGGACAACCCCCAATTTAAATAACTCCTCCCACTGACATGATGAATGTGTAAATTGTCTCCATTTGTCTTCAGATTTGCAGTTGCAGAAGCCATTCAGATTTAAGAGGCACTTCTGTCACAATAGAGAAAAATATTAGTGAATTTAAATTAAATAGTAGCCTCCTTGCTTTGATTTTCTTTGTCCAAGAGATGTAGATTAATGCCTTTTATCTGCAGACTGGATTGTAAATTGTTTTTAGCACATGGCCTCACATTCTTAGCTATTGATAAAGTATCAATACATGAATACTGGTACATCTTGAATTTTCAGATTTATTGCCTCATTTTGTAGTCTCCCTTTTTTAACCCCTTAACCACACAATCCCAAGTTTTGATGATGAAGAGGCCTTTTGAAAACATTGTAGGAGAAGGAGAAAGTGGTAACCAGCATTTTCTCCTTTTCCCAAAATGTTTTCCAAAACCATCAAATTCAGGGTTCTAATAGCTTAAGATTGTTGGGTAAAGAGTTAACACCTGTGATATAAAATCAGACAATCGCAAACACTGCAGACCTAGATCAGACATGACAAAATGTGGCTCCAGATCCAAAGTATTTTTACCAAAGTCAGTGGGGCCAGAAAGATTCAAACCCAAAACTTTTGGATAACATAATTACCACCTTTACCACTGCCCAACTCAAGATTGCCCTGGATTTAACCCTTTATCACACAATCCCGACTTTTAGCAACCCTAAGGACGATGGCTTTTGAAAACATTGTGGGAAAAGGAGAAAATGCTGGTAACCAGCATTTTCTCCTTTTCCCACAATGTTTTCTATCCTATCCAACAGAGGAACCATCATTTAAGCAACATTCAATTTGTCATCTGCAAATGCTTTCAATTTGGACCAGTCTAAAATATTGTCGTTTGGTAAAGAGTTAACTGGGTATCGGACGACAAAATTTTAGTCTCATCTGTGTTGAAAGCACTTGCAGAAGACAGGTAAAACATGGCTCAAATTATGGGATTTGTGTGTGAAAGGGAAGAAAGCATTGCAAGAAAAGGAGAACATGCTGGTTACCAGCATTTTCTCCTTTTCCACCATTTTCTCAATATAGATTTCTTCAGATAGGATAAAAAGCTAAAATATGACAGCTTTTCAAAATATAAGGTCTTTTCTGGCCATACTATGCAAAAAAGTAGTGGACTGTGACCTAAGATCAGAATGTTTGTTCTGTGCAGTCTGATCTTGATCTATGCTGTCCACAAAGCAATTGAAACCTGGTCTGGTGCTTTAACCCTTTACCACACAATCCTGACTTTTAACAACCCTGAGAAAGGAGTCTTTTGAAAACATTGTGTGAAAAGGAGAAAATGCTGGTAATCAGCATTTTCTCCTTTTCCCACAATGTTTTCAACCCTTCCCAAAACAAATTTCAGTTTTAAATCACTTTTATCTTGTCATCTGCGAATGCTTTTAATTCCAACCAGCCTAAAATTTTGTCATTTGGTAAAGAGTTAAGGGTTTACTCTATGCCAAAACACAAAATTTTGGACAAATCCAAATCAAAAGCATTCGCAGATGAAATAGTAACTGTGGCTCAAATGATGGGATTTTCCTTTCACTGGATAGAAAACATTGTGGGAAAAGGAGAAAATACTGGTTACCGGCATTTTCTCCTTTTCCCACAATGCTTTCAAACAGATTCATTAAAAAGGGTCATTAAAACCTGGGATTGCTTGGTGACAGGTTAAGTCTACCAAACGACAACATTTTGGACATTTCCAAATTGAAAGCAATTGCAGACGACAAAATAAATGTGACTCAAGAACTGCAATTTGTTTAGGGAAAGGTAGAAAACATTGTGGGAAAAGGAGAAAATGCTGGTTACCAGCATTTTCTCCTTTTTTCCACAATGTTTTCAAAAGGCTACTTCCCAAGCCAGGGTCGTTAAAAGTCGGGATTGTGTGGTAAAGGGTTAAGTAAGACTCTCAGTTCCCAACATGATTTACTCCAGTCAGTATGTGCAGACATTCAAGACTGGCCTAAATTCCAGAGAGCAAAAAATCATAGGGAAGAAGCACGTCAGCTCTGAAACAATAGACAAATCACACATATATAACAATAAATAAGAATACCAATGTAATTAGGGGTGAGATTGAAAACACTTGGTGCTCTCTGTCAAATTTATCCTGACATTCCTCCATCATTCTGTTCCTGGACCCATTACTCTACTGGCTGTTTCCATACCAACCAAAAACTACAACCTAATTATGACACGATAGACAAACATTTAAAGAAAGGGACAGTTCTCTTTTTCAGCGGACTGAAAATATTGCTCACTTTTCCAAAGAGTTTTCAAAAGCCCCGGGGGGGGAATGCATATGACTTATGGCAATGAATCTTTCTCTGGCCTTATCCCTGAAAGTATTTTCATGACTATAGTTGCTGTTGGGGCCAATGCAGCTCAAATCAGGCTGCACAAAACAATGCAGCCTGATCTTTGACCTGCACTGTCTGCTTTGCCAAAACACTACAGACAAAAGCAACCATGAAATTGCATTTATTCTGGTGCTATTTCTCCGATAAAAAATTTTTGGTAGTTTTATTTAGCCCTCTAAGGGTTAATTTGAAATTTTCTTGTGGCTAAAGATACCTCCAGATAAAAGGGGGTGATAGTGTTCTAAATCCATCATTTCTCTTCCAAAGCCTATGTTGTGGGTACTCATTAGAATCGTCTCAATGAGACGATTTTAATGAGTACCCATAACATAGGGTTTGGTGGAGAGTTATTAATATTTTCAATTATGAAATCAAAATTGCTCCTTCTATCTGGAGCTGTGGTTAAATATCTGTTTAAGCTCTGTTAACCACATAATTTCCTACATATACTCTAAAAGTGGATATTATTACAGGTCAAAAATTTTGCAAATTACCAAATACTGAGGTTGTACTTGTTTAAATTTCCATGAAAACTGCAAAAGACAATCTTGCATAAAAATGATTTTGGTGCCAGCATCCTGTATTAATGCCACTTTACTGGTATTCTGGTCAACTTCGATGAAAAAAAGGTACTCACTTATGTCGACAATGGTGCGAAAATTATGAAGATTTCTACAATGCAAGCATTTCCCGTTTCACCGTAACTTTACTTTTGCAGCAGACCAATGCTTGAGAAATTTATTCAGACAAAAGAAATTACTCTTGAGAAGCAATTTCTCAATTTGTCACAGTATTTGCACATGCTCATTGTATGAAACTTGAATTCATGCCAGTTATCTATATTTCAACCCTTGACTAAAGAATTCAAGACTCGTGCTCATTGAAAGTAACTGCAGACGACAAATCAAATATTGTTCACATCAGTTAAGATTTGTCTTTGAAAGTGAAGAAAGCATTATGGGAAGAGCAGAAAATGCTGGTAAACAGCATTTTTTCCTTTTCCTACAATGTTGTCAAAAGCCCTCTTCCTCAGGATTAAAACAGAATTGTTTGATGAAGGGTTAAAAATTTATTTTTCAAAGTCTTCTGCTGAGTGATTATTAGTCAGAAGGACTTGCTCTGATGCTACTGGTACCACTTGCCCCATATTTCACAGCCATAATAAAACTGAAAGGAACACAATGACATCAAAGGTTCCAATCATCATAACTCTATGGCAGCTCAAAGAGAATTATAATCCTTGTAGTGCATTCTCGTGTTTTTATCATTTTTTATTATGATTTTAACTCCTTACCGGACATCAAAATTTTAGACCTGTCCATATGCAAAGCATTTGCAGATGATAAATTAAATCTGGCTAAAATAATAGTTTTTGAAACAGTAGAAATGCTGGTTACCAGCATTTTCTTCTTTCTCCACAATGTTTTCAAAGGCCTTCTTCCTCCAGGTCATTAAAACTTTGGGTTGTGTGGTAAAAAGTTAATGCTGACATAGACAGCTTTTTGAGACAAACATAAAAATTTCTCAGAATGAGTAGTTTCTGCATTTTGCAACAATGTGTTTCTAAATACAATTTCTCTGCATCAGTCATGATTACTCAGTGCTCCAGATAATTTTCAATGACATCAGTACAGTACTGATGAAAATCAAGATTAATCAGTACCAGCATGTGGGGATCAGTACCAACATTTGGTTAACGAGACTGATTAAAGTCAAAATTGTATTTCTTGCATTTGCTTTTATATAAGCATTACTGTAAAACTACATAACATTGTACATAGTAACAGTATGATGTTTACTGTACAAAGTGTAAAGCAGGTTTGTAGAAACAAAATATGCAACTCATAATCTTTTTTTGAAGCGATCTTTTTTTCATGCTATTTAATTTTTGGAAAAATATTTGTGCAGGATTTGACATAAATTTGTCAAATAGGGTCGCAAATAACTTCAAAACCTGTAATTTTACGCTAGAAAAGCAGATATCATAAATACTTTTGAATTCACCAGTGCTTCAGTTTTGGAGACATTTTTTCTAACTTGGCCCAAATTGGCGCCACTGGCGATCAACAGAGAGCCCATCTGGGTGCATGCGCATTTTGCTTCATATTTTTTGTGCGTGATTATTCAATTTAGAGCGTGAATTATTGCACATTTATACATAAATGGGAACAGTGCTTAAGTCTTGGCCAGTCTGATTTTATCTTTCAACAATTCTCAGTTTTGTTAGGATTATTTGATTCTGGAGATGGATGAAATAACCTACCAAGACGTTTCTGTGTATTCCCCGACTTTTTCGAAGCGCAAACTATTCATTCAGAACATACATGTACATAGTACGATTGTCCGCTGGTCCCATGCTGTAATCGATAAAAACTTGACTAAAGCTGAGATGCAGGGTCTAATTCCGGTCTGAGCCGATTTTCCCTTTTTATTTAATGGGAAAAAATTGGAAAATCGCTTGGCAATCCCAAAGATATCTGAATGTTTGTCTGAGAAAGAGTAAGCTCCCTTTCATTGTGTACGGATTCGTACCCTATATTTTACGTACCTGGAAAAACGTTCAATATCGAGTACGGAATTTTGTAAAGATGCGTAACAATCAGATCATCATCCGTAAATTACATGAATACGGACCTTATCTGGAGCACAGTTTACTAGCATCGAAATTTGATGTACATATTTAACTCTTCACCAGGCAACAAAATATTTGACTTTTCCAAATTTAAAGCATTTGCAGACAACTTATTCAGTGCTACTCAACTGATGGGATTTGTATTTAAAAGGGCAGAAAACATTGTGAGAAAAGGAAAAATACTGGCTACAAGCATTTTGTCCTTTTCCCACAATGTTTTCAAAAGCCCCCTATCTGAGGTCGTTAAAACTTCAGATTATTTGGTAAAAGGTGAACTCATTACCTCCTGAAACAACTCTGCAGCAGACAACTTTGAAAATATCTTTGTACAATATAGATAATAAATCATGGATACTTAACATGAAATAGGGTTTCTTTATTTCATGCTTTCCGGAGAAATGGTGGATTATGGTTTGATATTTCATGGTTACGACCAGTGAAAATACCGATTTTATATTTTCTAACTCTTCAATTGAAGGTGAAAACAGTAGTTCCTGCGCACTAGTTACCTAGGTAATCAGAGCGTGCCATTCAAATGGAGGGAAATAATTATTATGATGTAATTTTAGCTATATTTCTTACGCTTTATGTAATGCATTGTTATGCGAGGAGGAAGCGCCACGGGGAATTACTGAAAACAACCGTACTGGATTTTGATGAAAGTTCCAACAAAATAGGGGTTAGAAGCATGAAATAAATAGAATACTGTTTTTTTTTTTTTTTAATGAAAGATAGAGATTTATTTCATTTTGTGAACATCAATGGTAAAATTTTCACTTGTGGCTGTGCCACGAGTCAAATATTACTGATGATGTTCACTCAATGAAATAAATTTTGATCATTCACCAAAAAAAACAAAATTTTTCCTCTATATCAACATGAAAGAAAGTATAATATATCTATGGAAACAAGAGAAAACATTTTGGCGAAATGTAACATTGTTGGAGTCAAAAGCAATGTCTTCTTGTCTTAGTGTTTTCTTCAGAATGTCTACTACAAGATAAAAAGAATCCTGTTCTGGGTCACCCAAAGCACTGGGTTTATTGTGTAAGTGTCCTTGGGCAAGACACTTCAGAGCCCTAGCCTAGTACTGGTGAAATCCAAGATATACATGTCTGTGTTAGCTGTCAAAATGATATGACTGAAATAATATTGAAAGATGCATAAAACACCATTTAACCCTTTTCTGCACAATCCTGCAGTTTAACAATCCAAGGAAGAAGGCTTTTGAAAACACTGTGGGAAAAGGAGAAAATGCTGGTAATCAGCATTTTCACCTTTTCCTACAGTGTATTCTAACTTCCTTTGAGAAAAATCAGTTTTTGAGTCACATTATTTTTGTTAACTGCAAATGCTTTAAACTTGGACAGATTTCAAATTTTGTCAGCTGATAATGAATTAATGAATGAATGAATGATTCACTCATTCATTCATTCATTCATATTCAGGAGGCAAAGAGAGAAGCTATCACTACTATGAACTTCTCCAGTTGGCATGAAATACTAGTATCTTTTTCACTGCTTCCATTTCTTCAAGCTCTACCACAAATATAGAGCACTGAAACAAAAAGTTATAAACAGAAATACGGAAATATTCCAACTGAATTTAGATTAATCAAACCTGCATGTGTGGTAAATGTTTAGGGTGAAATGGGCAATTTCAAGCTGATCAATCATTCTTCAGTAGAAGTAGTCAAATCTAATGCAATTATCAGTCTGTTTTACAGCAAATTAAACCTTCCCTTCTGTACAAGGCAGTTTTAATTTTTATCCCAGTTACTGTGTTTTATCTTTTTACATACATAGAAAGTAATGAGGAAATCTTTGAAACAATTTTTGGAAGTCTGAGTAAATATTCACCAGCCATTCTTTAGAATTTTTTTTGTCCAATTCTATGGAATTTTCTAGGTTTGAAAGTAACACAACTTCTGATTGGCTAAAACAAATGATTTAGCCAATCAGAAGTTGTGTTACTTTCAAATTTAGAAAATTCTTCACAATTAGACTAAGAATATTCATAAGAATTGTTGGTGAATACAAACCCTGGTAGTGAAATACTTTGCTTTTATCTTTATGAAAAAGATTTCATGGTGAGGTCAGATAGCTTTGGTCAGTGTGAAACCAGGATTTAACCTTTTACCACACCTTCTTGACTTTTAATGACCCTGAGAAAGAAAGCTTTTGGAAACCTTGTTGGAAAAGGAGAAAATACTGACAACCAATGTTTGCTACCCGTCCAAAATAAATTTCAATTTTTGAGTCACCTTTATCTGCAAATGCTTTCAATTTGGAGTAGTCTAAAATTTTGTGGCTTGGTAAAGATTTAAATCCTGGCCTGTCATAGGCAGGACAACCTTTCCCTGGTCTTTACATTGATGAACATAATGAACAACCAAAATAATCTTGAAACAAGAGGGCCATGATGGCCCTGTATCGCTCCACTGGCTTATAAATATAAACCATAAATACTAAACATTTCAGTTCTGAGCTAAATGGTTTCAAAATGAAGACTTACAAAGTTTTCTCTGTAAAAGCCCATGTGAAAGTTGAGACCCGCAAGGCAAAGCCATTTTTGATCCCAGAGCTATAATTACTTGAACCCTGGTAGAGGTCCACAAAATAAAGCCACATGCCAAAATAATACAAGTCTATGCTGTATGGTTATAAATAAGGTGATTTTCAAGTTTTGTCCATATGAAGCCTCTGTAAAACATAAGACCCCTGATGCAAGGCTAATTTCAAAAAAAAAAAATCAAAACAGGAAGATTTCTTAAGTTGTCACTATGTAAGCCCATGTAAAACTTGTGACCCCTGCGGCGGGGCCAATTTTGACCCCTGGGCTAAAATTTTGGCCCGCTTGGTAGAGGCCCACTAGACATAGCAACATGCAAAATTTGGTAGCTCTAAGCCTTATCGCTAGGTACAGGAAGATTTTTAAAGTTTTCTCTATATAAGCCTATGTAAAACTTGTGACCCCTGGGGCAGAGCCAATTTCGACCCCTGGGCTATAATATGAAGAAACTTGATAGAGGTCTACTACATAAAGCTACATGCCAAATTTCGTATCAGGACAATTCCCCCCTAGACAACTGCCCCCTGGACAACTCCCCACACACACACAAATTCCCCCTGGACAAACCCCCCCCCCCCCACCAGACAATTAAACACCCCCACCCCCACCACCCCCGAGACAATTCCCCCTGGACAATTAACCCCCCCCCCTCCCCTTCCCCCACAAATCCCCCCCGGACTATTAGCCCCTGGACATTTTTTTTTTTTTTTTTTCCCCCCCCCCCCCCTTCCCCCCCTCCCCCCGACAACTGCCCCCCCAGACAACTCTCCCCTGCCAATTCCACCCCAGACAATTGCTTCCGGACAATCCCCCCAATCTAACTTGAAATTTCTTCTGCTTTTGCATTGGGACGAGGTCATTGTCGGCTTTCAGTGTCAGACCCTGGGTTCACTTCCAAGGCCGAGTTCAACTGGAACTAGATTAGATTAGATTACTAGATTTTTCATGTGATCACATTTGAAGTACGCACGTCGAGTAGGAGTTCCTCGCGAACAGAAAATTGAGTTCATCGAGTTGTGCATATGATGGTATGAACATCCTGGTGGGAATTGTCTGGAGGGGGGAGTTGGGGGGGGGGATTGTCCTGGGGCAATTGTCAGGGGGATTGTCGGGGGGGGTAATTGTCGGGGGTCATGGGGGGGGGGTAGTTGTCCAGGGAGTAATTGTCTGGGGGGGGCAGTTGTCCAGGGGGTAATGGTCCAGGGGGTAATTGTCTCAGGGGGCTATTGTCTTGGTGGGCAATTGTCCAGGGGGGAAATTTACAAGGGGGAGTTGTCCGGGGGGCATTTGTCTGGGGGGGGGAATTGTCCTAGACTCGCCAAATTTGGTAGCCCTATGCCTTATGGATTCAGACAAGAAGATTTTTAAAGATTTCCAATATTTTTCAGTTTTGTTGCCATGGCAACCAGTTTTTTTGAAGGAATAAAATTCTTTCAAGAAATTCTGAAGAGGACCATGACAGGATCATTTCTGTGAAGTTTCATGAAAATTGGATGGGTAGTTTCAGAGAAGAAGATGTTTGAAATAAAAGTTAACGCACGGACGGACGGACGCACGACGGACACTGGGCCATGACATAAGCCCGCTGGCCTTCGGCCAGTGGAGCTAAAAATGTTAAGAAATCTTGTGGTGAAACGCCTAACTTTTTATATGAGAAAGGTACCATTTCATTTGAAAAGAATCTTCAAACTTGGAAAAAAATAATCAGGGAATCTACAATTTAGTATTACATGTATTCCATAATGATTCTTCTTTGTCAAAAATTTTACAAGACATCAAACATCTTTTTATGATTAAAAAGATACAATAATCATCCTTTGAATTTTAGATTTATCACAGGTTGACTCACAGTGCACCTATCATTAATCCCTTTCATGTTAACATTCATACAGGTAATACTCAGAGAAACAGGATGCATTAACCCTTATCACAGGCACAGTCCCCAGTTTTAATAATCACCAAGAAGAAACCTTGTGACAGCATAGTGGGAAAAGGAGAAAATGCTGGTAACCAGCATTTTCTCCTTTTCCCACAATGCGGTCTTTCCTAAAATTTTGACATTTGGTAACTGATACTCAGTTGTGAGAGAGGAAGGTTTCTAATGACATCACTTGTCAAAATTTTGCTAAGTAAGGGAAGGTGGGGGGGGCAAATTGTCTGCCATGCAAAAGGAAACACTGTGGAAACTCTTAGATTACAGTCCAAGCTAAAACGCTAAAACTGCAAGAGGGGCTTAATGTGCTGAAGTGAGGGAGATTATTACTTCAAAAAATCATTCATTTTGTTTTGTTACAGTCTCTGACATTTTCTGCCTAATTTCACCGGGAAATCACTGTGATGATGAAAACAAACTTGTGGCAATAAGTAGAAAATCCCTTAACCCTTTACCAAACGACAAATGTTGGTAACTTCCAAATTGAAAGCATAAATCATGCAGACGACAAATTTGAAAGTCGAATAAATAAACCTTGGTTTTTTGACCGGGTAGAAAACATTGTGGGAAAAGGAGAAAATGCTGTTACCAGCATTTTCTCCTTTTCCCACAATGTTTTCATAAGGCCTCTTCCTTGGGGCCATGAAAACACGGGATTGTTTGGTAAAGAGTTAATGTCATCTGGATCTCTTGAAGTTAACCCTTAGAATTATGAATAAAACCAACCGATATTTTCAGTCTAAAAATAAGTCCCAAATAATTGCAATTTCAAGGCTGCTCTTACTCCAATGTCTCTGCTAAGCAGTTTTCATTATAATTCTTTAAAATCCAAATTATAATCTTTGACATATATGATATTCTTTTAAAATTGGATGAAAGCAACTCAAAGTCTTTACCAGAAAATGAAATTTTAGACTTACATACTGAAAGCATTTATGGATGAAAAATTAAATCTGAATCAAATGATGGTATGTGCTCTAGAAAGGGTAGACAACACTGTGGGAAAAGTAGAAAATGTTAGTAATCAGCATTTTCTCCTTTTCCCATAATTTTTCCGAAAACTGTCTTTTTTAGTTTCGTAAATTTTGAAGTAAAAAGTATTTGAAATGCAGTAACAGGTTATGTAAATATTTTCACAACAAAAACTACAGAAAGTAACATAATTACCCTCAAAGTTATTGCTAACAGCTGAGAGCATTTCCAGCTTCCATTTGCTAGGATCATTTTCTTAAGTGTGTTTTTGTAATAAGTTCTCTTGGATTTATTTGTTTTGACTCTTTAAGCAAACTATGAGTGCAATTTTCTTTCATGTGAGATTCCTTCAAAAAACATTTTATTAACTCTTTACCAAATGACAAAATTTTACACTCAAAATTTACACTCGTCCAGAGTCAAAGCTATTGCAGATGACAATTTAAGCATGGATCAAATGGTGAGATTTGTCTTTGAAAGGGTAGAAAACATTTTGGGATAAGGAGAAAATGCTAGTTACCAGCATTTTCTCCTTTTCCCACAAGGTTTCATAATGCCTCCTTCCTTAAGAGTCGTTAAAACTCAGGATTCTGTAGTAAAGGCTTAGCATGTTACCTCCTGATTGAAATTTTAAGCAGACGGCTTTGAAAATATCCATGTAACATAAATGACTGATCGTATGGTGTTGAACGCCTTTCTCAACATTATTTAAGTTATATCACGGTGGCCAGTGCACCTATCCAAGCTTTCCTGGAGTTTCTGTTACCAGTACTTTACACAATATTCTTCCCAAGCCACTAGCTGGTTTCCCATATAACCATTGTGGAAACAAGGATCAGGGGTGAGAGAGGAATGAATCCTGTCGCAATAACTATCATCAATCCTAGGAAAGAAATCAGCCACACTTGGGATTCAAACAAGCGACCCCCTGTTCTCAAGTCCTGTACGCTATGAACTGCGCTACCAGGGCATGACTAAAATAATCAGGATACTATGTCTTGATCACACATTTTTGGACATATCTTAGACTGTACTGCTTTAGACTTGAGACTCGCTGTCCCTCTAAATTTACACCAATTTCTCTGAATTACCCAAAATATAACACTCTCTTGTGAGAAAGTAATTGCCTGATATACATGTGTCACTTAAAACACAATTAAGGAATGGAAGCACAAATGAGCAATTAGTGACCAAGAATTACTTTTACATAATCAAATCACCAATCTCCTCTCATCCATAAATGTCTAATTGGAGCCATAACTTTGGCTTTAAATCCATCAAAACCAGAAGTGCTCTGTATTCCTTTCACTCTCTCCCAAATGGTGAAATATTAGTCTCATCCATATTGAAAGACTTTTTTTGCAGATGAATAAAATGTAACCAAAATGATGAGGTATGTCTCTGAAAAGGTTGAAAATGTGGGAAAAGAAAACAATGCTTTTTACCAGCTTTTATTACTTTTTCTATAGTGGTTTAAAAAACTGTCTTTCTCATAGCTAACAAAAAAATTTTAGACCTGTCCAAACGGGAAGCATTTGCAGTTTACAAGAAAAATGCATCTCAAAAATTGAAATTTGTTTTTAATAGGACAGAAAACAATGTGGAAAAAGGAGAAAATGCTTGTTACCTGCACTTCTCCTTTTTCAACAATGTTTTTAAAAGACTTCTTAAGGGTTGTTGAAACTGGGGATTGTGTGGTAAAGGGTTAGCTCTTTACCAAAGGGTTCTACTTTTGCTCAATAGACTGACAGAGCTTTTGGTAAACACTATGAAATCAGATAATGCTACTAGCTGAAATTTTCTGCTTTTCCTACTATTTCTTAACCTTTCAGAGACAAAACCCTGCCTTTGCACTACATTAGATTTTTTTAATCTGCAAATGCTTAAAATTTCAACAAGTCTAAAATTTTGTTGTCTGGCATAGAAAGAGTTAACTCATGTCCTCCATGACCATTTTCCTGACAATCCTGAATTTTAACGGCCCTGAGGTATTTTCTGGTTACCAGCACTTTCTCCTGTTCCAACAATGTTTTCTACCATAATAAAAACAAATTCCATCATTTAAGCCATGTTTGAATTGTCATCTGAAAACGCATTCAATTTGAGCTAGTTTACATTTATGTTGTGTGGTAAAGCGTTAACCATTTTCAACCATGTTTCAGTTATATCACTAACATTGGCCAGCATGCTTTTCCATGTATTTCTGGGTCCGTATTCACCGACCATTCTTAAGAACGCTCTTGGTCTTAATCACCAGAATTTTCTAAATTTGAAAGTAACACAACTTCTGATTGGCTAAACCATTAGGTTTAGCCAATCAGAAGTTGTGTTACTTTCAAATTTAGAAAATCTTGGAGAATAACACCAGGAATGTTCTTAAGAATGGTTAGTGAATACAGACCCTGATGGTATCTTGCCAGTACTATGCATGTTAAAGTCTCTCTCCAGATCCACTGCGTTCACACATAAAAATTCTTGCTGTGGCAACGGAACAAATCCTTTCATCAATACTCAGAAAAAGTTAATAGTGGAAACCAGCTTCTAACTAACATTGAAAGCACTGGACCCGGCTAAAGTTCCTTTGGTAGATCAAGATCAGACTGCACAAGATATGCTGTCCCATCTTTAATTTACACTGTCTACTTTGCTGTGACATTCTTGACAAAAAGCAACACTGACATTGTATTTATTCCAATCTTATTTCTACACCAAAAATCTTGGTTACCTTAAGTTGGGTTTAAATTGTTTCCAAAAGTTTGATAATGACAAAAGACAGAATATATTCCAAGAATTTCTGTATGACTTAAAATGTCTGTTGGATTTATTCATGATTTTGTGATTTCTTACCCTGAATGTTACTCCAGGGCTTGGCAACTACAGTTGAATTTTATCATCAATTTCTATTTGAAAGACGATTGCTTTCAGACAGAACTGGCCGATTGCTTTCAGACAGAACTGGCCGATACTCTGTGGAGATTGCTCCATTCCTCCTCCTTGCCACATTTTTACTGACCAGAAACAATTAAAATAATTTTGGAAATATTATAAATATTTCAAAATGAAGAAATTCTTATCAAGTATCCAATATGAATATATTATCTGTAAATAATTTCATTAAAATCTTAACCATTTTGAGTACTGAATAATAGATGAAAATCAAATTTTTGTCTATGAAGAAGTTAGATCCTGCAGTAAAAAGCTGTTATTCTCACTTATCTAAAAAAAAGGGTGAAATGTGTGGATCAAAACCAGATTTTATATTCTGTGCAGTATGATCTTGATCAACAATGTCAAGAAGGAAGTGTGCCTCGTGCTTCAAGCATTATAATAATCTTTTGATAGAACTGCATCTTCGCAAGCCAAAGTGACGATCACTACGTGAATCTAGCCCCTTGGCTGATCGAATCGAAATTTATAAGCTTCGCGATATGTGTAATCATTGGTTGCAGTCAGGACTGAAAGCACCAATCAAATAGTGTGTTACATTTGCTATCCAACATCAGCACAACGTAAATAAAAATGGCGACCACAGGACAAAGTTGTCGGATATGCTGGGAATTTTTACCAAAAAAAATACAGACGAACGGTATTTTCTTCAACATTCACTGTCACAAATCAATAAAATAAAGTTTTAGGATACACCCCAACACCAGATGATGGACTGTCGAAGTACGTGTGTGGCTTTTGCTTTGCGAAACTTAACAAGATTTCAAAAACATATTTTGACTTGATAAATCGTCTGTCAAGTTTGCGATCTGAAAAGCAGTCAACTGTTGGCGAATTACAGAGAAAGCGTGCTCAACAAACTATCATTAGACCAAACCTTAGTGGCCAACTGTCAAGGACTCCCCGTTAAAACAACAACACACAAGCTCTTAATAGATCATAGCCCAACACCTAGAAAGGTAAAAGTGCCTTTGGCCACATTGAAAGAAATGCCAAAAGAGTTATGTTACGCCATGTTTGATTGGTTTTCGATGATGTAAATCTAGGGGTGATAACAATTAAAATCAAGTAGGTGATGCGTCGCCATGCTAACAAATTTTGACTCGATCAGCCAAGGGGTAAGATCCACATAGTGATTGTCACCTTGGCTTGCGAAGGTGATAGAACTGATGCTTTTAGTTCTAGTTCTAGTCAAGATGAATCAAGAAACATTATATAAGTTACAACAACTGGGCTCTGGTGTCTCACTGATATTCTGTACAGACCTCCAGATAAGAGGGAGTGATAGTATTCTAAATCCATTATTTCTCCTCCAAACCCTATGTTGTGGGTATTCATTAGAATCGTCTTGATGAAACGATTCTAATAAGTACCCACAACATAGGGTTTAGTGGAAAGTAATTAATATTTTCAGTTTTGAAATTAAAATCACTCCCTCTATCTGGAGCTCTGTCTGTATATAGATATCTAAATGCATTCATGGACTTAAAATTTGACTTTTTCATGTAAGTTGACAAGTATTTTGAAGAAATGAAAACACTATGATTAATGATAAAGGGATCAAACATCCTGTAAGCCTGAAGTAATGTAGGACATTTTCAAAACCCATGAGAAAGAGGGAATTAATTACTTTCAAAGTAGGAAATTACATGAAAATAAAAAGACAATATACTGAGACAACCCTGCAGTGTCTTTTCCTTTTAGCAGAACTTTATACCTGTAACTAATATTACATGTAATGTTTAAACAAGCATAAATATTGCACTCAACAACATCTGTTCATCATAAGTTTTTCTGTAACATCCTTGCACTGTGTACTTTTGAACATAATTATCTAAAACATGCAATAAGTCGTCTTTAAATATTGGTGTTTGGCACAAAAATGAAAATATATGCACAGCACCATACCAGGATGCAATGAATTGATGAGACTGGCTTCTACAATGATTCTGGATAGTATTTTTAAAGTTACAGGATTGTTGAAACATAAAGACCCATTCAAATATAACAAACTGGAAAGTAAGGAGTTTTCAACACACAACAAATATTGCATCAGAGCCTTGAAACTCTTTGCAAGATAGTTTAATTTTGATGACAAACTCGCAGAATAGCTCACAGGCAGAATGCTGCAATGCTCACTTCCTGCATCAAAGAACATTCAGGGTAAGGAGGGCAATTTAATAAACAAATGACTTACATGTTTATCCAGTTCCACAAGTTACATAAACTGTCTCCCTTCAACAGTCTGTTGACCTATTCCATCACAGTATCAACAGAGCTCTTAGAAGTGTCTGTCTCTAATATCACTAAAAGTAATTAAAATAGAAAATATGTGTAAAATTTCTTATTACTTAAGGTGCATCAAGTTTATCGCGTGCAATTAAGAGCAAATTGTTTATTATATATATACAATGTTTTTTTCAAATGAATTAGTTGAGACCAATTTTGTAATTACAAGCTAATCCACAAGTGCATCTCCTCACCTTGAAAGTCGTTATAATCTTAATTTTCAATCAGTGAGAAAATTACCTTTGTACCATGGGGCATTGAAAAAAACCTTTAAATTAAGGTGGGGACTCCTTTTTTTGTGTTGTATAGCTGACACTAGTCACAGTGGAAACACACATTGTATTAGTTCTGTGATGTCAGTTTCTACTTACACCATACTTAGATGCTCTCCAGTACTTTAATCCCTTTACGCCATTTTCAATATCTTTGATAAAGCCAAAAGTGTATCAATCAAAATTTTATAGGATTTATCAACAGAATTCTTAAAGCTCAAAGTTTTCTTATGATGTTTTGTTGCAAACAATGCATCTTCTGTGAAGTCGGATCTTGATATGTGCCATTCAACAAAAACTAAAATGCAGGTTTACACAAGGGCCTGCAAAACATTTTATTATTGAGTGCAATAAGCAGCCTATAAGAGACAGTCAATATAGTTTGTTTCCTGTCCTGTAGAAATGATTTCAGGAAACAAGAGCCTGATGCCTTTGCTTAGTAAGCAAGATTGTAAGTAACAAGAACAATAACAACCATATAAGATTGTTTAGCCCTTTATCAAACGACAAAATTGTAGACTTGTCCAAATTGGAAAGCATTTGAAGACGACAAATCAAATATAGCTCAAATGATGGAATTTGCCATTGAAAGGGTAGAAAACATTTTTGGAAAAGGAGAAAATGCTGGTTACCAGCATTTTCTCCTTTTCCCAAATTGTTTTCAAAAGCCTTCTTCAACATGGTCGTTAAAACTCAAAATCAAATGGTAAAAGTTTAAAACAAGACAAAATAAATACTGAAGCTGAATAGAGAGGAAGCTAAAATTTATCTTGGGAACTGAAGTTTTCTTACAGTAATTAAACACATTGAAGTTACATTTTATGTCAATTTGCTGACAATTATTAGTATAACATGGAATGCCTTTTTTTTCTTCCAGGTTTTATGTCTGATGATTTACATTTTCAAGACCAAATAAATGTTTTTATCTATTTTTTGTCTTTTCAATCGAGATAGAAACAAAACAAAATTTACCCGAATATCTGTCTTCACATGAAATAAGGTAGTTTGTTTGAGAGCCCAAAGCAGTCAAGGGTTTCACCAAATTAACCCTTTACCAAACAATCATGAGCTTCATCGACCCCAAGAAAAACGGCTTGTCAAAACACTGTGGGAAAAGGAGAAAATGGTGGTAATCAGCATTTTCTCCTTTTCCAACAATGTTTTCTGTCCTTTTAAGGTCAAGTCCCATCATTTGAGCCACAGATAATTTTTGTGGTCCGCAAATGCTTCTTTGGACAAATCTAACATTTTGTTGTTTTGAACGTAGTTAAAAATCTTTTTCACCTCATTTGCTCACAATGCATAGCCCATGACACGAGCACCTATTCACAAAACAAAATGTAACCAAATATAATTAGAGTTTGTCAAAAAGCGGTAGACCCTTTTCATCTTTCTTTTCATATCGTTTTATATATTTTAGGGCTATCTGTGAGAATTTTAAGGAAACGGGGCCAAGTACAAACTGCAACCTTTTTGTTATATTTAATACAAGTCAAAAGAATGTCAGCAACATGCACATGTAACTCAGACGTTAGAGGTGTCTTTTTCCTTCATAGTTCTTATGTGTCAAAGGTGGGTTATATCAGGAGATTGAATGGTGTCCCATAGACCTTTAACCCTTTACCATACAATCCCAACTTTCAACAACCATGTAACAGAAGCCTTTTGAAAACATTGTGGGAAAAGGAGAAAATTCTGGTAACCAGCATTTTCTCCTCTTCCGACAATGTTTTCTACCCTACCCATTACAAATTTCAATTTTTCAGTCACATCTATTTTGTCTTCTGAAAATGCTCTCAATTTGGACCAGTCTAAATTTTGGTACAGAGTAAATTCATACTAACATATCACCAGAACATGAAACATAAAGATAGAAAATGTTGCTTTTCCTGTTTTTTTTTTTCCACAATCACAATTTTGTGAATCTATATTTTTGTTACAGTTGATTCCATTTTGTTTATAAAATTACAGCATTTAGATGGTAGGTTGAATATTTTTATTGCAAGTATTGTAGTTTTATTGTAAGTACCGTTAATGTAATGTTAGTTACGCTGTGAAATATTGACAACACCAAAATAAGGGATCAATAGGGCCCTTGTCTAAGAATAGAGGAAGTTTAAGATAAAAATCTTATCGCACGACTGACTTAAACGTGTCAATAGAAAAATAGTGTCAACTGTAAATGTATACAATCTTGCAACCATCAGATACTGATTCTATTTGACTCATTTAGAGTGTTTTATATTTTTGTTGCACTGTTTTAATTTGCTGAAGGTATTTATACAGGTAATATTTGCAAAAGTCTTAACTGTCCAATAATGTTAAATCATTTCTTGAAGAAGCAAATGCATTTCTGCTACAGAATTATTTTGAGTAATACTCTGTGAAAAGGGCTGACCTGTGCCAAAACGCTTTGCTTTTTGGTAAATTTTCTGTATGTCAGAGGACCATTCTTCTGTATAATTCATTTGGTTGTTAGACAAAATGGATTTTATGGATCCATAATTATGGGATATCTTGCTTTGAACAATGTATCATGGAGATGCGTTAAACCCCCTTTAACCCTTTCCCAAATGACAAATTTTGAACTGGTCCAAATTGAAAGAGTTTGCAGACGACAATTTTAAATTTGATGAAAATGGCAGAAAGTTATCAAAAAGGGTAGAAAACACAGTGGGAAAAGAAGAAATTGCTTGTTACGAGCAATTTCTCCTTTTCCCACAGTGTTTTCAAAAGACTTGTACTGCAGACACGTGAAAACCAGGGCTTGTTTGGGAAAGGGTTAAACAGAGGATTGCTCATTCCTTTTTCACTCCGTCATCCTGAAGCAAACTTGTAGGTCAATCCTTTACCACACAATCCCAACTTTAAAAGACCGTAAGTACTGGTGAAACCCAGGAAATGCATGAATATGTGAGCTGTCGCTGTGATATGACTGAAATATTGTTGAAAGTGGTGTAAAACACCATTCAGTCAATTAATCAATTTAACGACCCTAAAAAGAAAGCCTTTGGAAAACACAGTGGGAAAAGGAGAAAATGCTGGTAACCAGCATTTTCTCCTTTTCCCACTATGTTTTCTACTTGTCCCATAACAAATTTCAAGTAACATTTATCATCTGCAAATGCTTTCAATTTGAAGTCTAATTTTTGTCGTGTGGTAAAGAGTTAAGACTTTATAAACATCCTTTGAAATGAGGGGTAAAGTTCAGTAAGTGAATTCAATGTCACATGGCAATATGCGAACAAAAATAGATATTGCTTGTCTAAGGAGCAATTTCTCCTTTTTGCCAATTTTTGTTAGTCTGACCGAAAACAAAAAAAATTATGTGCTGTACAAAATGTGTTATGGGTTGTTTATTCATTTTAAATGACTTTATTTTACAGCTATATGGAAAAATAAAAATCAAATTCAATCAAACTTTAAATAAGAGTAATAAAAAAAACATGGTTAAAGTGACAGAAACTTCTTATTTTGGACATTTCCCCATTTATCACAATGTTCTATGCAGCCTTTCATCTTCAGATTCATCATGTATCACTTTATGATACCTAGTCACTACCAGTCAATAAAATGGACATTTTCTGCTTAGAGAAAACATTTGCAATATTGCAATTTTGAGGATGTTCTTTCAAGAAACTCAACAAATCATACAGTGTACATCAGAATACATGTAATATGCAGACTTATCTAACTCTTCACCAAACAACAAAATTTTAGACTTGTCCAGATTCAAAGCATTCGCAAACGACACAATAAAATTTAATGTGACTCAAAAATTGACATTTGTTTTCAAAACAGTAGAAAACATGGTGGGAAAAGGAGAAAATGCTGGTTACCATTCTCTCCTTTTCCCAATTTTTTTTTTAAAAGTGGTCTCCTTCTTGGTCATTAAAAACAAGGGATTGTGTGGCTAGGAGTTAAGAATAGAGGACAAAGATTTGACGCTAAAACTGTGACCCGTATAACAAGATCATCTGAATTTCTGTGATCTCAAATTCAGAATGTCATCATTAAATGATTTGTATCTTCTTTTTTGTCCATTGTAATGTATTTGTATCTGTGATTACCACCCTTATCATGTCATTTATCGACAATTTAACACCATTTCTGAGATCAGTTAGAGATCAATGTGTCAATAAAAACCTGACAGGATTTTAGTATTTCTGACAGAGATACTGCAATTAAAATGTATTAGAAAATGACCGCCAATTTTTTGTCAACTCTGCCGGGTGCTTGTTTAGCATAATTTTTCAATCCGAATATAACTATTTGGAAAGGACTAAACCAACAGTGGTATTGTCACAATACTGTATTTTAAATTCACTGACACCATAGACAAGTTTTGGACAGATGACTGATACTATTGGACTCTCTTTGTGTTAACCTTTTAGCAGACAACAAGAGAGCCATGCCCTGGTAAAAGGGGGCTTAATGCATCTCCTCGATGCACTGTACCAATCAAGCCATCACATAAATATGGATCCATAATGGCCACTTTTTATAACAACCAACTGAATCATGAGGTAGAATGGTCCTTGGACATAGAAAAAATTGACCTATAGCGAAAAGTTTCTGCCCAGGTCAGCCTGCACAGATGTTCCACAGATGCATTAAGCCCCCTTTTCACAGAGCATGACTCAAAATTTTATGCTTATCCAAATGGGTTTTAACTCTTTACAACACAATCCCAACTTTTATGACTCTAGGAAGAAAGCTTTAGAAAACATTGTGGAAAAAGGAATAAATGATGGTAACCAACATTTTCTCCTTTTACCACAATGTTTTCGAACCTTTTTCTACCCTTTTCTACCCTTCCCAAAATACATTTCGATTTTTGAGTCACATTTATTTTGTTGTCTGCAAATGCTTTGAATTTGGACAAGTCTAAAACTTGTTGTTCGGTAAAGAATTAAAACTAAATGATGGTACTGTTTTCGAAGAATGTAGGAAAAAAAGTATCAGGAAAAACAGAATCAAGGAAAAAAGTATCAGGAAAAAAGTATGAGTTGCCAAAATGAGATTACATTAATATGGTATATGATGTTTAACATTCAGTCGAAAGTTATATTGACTTTTATTTTAAAACAAAGTGTGAAATTTGTATATGTATTTTTTCTTCACTTTTTCTGTCCTGAAATTGGGCAGAAATGTCCAAATACCGAAGTTTGATTGTTGATACCTGTAAGAGATGGTGGTATAACAATGTTTTTGATTTGTTTTTATTTATTTGTGTTTAATATAATCAAAAATTTAAACAAATCTTATAACTTTACATTAAAAATATTGTGATAAAATGAGAAATTGCTTGTAAGTAGCAATTTCGCCTATTCCCACAATAATGTTTGACATAATCAAAATTTAAAAAAAATTTAATCTGACAGTTATTTGCATTAAGAATATTGTGATTAAATGTGTTTTGCTTTGTCCCACAATAATCTTTAATTTAATCCAAGATTTAAATAAATCTGACATTAATTGAAATAAAAAATAATGTGATAAATGTGAAATTGCTTGTAATAAGCAATTTGACCTTCTCCCATAATAATTTAAGCATAACCTCAAGACTTAACTTATGTATGGAAAAAAAAAAGACATCATTTGCAGTCTTTACCTAAATTGATACTCTGATACTTTTTCCTAGCAAAAAGTGATACTTTCGTTCCGATACTTTTTTTTCCTGATACTTTCTTTCTGATTACTGTTTTTGAAAGGGTAGGTTACAGCATTTTCTCCTCCTCCTGCGATATTTTTGTAAGAGCTTTCTTCATCAAACTTAGGATTGTTTAGTAAAAGTTAACGCAACTGAAAATAATTGCATCAATGCAATATGACAATTTTAACACATGCATTTATTCAGTGGTCCTAGAATTAACTCTTCACCAAATAATCCCAAGTTTTACCACAGCTTTGAGGAATAAGGCTTTTTAACACTTTGTGAAAGAAGAAAAAAAGCTAGTTACAAGCTTTTTTCCTTTTTGCACAGTGTATTCTGTCCTTTCATTTAAAAAAAAAAAATCTCATTATTTTAGCCAAATCTATTTTGTCCTCTGCAAATCCTCTGAATTTTGAACAGTCTAATTTTTTTTTGTTTGGTAAAGAGTAAGATGACAATTTATTTTTCTGTAAAACTTTAAAAATCACTAAAGAATGTAAGCTTTTTTTTTGCTCATAATGGCGAAATGTTTTTCATTTCAAAATTTTCAAAATGGTCTCAAAGTGACTGTTGTGATAAAGGAAAATGTGTAATTTTTTTCCCATCAAGTTTTCTCCATATCCCCTTAGTCTACAATAATCTAGAAGTAATATAATCAAATATTTTCCTTTTGTTGACATAATATTAGGATCTGAACAACAGACATCTTCTGGTGTCAATTATAAATACAAAGGAGAAGACTGCTAATAATAAGTTTTTCTCCATTTGTCTTTTTTTTTCTTTTATTCTATCTACAAAGTACATTATAGATACAATAGTTTGTCCTTGTAATTTTTTATGAATTACTCAGATCTGTTTAATTTCCAGGGATTCAAAAATTGTTTATGAGGTACCAACTAATGCAATAGACGCTGCCAAGAAAGATCCAAGAGACACAAAATAACAGACGGGAAGTTGCTACATCCTCAATTAGGCTGATAATTACTAAGTTAGCGTTATAAAATCAACATTAATTTGTATGTAATAAACAGAAATTCTACTGAGCTAGGCAAGGTAATTAATAGTAAATGCTCTGACGTGCCATTACCTATTTGGAACATGTGTGTCACTGTACTAAAATGTGCTTATTTGATTAAGGTTTACAGCTTCAGTAATGCCTAGGTGGAATTCATATGCTTCCAAAACATTTTCTGCAAGCGAAAAAGACATGATTTGTTTCTGGTGGAACATACTTTTTCTTCATAACTGGTTGGCTGGCTGCTGGCTTGCTGGCTGCTCAATTAACCCTTTACCTCACAATCCTGAGTTTTAACATCCCTGAGAAAGATGCCTTTTGAAAATACTGGGGGAAAAGGCAAAAAATGCTGGTAACCAGTTTTCTACCCTATCAAGGACAGAAATCATTATTTGGGCAACATTTGTCACCTGCAAAAGCTTTCAATTCGATCATATCCAAAATTTTATTTTGTCACTTTGTAAAAAGTTACTCTGTCAACCTATTCATGTTGTACACATCAGATTCTTTCTACATTATTTCCAGGAACCCAAGAGTAAAGATCAGACTCTACATTCCTTTATCCTGATCCATACCATAAGCATACCATTAGCAAATTCCTGAAGTAATGTTTCCTACGAGACTTACCAAAGGAAAATATCAACAACTGAATGATGGTAACATAAATCAAAGCATTGAAAGCACTGGTGTGGCATTTGTCAAGGGAGCAATTGTATGGAATTAGTAATTTGAAAACTAAACAATAGAAATACATGTAGTTTCAAAATATTCGCTTAAAAGTCAACCTACTATATAGTCATGCACAATTTGACAGAGTAGCATGCAATCTTGTGGGACAAACAAGTCAAGGCAAACAAGCCCGAACTCTTTTTGGGACGAACAAGCACGGAATCAGGTGGTCAGGAGACAAAGTGTGCATCAACACCAATAGAAGGCCATAGCGGATCAAGCTATTTTCAATAAAAAAGAAGTATTTCCACGTTTGATGGCCTAATCCAATCTATTCTATTACGCCATTTTCAATTCCATGTCTGAGTGCAATCGAAAAACTTATTTGTCTTTGAAAACTTGAGTTTAAAATGGGTTTACTTCCTTTGATTTTGCACAAACTATGATACATAATTTTCAAAATGCCGTATTGAACTCATAGTGGCATTGTCTTCGAAAACTGTACCTTGTCCATTCTTAAAATGCCCATGTCTGAAAATTCTTCCATGAAAAAGCATTAGGGCCCAGTAATGGCCAAAAGTAAAGAATTAGAGGGCCAAATTGTAAAAATGGATCTTAAAACTAGGATTAAAGTTTGAAACTTTTAATTCTAGTTTTACAGTTCATTGTTCTGCCATCAGCTGCAACTTTGACAGACCCTATTATAACTCTTTACCACACTCCATAAAATTTTAGACAAGTCCAAACTGAAAGCATTTGCAGACAACAAATAAAATGGGGAACAAACAATAGTGTCTATCTTTGAGATTGTTGAAAACATTGTGGGAAAAGAAGAAAATGCTGGTTACAAGCATTTTCTTCTTTTCCCACAATGTTTTCAACACCCTTCTCCTTCAGGATTGTTAAAACTCAGGATTGTGTGGCTAAGAGATAACATACCGTAAGAATGACCAGAGTATCAGAATGATATCCATTCTTTTAGCCCTTTACCAGATGACAAAATTTTAGCCTTGTCCAAAATGAAAGCATTTGCAGACGACAATTTCAATATGGCTCAAATGGTGAAACTTTCCTTTGATAAGACAGAAAACATTGTTGGAAAAGGAGAAAATGCTGGTTAGCACATTTTCTCCTTTTCCCACAATGTTTGCAAAAGGCCTCTTTTCCAGGGTCGTTACAAGGTAGCATTGTGCATTAACGGGTTAACTCTTAATCAAACGACAATACTTTAGACTCCTCCAAATTAAAAGCTGTTGCAGACTTCAATTTGAATATGGCTCATTTGATGAAATTTGTCACTGAAAAAACAGAAAACATTGTGGAAAATGGAGAAAATGCTGGTTACCAGCACTTTTTCCTTTTCCAACAATGTTTTCAAAAGCCTTCTCACTTAGGGCATTAAAACTCGGTATTTGGTAGTAAAGACAGAGTTCTAGATAAGAGGGAGTGATGGTATTCTAAATCCATTATTTGTCTTCCAAATCCTAAGTTGTGGGTACTCATTAGAATCATCTAGATTAGACAATTCTAATGAGTACCCATTACATAGGGTTTAGTTGAGAATAATTAATATTTTCAATACTATAATCAAAATCACTCTCTCTATATGGAGTTCTGTAAAAAAAGTTAAATGGGAATCAAATTTGCCTACATTGATTCACTATTGTTTACCTTTGGACCCTATGGACCTTTAAATTTTCTATTTTTTTCAAAACAAAAATGACATTTTTTTCGTTCTCTTTGTACAGCCGTACCTGGCTTAGTAGCGATTTCTGTTCACTTTTTCCCAAAAAATCCTGACTTTTAACAACTCTGAGACAGAAGATTTTTGAAAACATAATGTGAAAAGGAGAAAATTCTGGTAACCAGCATTTTCTCCTATTCCCACAATGTTTTTCTACCCTTTACAATACAAATTTTAATTTTCAGTCACATTTGTTTTGTCATCTGCAAATGCTTTCAATTTGGACTAGTCTAAAATTTTGTCATTTGGTAAAGGGTTAAGCCTTTCCAAGACGACAAATGATGAGACCATTCCAAATTGAAAGCATATTCAGACGATAAATTTGAAATTTGTACATGTGCGCTTTGTTCACCTGTGGCCTTGACCTTTGACACATGTGACCCAAAAATAATAGGGCACCTTCTTGGGTCATGAGCAACACTTAAATAAAGTTTCAGGGTCCTAGGTCAAACAGCTTTTAAGTTAGAGCACGGAAATGAAAAAGTCTGCAGACAGATGGATTGGCAGATTGATGGACAGACAGACAGACATGGTGAAACCTGTATACCCCCCTCTACTTCGTAGGTGGGGGGGTATAATAATGGATTGTGTGGTAAAGGGTTTTAATAACTGGAGGCCAATGTTTCAGTTCCCATATGTAAGATAGAAGAAGCAGCTCCTTGCTGACAGCTGCTTGCTTGAAATAGGTTTGACTTTAGGTAACATTTGATTCGTACACCTTTTCTTTCATTTCCTACAGATCATAGGAATAACTGTGGTCCAAGATCAGACTGCACAGATGATGAACGGTCCAAGATCAGACTGCAATGATGGTGAATAGTCCAAGGTGAAGTCAGTCTGATGTTTAATTTACACTCCCCTGGAATACTCTTTGTGAGGTGTTCTGGCCAAAAACCGAATGCAATATTTCTGCCATATCAACCCTTTACCACACAATCAGGAATTTTAATGACCTTTAGGAAGAAGCCTTTTGAAAACATTTTGGGAAAAGGAGAAAATGTTGGTAACCAGCATTTTCTCCTTTTTCCACAATGTTTTTTACCCTATCAAAGACAAATAACATTATTTGAGTCAGATCTAAACAGTCGTCTGAAAACGATTTTGTCCTCTGATAGAGGGTTATCCTTCTAAAAATGTCTACGGCACTTATTTAGGAGCCTAAGAACCACAGTAGGATCGGAGTCATGGCTTTTATCAAAGAGATCCATTTCCAATAAACAAAATGTAGATGTAACTTAATTAACAGTGTGGGGCAGACAGACAATATTAGATTATGACCAGACTTGGTTTCTCTCATTACAGATTCTTGCTGCATCAAATATTGAAGGAATATCAGGAAGGAAGAATACAGACATTAGTAGGCTTGTCTTCAGACTAATGCCACATCCATCTATTCATTGACTGACAGACGTACAGATAGACAGCTGACATGATAGGTGTATTTAACTTTGCAGCCAAATAAGACATACTTTTTTTTTTTTCTAGCCCCTCCACTGGTCCTGCATGGCTATGAGGTGAATGTGTAGATTATCTGCAACCTGGAGGCCTCCAGAGGCACTGCAGCTACATTACCTGAGTATCTTTCAGCAAGACACTTCAGAGCCTTGGACTCGAACTGGTGAAATCATGGACACACATTCATAAGTAGGCTGTTGCCATAATGTGACTGAAATAATGTTGAAAGCCACATAAAACAGCTAATTAGCTCTAGACCAGGCTTATTTATTCATCTATCTGTTCATATTCATCTATCTTTTAAGATAATTATTACTTTTATTCATATAGTACAAATATATATTTACTTTTTTTTACATTGTAGCAGACACCTTTTGAAAATAGTGTGGCATTTCCACAAGTCTTTGTGAAAGATTGGTGCAGAGTCTAACAATACCTACAGAGGCTATGTAGCCACTAAATACGTAAATACTCTTGAAAAAAACTTTTTTTCGTACATTCATTCTGTCTTTCTTACTGGTGATTTGCTACCTGTGTTGGCTTACTTGACCCTTAGAGTGCAGATAAGAGACATTTTCCGTCTTGAAATAGGAACCAAATAATCGCAATATCATGGTAGTTTTTATCTGTAGAGTTTCAGCAAGGCCGACTTTTTGTGCAGTTTGATCTTAATCTACACTGCATGCAAAGGCAATTGTAATTGTGAAAGGCGCTTTAACCCTTTACTGCACAATGATGCCTATTAACGACCTTGGGAAAGATGTCTTTTGAAAAGATTGTAGGAAAAGGAGAAAATGCTAGTAACCAGCATTTTCTCCTTTTCCCACAACGATTTCTACCCTATCAAAGAAAAACTGCACCATTTGAACCACATTGAAATTGTCTTCTGCAAATGCTTTGAATTGGACAAGGCTAAACTTTTGCCATCTAGTACAGGGTTAACAGACTCGTATAATAATATCCATAGTTTTAAACGGTAAGCATTGAATTTGTCTGCTTTTTGACTTACAAATTGTTTACTTTTGGCTGCTTTAAGTACAGGAAATGTTTGCATTTAGCCATTTTGGTACTGCTATACTCTTGCAAGCGCCCTTCTCAAACATAAATGTAAAACTTTAAGGTTACAACATTCTTTCTCGATTGTTGCAGATAGCTTTGAAAATCAATGGAAGGAGACTTGCTCCAGAAATTTCTCGTTTGGTAAAGCATTAATACGTAAAACGAAATCATCAAGTTTATAACTGCGGAATCATATCAAATCCACATTCTCCAACTGAATTGTTTCCAAATTACAGTCGAAAAAGCGACATTATTCTGTGTGACATCACTGTCATCTCGCCTATATTACTATATGGAATCTTAAAAATTTGTCTGCATTTTAGACCCTGTGCGGTCATGGTCACCGACTCGCTGGAGTAATCAGGATGACAACACAGTTTCTATGGGGTCATTGTTTTCAACTTTTACCTATAATACCACACCTTCATATAAAACTTTTAGCATTATGTGACATCTACAAAGAGGAACAACATGTGAAAAACAAAATTAAAAGATTACAGATCAAAACCTTCAAATTTTTGAATGACCCCAAAATTCGAGAGAGTCAAAGATGACTCCAAATCATGAGCTAGCAAAACACTGTTAAAATATCATGAAACAAATAAATTTGTATTGCAAATTACTCAGCAAAATTACAATTTCATGAAAAATTTGTAGTGCAAATCACTTTGCAAAACTTATATATTACATTATGTCCAAACAAAAAGTAAACATGACAACATTTTTTACCCTTTTCAGAGCAGAACACAGAATTCTTGGGCAAAGATTGTCCTGTGACATTGCCAGGTTTCCTTTCTGATTCACTTTATTTCCAATCAGCAGGGTCTAAATACCAAATACAAAAGAAGCATGATGGGCTAATGCTGTTGTCGGATACACTGTATCCCATGTTACTGTAACATTTCAATCACTATGAAGTATCTTTCAACTCTTTACCAAACATTTCGTTGGTGAAGAAGGTTTAGAAAACATTGTGGGAAAAAAAAGAAAATGCTGGTGACCAGCATTTTCTCCCCTTTTCCCACTGTGTTTTCATTCTTTCTATGAGCAATTCCATCATTTGAACCACATTTACTTTGTTCTCTACAAAAGCCTTCAAGTTGGGCGATTCTAAAACTTTTTCAACTCTTGTAAAACTTGTTAAACAATAAATACCCCATGAAATGTCCGACATGATTTTGAAATTTACCTTTGGCCATCAAAAACCATATTATACCTCATTGCTATATCTTATATTTCATATTTATGATCTTTACACTTTATTTATAAATCATATCCATAATGGTAGAGAAAAGTGGACTTATTTACTGATGAGTAAAAGCCTACCAAACAAAGTAAAGGGTAGGTATGCAGATTTCAGTGCCATGGGAATTCACAGGAGTAAAAGGACATTGTGCCTAATAAAACTAAACGATAGAAAAACAGACCCAGCGGACTTCAACATGGACGTTTCTGGATTAAAGTATAAAGTCAATACAAGTAAAATGCATGGCACCAAATTACTTTCTCCTTCCAGTAATTGAAAATGTTGTGCATGTCCATTTTCCTGGATTGGGAGCAAATTACACACTGATTACCTCCGAGGTCCCATGGTTTAGGCTTCTATTAACTCTTTACTAGACAACAAAATTTTAGACTTGTCCAAATTGACAGCATTTTCAGACAACAATGAAACATGACTTAAATTATACAATCTTTCATTGAAAGGGTAGAAAACAATGTGGGAAAAAGAGAAAATGCTAGTTACCAGCAAGTGCCCTTTTCCTAAGGGCCATTAAAAACTTGCAATTGTTTGATAAAGAGTTAACTCTTTACAGCAGACAAAATTTAAGACTGTTCCATTTTGAAGTCACTTGCTGCAGATGTCAAATTAAATGTGGCCGAATTGTCAGAATTTGTCTTTTCAAAGTTAGAAAACAATGTTGGAAATGGAGAAAATGCTGATAACCAGTACATGTATTTTCTCTGTGGCACATTGTTTTTAACCCTTTACCAGATGGCAAAATGCTAGTCTTGTTCAATTTGGAAGCATTTGCAGATGACAATGTCAATGTGGCTAAAATGGTGCAATTTTTCTTTGATAGGGTAGAAAACATTGTGGGAAATGGAGAAAATGCTGGTTACCGGCATTTTCTCCTTTTCCCACAATGTTTTCAAAAGGCTCCATCTTCAGGGTTGTTAAGATTTGGGATTGTGTAGTACAGGGTTAAAAGGGCTTTTTCCTCAGGGTTTTTAAATCACATAATTGTTTGGAGACTGGATAAGTCCTTATCCCTTTATCATTTTACTTTCAATTTTACTTGTAAATGTTGGGACTAGCCATCTGACTGGCTCAGACATTTTGTCTCAGTCCATCAGATGCCAAGTCTTGGAATTTAGAATAAGAGCAGCATTCAAATTTATTGGTGAAAACAAACCCATGAAGTCCCAAGACTCATGTTTTTTTTTTAATCAAAGCATTGATTTCAAAAAAAAAAATACACAATTTACCTGAAATTCACATTTTCAAAAATCCCCATGAATAAACGAGCCAAAGAGAGGAAAAATCAGACAAGCCAACATTGTGTCCTACCGAGAAAATAATTTACCTTTTCTATCATCAAATAGTCCTGGCAATATAAACTTTTCCATATTATTTAAAGATTGTGTTCCTACATTCCAGTAAAAGATTAAATATTTGTGGAATAAAGGTCTCAAACCCTTCTATTTGCTTCATGCAGCAGAAAAATCGATATCGCCCAAGAATGAAGGTCAAGCAAGATGTCAAAATTTTCTTACGCAGCAAGAAGCATACACAAGCACCAGAAAATACACTCCTATTATTATATACCTACAACTTTTAACAACATAATGCAATCATTTAAAATTTTATTAGTAAAAAAAAAATATCACTGGAAGTAACTTTCTTTCTGTGAATAGAGGATGAATCTTACAGGCAACATTTTGACCAATCAAATCATAGGTGGCACAGAGAATACCTTATTATGATACATTTTGGAAATGTACATATAGAAACAGAATTGTTTTTCTGTCATGCAATAAAACTTTACAGATATCTTATAATGTATATTTTTTTATGCCTTTGCAGTAGATACCCTTTCAGTGACCATATTGGAGAAACACCCATAACTGCTTGTTACTAGCAATGATTGCTCTTCCAACAGAATAGTTTTGTGTCTTTTCAAAGAAGACTGTTTCTATTCCATAATCCTTAACTCTTTACCAAACGACAAAATTTGTATTCAACCAAACTGAAAGCACTTGCAGACAACAAATTAAATGTAGCTCAAATGATGATTTCTGTCTTTGATAGGGATGAAAACTTTGTGGGAAAAAGAGAAAATGCTGGTTACCAGCATTTTCTATTTTTCCTACAATCTTTTCAAAAGCCTTTCCTTTCAGGGTCTTTAAAACCCGCGATTGTGTGGTAAAGAGTTAACCAACCAGAGAAGGCTTTTGATTACAAGGTGGTAAATACAAAAAAAACTTGTAACCAGCCTTTTCCCCTTTTCTCACATTGTCTTCTACCATTTCACAGACTGTTCTCATCATTTGAGCCAAATTTAATTTCTCAAAATGGTTTCAATATGGGTAAGTCTGAAGTTGGATTGTCTAGTAGAGTTAATCCTTTACCTGTCAAAACTTTTTAGACTTTACAATTTGAAATCACTTGCAGACTAAAAACTTTGGCTCAAACATAGAAAGTTGCATGTTGAAGGATAGAAATCTTTGTGGGAAAAGGAGACAATGTTGGTTACCAGCATTTTCTCCTTTTTCAACTATGTTTTCCAAAGCTTTCTTCCTCAAACTCAGAATTGTTTTGTAAACGGTTAAGATATTATCACTTTGAGTCACTTGTATTAAATTTTGTGAGTTGTCTTTCTGAAAATAATCTGTAGGGTGATTAGATTGTCACAAAATCTTCATTACTATGGTTTTCAATTGCAAAAATCTTCTCTGCATTTTTGCAGAAATAGAGCAGTACTTGTAATTAGAAAATTATCTGTCAGATCAGTTTATGTTGGACACAATGCAGGTACATGTGGGACAGTGAAATGGTCTAAAATAGTGCTGGTATTTATTATCAGAAATTGTATGTGACAACTTATATCAACCAAGCAGTTAGATTTGGTGACATTCAAACACTTTTTGCAAAGAATTTAGATCCTAAAATTGGTTCAAACGTCAAAACCAACAATGTATCATTAGCTTAAACTTTGCCATCATCTACAGACTTGAGGGAGAAGGACAAGCAATTTTTTTCACTCTTTACCAAACAACAAAATTTTGGACTAGGCAAGATTGAAAGCATTTGAAGACAACAAAATAAATGTAGCTCAAATAATGATTTCTGTCTCTGATATGGTAGAAAACATTGTGGGAAAAGGAGAAAATGCTGGTTACCAGCATCAAGCATTTTCTCCTTTTCCCACAATGTTTTTAAAAGGCTTCTTATTCAGGGTCATTAAAACTCGGGACTTTGTGGTAAAGAGTTAACTTTTTTTTTGATTGAGCAGTTTTGAGAATATCAAATTCTTTGATGCACTGTTATTTCTATGGTTATAAATACCACAACATGGCAAAATGTATGCAATGTCAAAATGGCTCTTCTGCATACAGTTTTCATCAGTTACAGGAATAATAATTCTATATTACTTTAGCAAGCATGGTTAAGGAAAAAAAAATAAGCTTTTCCAAATCCTAAAGTAAAATGAACCATACCTTTAACTGATCTACAAGTCCTACACTTAAAACTGCAGTTTACCAGACTGCAAAATTTTTTACTTGTCCAGGTTTAGAGCATATGCAGACAGCAAATCAAATGTGGCTCAAATAAAAAGATGAGGGACAAAGCATAGAGCTTACCAGCATTTTGTACATTTCTCACAATGTTTTCAAAAGCAATCTTCCTCAGGGTTATTTAAACACATTGTCAGATGCTAAGAATGAACCTAGTACCCAACAATTCTATATTTATACATCCTTTAGAAATAAGGTATTTGAATTCTAAATGGATACAGGAGAAAATGCGGGTAACCAGCATTTTTTCCTTCTGCTTTCATGTTTATCATCCTTTCGATGTTAAATCTCATCAGTTGAGACACGATGCTTTAACTCTTTACCACACAATCACGGGTTTTAACGACCCTGAAGAAGAAGCCTTTTGAAAACATTGTGGGAATAGGAGAAAATGCTGGTAACCTGCATTTTCTCCTTTTCCCATAATGTTTTCTACTCTTTCAAAAACAAATTTTAGTTTTTGAGTCACATTTATTTTGTCATCTGCAAATGCTTTAAATTTTGACAAGTCTAAAATTTTGTCGTTTGGTAAAGGGTTAATTCTTTACCAAATAACAAACTTTTGTTCTTAACCAAATTGAAAGCATTTATCAAATGATGTTTTCTGTCTTTGATAGGACAGAAAACATTGTGGGAAAAGAAGAAAATGCTGGTTGCCAGCATTTTCTCTTTTCCGACAATGTTTTAAAAAGCCTTGTCCCACAGGGTTTTTGAAACTCAGGATTGTGTGGTAAAGGGTTGAATTATTGACCAAAGAAAGTTCTGACATTTTGTAAAGAATTAATCATTACATGATGATAATCTATCATTGTTCATGATCCCAATGAAATTTCATAGAAGGAAACCAAGCATCGAAACTAAATGACAAGAAAACAGGCGATCTATTACAGGATATGGAAAACATCACTTGATTTCCTGACCCAAATGAAGCTCTAGAAGACATGACTTCAAAATGATCAATCGCAAAGTTAATTGACCAGCAGTTACAGCATTAGAAATATTACAAATCTTCCTAATTTACTTCTTACACTTCATTTAATTGCAACCCTTATGCTGTTGAGTACCTTTATCTGTTGTCCAGACAAGAAAAAAATTCTGATTTGTTAAAGCTGAATTTGGCTGACAAATCTAATGTCCATCAAACGATAAAATTTGTCTGTGAAAGGGGTGAAAACATTGTGGAAAAAGGAGAAAATGATAGTTGTTGGTTGCCAAAATTTTCTCCCTTTCACAAAATATTTTATGGTGATTTTTTTTCCTCTGGGTCCTTATAAAATCAGATTGTTTTGTAAAGAGTTAAACCTTTTTCCAAAGGGTACTTTTTTAGCTTCGTCTCAATCTATTACAGGTTAATCATATAACAAATACATAAATGAAAAAAAACCTATCAAGTTTCAACATGTAATATATTCAGGAGAAAGGACTTCAAGGAAAATATTGAGTGGAAAAAGGAGGAACTGCTTGTTGTAACTCTTTACCAAACGACGAAATTTTGGACTAGTGCATATTGAAAGCATTTGCAGACGATAAAAAATGAGTGACTGGAATTAAAATGTGATTTGGATAGGCTAGAAAACAATGTTGGAAAAGAAGAAAATGCCGGTTACCAAAAAGCTTTTTTTTTCAAGATCATTGAAAGATGGCATTGTGAGATAAATGGTTAAGCAATTGCTCCTTTCCTCATATTTTTCCTTGATGTTTTGAATTTCAGGGACTTAACTCTGTTGTAGAAAAGGTAGAAAACATCTTGGGAAAAGGAGAAAATGCCGGTTACTAGCATTTTCTCCTTTTCACACAATGTTTTCAAAAAGGCTTCTTTCTCAGGGTCATCAAAAGTCTGGGTTGTGTGGTATAGGATCAAAAGGCGCATGTTTTACAGTAATGGGTATTGATATATATTCTGTAAGTATCTAAAGAATTACACTCCATAAACATCGAGGGGAATGAAGAAATTGCTCATATTTGAAATTTTTTGAGGACTTCAAAGAGTAAATGTTAGGCTATGAGTATATCTGGCTTATCTCCCTTTAGTATATCTGGCTTATCTCCCTTTAGTATATCTGGCTTATCTCCCTTTAGTATATCTGGGTTATCTCCCTTTACAATACTGACTGTTTTCAAATAATTATTATACTCACTTGTGCAGACTATACTTATACTTTTTTTTGCCTCAGATCATTTCAGCATTTTCTCTTTTTCCCACAATATTATCTACCCATTTAGAGACAAATTTCATCATTTGAGCTACATTTAATTTGGTGTCTGCAAATGTTATCTTCAATTTGGACGAGTCTAACATTTTGTTGTCTGGTTAACTATTTACCACACAATCCCAAGTTTTAACAACCTGAAGGAGAAGGCTTTTGAAAACGTTGTGGGAAAAGGAGAAAGTACTGATAATTGGCATGTTCTCCTTTTCTCACCATGTTTTCTACCTGTCAAAGAACTTTAGTTCATTTGTATCACTTTTCAAATTTGTTGTCTGCAGATGCTTTCAGTTTTGAAGAGGCTGCAAATGTTCTTGTAAGGAAGAACCTTGAAATAGGGATTTGTCTACAAAAGGATAGAAAATATTTTAACTCTTTACCACACAATCCCGACTCTGAACAATCCTAAAAGAGAAAGCTTTTGAAAACATTGTGGTAAAAGGAGAAAATTCTGGTAACCAGGATTTTCTCCTTCTCCCACATTTTCTACTACTGTGTCAAAGACAGACATCATCATTTAATTCTACATCTAATTTATTGTCTGCAAATGCTTTCAATTTGGTTCAGTCAAAAATTTTGTCATTTGGTAAAGAGTTAACCCTTTACCACATGGCAACATTTTAGAATCCTCCATATTGATTGATATTGTTATTGTTATTGATTGTGTTTAACGCCGTTTTCAACATTATTTCAGTTATATCTCGGTGGCCAGTGCACCTATCCATGCTTTTCTGGAGTTTCTTGTACCAGTACTATGCACAATATTCTTTCCAAGCCACTGGCTGCTTTCTCACATAGCCATTGTCGAAACAATAGTCAGCGGTGAGATAGGAATGGATCCTGTCGCAAATGACTATCATCAATCCTCGGAAAGAAATCGGCCAAGGCGGGGATCAAACCAGCGACCTCCTGTTCTCAAGTCCTGTACGCTACCGACTGAGCTACGGGGGCTTGGCCCATATTGATTGAATTTACAGATGACCATTCAAATGTTTTCAGATTATAGTATTTGTTCATGTATGCATAGAAAACATTGTGGGCAAAGGAGAAAATGCTGGTTACCAGCAGTTTCTCCTTTTCCCACAATGTTTTTAAAAGCCTTTTTTTCCAGAGTCGTTAAAACTTGGGTTTGTGTGGTAAAGGGTTAAAAGAAGAAAAAGCCGTTTTCCAACAACCTGTTTTCCAACAAGCTTTCCTTGCACCATGATGTTTGTGAACGAAAAAAAATAATGCTGTTTCCAAAATGTTTTTGTGTTATCATGTTTTCAAAAGCCATCTTTTTAGCTGGATTTTCGGCTACTACAAATAATTTCAATCTGGACAAGTCCATCATTTTTTTGTCTTGTAAAGAGTAAACATGTGACAGCTGACTCCAAACAAGAAAAGTACACTGCAGTAATCTCCCTTGACCAAAAAAACCCAGTGTTTTTGACCAGACAAAAGAATTTAACCCTATACCCTATACCACTAAATCCAAACTTCTAACGACCCTGAGAAAAAAAGAGTTTTGAAGACATAGTGAGGAAAAGGAGAAAACGGCTGGTAACCAGCATTTTCTCCTTTTCCTACAATGTTTTTTACCCTTCCCAAAACAAATTTCAATTTTTCAGTCACATTTATTTTGTCCTCCGCGAATGCTTTCAATTTGGACAAGTCTAAAATTTTGTCTAAAGAGTTAAAGTGGCTTTCAAAACTAGAGTTGCTTTTCCGGGCATTATTCTGAGAAAGAAAGTTTTTCAACGTTAAAAAGATGTTGGAAATGGAGAAAATGCTGGTAACCAGCATTTACATCAGTTACATCATCATCTTCAATTTGTCGTCTGCAAACTGCTTTGAATTTAGACAAGTTTAAAATTGTGTGGTTTGGTAAAGTTTCAAACCAGGTTTTGAACTGAGTTCTTTCCAGGACGAGAAAAAAAATAAACATGGTATTAAACAACATGACTCGGATCAACCTGTGTTACGAAAATTTCAACACAGGATTGATCTGAGTCACGCGGTTTCTAGCGCCATGCATTTTTTTTACCTTGACAAAAAAAAAATGAACTTCCCGTGCCAGTGCCTGATTGATGGTCGGTGAAATGGACAAAGTCCAGAGGTTGTAAACAACAAAACAACAAATGTTAAAACAAAACGTTGACAAATTTACCTGTCACATTAGATATATGATGCATCCGCAACATTTTCTCCCGCCAGTCAGTCACGTGCAATGAACCGGCCATGTGGCAGTGAATAGTTTTAGATCTACATCAACTTTTATTTCTGGTCCACATAATTATTTTGTTTTAGTATTTTGTTTTCGGCAAAACAATACCATATATTTCAACCCGAAGACCTTTTCTAGATTTCGAACCAAAGACGATTCGTCCACATTTTTTTACCGCCATTCAGTCACGTCCAATGAACTGGTCTTGTGGCAGCGAATAGTTTTATATCGACATCGACTTTTAATTCTGGCCCCGAGCTGAACCTTTTTCTTTTCCTGCTAAACGATTCAATACTATATATTTCAACTTGTAGGTCTTTTCTAGATTTCAGAGTAACGGCATCTCAACCTTTGTCTCAGTCAGTTGTTAAGCCTCAAAATTTGGAATAAGAACGTTTAAATTTTATCGGGGGGGGGGGGGGGCAACGAAAATAATGTTATATGGCTGCAATATCAATTTTGTGTATGGTTAATTAAAAAAAAAAAACCTTTTTACCGACTAAGAACGATGCTCAGGCGTTTTTAGAATGTTTGTTGGTTTGAATGATAGTTGGTTGTTTTGTCGGTCGATCGATTGATTGATTGATATATATATATACACATATATATATATATTTTTTTTAATTTGTTCTCTGCTGATATATACTAACTTATTGCCCATCGCGCCCCCTGACACAAAGCCTTAGGGTAGCGACAAGGTCTCTCCAACCTTGTCTGTCCTGGGCTCGCTTCTGTATGGTCGCCAAGGTCTCATGTATGGTCCATGGACATCTCCTTCTCAACTGCTCGTCGCCAAGTTGTTTTAGGCCGGCCTCCTATCCTGTTTCCCTCAGGAGTCCAGCTGGGATCTTCTACTCTAATAATGCCAATGTTTTTAATCCCTTTATCGGATAATCACGAGAGCATCAAGAAAGAGGCCTCTTGAAAACATTGTGGGAAAAAGAGAAAATGCTTGTAACCAGTGTTACAATGTTTTATGCCCATTTCAGAGACAAATTCCATCATTTAACCCACATATGATTTGTCGTCTGCAAATTATTTTAATTTGAACCAGTCTAAAATTTTGTTTCGTGTTAAAGAGTTAATTTATCTCCTGCAAATGCTTTTCAGTTGGACCAGTGCTACTTGTTTTCGGTTTGGTAAAGGGTTACAGATGAAGTATGGTCTATTCACGTCTAGAATGCAGTTAATATGAACAGTTGAATGAGCGTTAAGCCACTCATGTCGGATACTCAATAGAAAGAATTGAAGTTTTGGGGTCTCGTGCATGTCAATTTCAAAGCAATGACCATTAGTTCGGACAAGATGACCGCGGTTTAAAAACCTGTCAAAAACTCCATGTTTGGTCAATTAGCGCTGAATGTGACATTAAATTTTCGATCTGGACTTTACAGAATACCATATAGGAGAACTTGTTCTGGGCAATTGAACAGGAAAAGTCGTTAATATTAACTGTCAAAACCTGCACAATGAAATGTCAGAAAAATAAGAAGAAAAAGCAGGAGTCAAAAGGTTTAATCTTTTAAGCTGATGCACTTGTCAAAACGACGTTCTACCTCTTTAGCAAACGACAAAATTTTAGACTTGTCAAAACTGAAAGTGTTTGCAGACGACAAATAAGATAGGTCTCAAAGGATTGGACTTGTCTTTGAAAGGTTAGAAAACATTTCATCCGCATTTTTTTTCCGTTTTCGATAAATATTTTCAAACTGAGCCTCTCTACTCACGGTCGTCAAGGCTTGTACTAAATAATCCCAAGTTTTAACGACCCTGAGAAATAAGGCAACTGAAAACATTGTTAGAAAAGGAAAACATTCCTGCTAAATACGTGAAATGAAACTTTCAAGGCGATAATGAAAACCCAAACTTTGCCATTTCACGGGTATGTTTTTTGAGGGAAAAATGTCTCCTTATCGGACAGTGTGGATCAAAGATCAGACTGTACGTTCTGTGCAGTCTGATCTTGATCTAAACTATACGCAAAAGGTCCTTGAGTCTCGCTCAGCAGCCTAAGGGTTCGAGGATGTAGTTTTGTTTTTTCGTGTATACAATGTGAATGGTTTGACACAGATATTCTAGACGACGTTTTCATTTTGTTCGTGTCACATTCTAGAGTAAAAAAAATAGGACATTGAGCAAAACTAAAAAAACAAAAGGAAAACTACTGACAAAAAAACATTTTCACCTCTGTTAGTTACTGAACGGAAAAGCTGATCATAATGTCATGTCTAGGTGACAAGTTATTTAATTTTTCTATTAAATCTTTACAAAACTGCAATGTTATAGACTTGTCCAAACTGATAGCATTTTGCACACTACAAATTATGTATGGCTGAAACAGAAGGATTTGTCTTTGAAAGGGCAGAAAACATTGTTGGAAAAGGAGAAAATGCTGGTTACCAGCATTTTCTCCTTTACCCACAATGTTTTCGAAAGGCTTCTTTCTCAGGGCTGTTCATATTCTGGATTGTTTAGTAAAGGTTTACATGACAAGTGAATTAGTTTCTCTATTAATTATTTTTTAACAACATTGCATTCACACCAAGTTTTCATTATTTAGACAGATACGCAGGTATGCGGGCGACTCTGTATCCGGTTACAATATGTTGTCTACAGGGAGATTTTTGTATGGTATGGCGGGGGAAAATGCCTGAAACAAACAATTTCTTCTTCTCCCGCAATGTTTTCAGGTGCTTCTGAGGAGTAAAACCTGGCATTGTTTGGGCTACTAAATATCTTGATGGGCTTGTTTTTGAAAGCGAAAATAGTTCCAAATTCATGTATTCAATCTATACAGCTGGTGTGACTGTTTTTTCCTATCATGCACGTCTCGGTGCAGGGCAAGACATTCCGTTACACTTGCCGACTGACTGCTTTCTAAATTCGTTCGTTCGTTGTATGTTGTTTCACTTCGTTTTCCACATTCTTTCTGTTATACACCTATGTATGCTTTTCTGGAGTTTCGTTTTACCAGTTCTTCTCATAAAGTGCTTCTCAAACCATTCGCTGCTTTCCCATAACAAGGCTCAGCAGTAAGAGAGGAATGAATCTTATCGCAATGGCTATCATAAATCCTCGGAAAGAAATTTATTTAGCTTGCAATTCGAACCAGCGACCCCTGATTTCAGCTCCTGTACGCTACTGACTGCCCAGCATTGCTTTCAAACTGGCCTTAGACGACTCTGAAAACTTGGATAATTTAAGTGTGTTGAGCTTTAACTCTTTACCAGACGACGAAAAGGTAGACTTGTCCAAATTGAAACCATTTGCAGACGACAATTTAAATGAGGCTCAAATGATAAAATTATTTGTAGCCTATCGTCTTTGATAGGGTAGAAAACGTTGTAGGAAAAGATTACCAGCATTTTCTCCTTTTCCCACTATGTTTTCGAAAAGCTTCTTCCTCAGGGTCGTTAAATTGATTGATTGTATGGTGCTTAACGCCGTTTTCAACCTTATTTCAGTTGTATCGCGGGGGTCAGTGGACCTATCCATTCTTTCTTGGAGATTCTTTTACCAGTACTCCACACAATATTCCTTCCAAACTACTGGCTGCTTTCCTACATAACCCTTGTCAAAACTGATCAGCGTTGAGAGAGGAATGAATCCTGTCGCAATGAGTATCACCAATCCTCGGAAAGAAATTGGCCGAGCCGGTGATCGAACTAGCGACCTTCTGTTTTCAAGTCCTGTACGCTACCCACTGAGCTACCGGGCTCGGTCCAGGGTTTTTAAAACTCGATATTGTGTGGTAAAGTGTTAAAACATGAAATGGAATGTGAACATCGTGGCAAAAGGACTTGTTGCAAAAGCGTATTTAAACAATAATCAGTCGCAAGACGTCTGCACTTGGTGTTAAAGAAACGAGAAGTAATAATACAATTCACTTCGATAGATCTACTATTGAACTTACGGTATTCTCGCAAACATACTCTTGGCTTAGTACCGAACATCGGCATACAAATGCTTTACTAAACAATCCCGATTTTATTAACCCTAAAACAGGCGGCTTTGAAAAAAAATGTGGGAAAAGGAGAAAATGCTGGAAACCAGCATTTTCTTCTTTTTCCCCACAATGTTTTCTACGATTTCAAAGACAAAAATAATCTTTTAAGTTGCGTTTGATTAATTTTGTTGTCTGCAAATGCTTTCAAAGTGGAAGTCTGAAATTTGTCGTTTGGGAAAGAGTTAAGACAAAGGCAAACATTACGGTAATCTATGTTTACATCTAATTTCTAGACTCTCGTCTCTTCTCGTGTCTCCCGAGACGAGAATGTGATTTTTGTCGGACGAGATCCTTATTTCTTAACCATTAGTACTTCTATTACAAGTTAACTCTCTACAACAAATTTCCTTGTTTTAATCACCCTTGGGCAAAGATCTTTTCAAAAATATTTTGGGATTTTGAGAAAATACCGTTAACGTACATCTCTCCTTTTCTCCACAACCTTTCTTCCTTCTTTAAAAAAAACAAATCCCATCATTTGATATACATCTAAATTATCGCCTACAAATACTTTCAAATTAACAAGTCTAAAATTTCGTCGTTTGGTAAAGAGTTAAGTTGCATTTGAGACCAACATAGATCAAGATTGAACTGCACGGTAGACAAAGAAGGCCCTAAATTTGCAATACTTGATTTTTTTTTTCCCAAAGGACTAAAACTATCAATTTTGTCTAGCCTATATGAAATGTTTGTACTTGTGTTTTGGCGCTAGTATTAATGGTCTGATATCGGAGCTGCTACCTTTATCAATGAAGAAAGGCGAAAACATTATGTGATGCTTTACTAGTGTGAGCAAATCTACATAGACTTTGCTCCCTTTTGCTCTCAGCCCCTCATAAAAAGGAAACGGGTTATCTGATTAACACTTTTCCGCTCAGTTCCGAGTTTTAACTACCGTGAGGAAATGGACCTTTGAAAACGTTGTGGGGAAAGGAGAAAATGCTGATAACCAGCATTTTCTCCTTTTCCCCGAAGGTTTTCTACATTTTCATAGACAATTACCACAATTTCAGGTAAATTTGATATGTCAACTGAAAATGCTTTCATTTTGTACCAGTGTAAAATTTGTCGTTTGGTAAAGCGTCAACTCACACAACATAAAGCCAGCGTTCCGTATTAGCACATTCAGAACCTCATACTACATAGATGGAAGTCGACACGCAACCGTTGTTCGCTGTTTACCAGTCTTGTACAAAAACATAAAGATGATATTTTTGTGCGCCATTTGTAGTCAACTTGGGTTGCTTTAGCAGACAATTGGGCTGGTGCAGTCTGATCTCGATATATCATGATGTAATATGGCCAAAACATGCTGGAAACTGCAAAACACGTACCGGGTTCTTTTGATTCCATAAATGGGAATCTACACACAACAGTCGTAGGCGTGTTCCAGTATCACAGGCGAAAGTAGACAAATTCTTGCACGTGTTTCTGTCTCTCTTGGAATTTATATTTGCACGAAAAGTAAATTACTTGTTTTATTTTACGTTTTGAGCTCCTGAAGGTGGACAATACGCGCGAAATAATCTTGTATTAATCAAAGTGCTGAAAGTACTGACAGACTAGCGAATTTGATTGATTAATTGATTGATTGATTGATTGGATGATTGATTGATTGATTGATTGATTGATTGTATGGTGTTAATTAACCCTGTTTTCAACATTATTTCAGTTATGTAGCGGTGGCCAGTGCACTTCTCCATGCTTTCCTGGAGTTTCTTTTAACAGTACTCCGCACAATATTCTTTCCAAGCCACTGGCTCCTTTCCCACATAACCATCGTCGAAACATGAGAGAGAAATGAATCCTGTCGCAATGACTATCATTAATCCTCGGAAAGAAATTAGTTGGGGATCAGACCAGCGACCTCCTGTTCTCAAGTCCTGTATGCTACCGACTGAACTGCCGGGGCTATATGTGCTATTGGTTAACTATAATCCAGTTTAAGTTTAACCCTTAACCTGCTAAAAAATGTTAGATGAAACTTTCAAGCTATTTCACGGTTACATTTTGGAGAAAATCTATCCTCTTATCGTACAGTGTAGATCCAAGATCAGACTGCACACACTGTCTGCAAGAGGTCATTGAGTCGCGGTAGAAACTTGAGGAAAGCATGGAGAGGTGCTCTGGCATCCGCAATATCACTGAAATAATGTTGAAAACGGCGTTAAACACCATGCAGTCAATTCGTCAATATCTAATGGCACAAGATGTAGTTAACTATTTAACTCTCCTTACAAAACGAAAATTTTTGCATCCGTCCAAATTCAAAGCTGTTGCAGACCATAAATTAAATGTGGCTGAACTGGTGAAACATGATTCCAGAAGGGCAGAAAACAATGTGGTAAAAGGAGAAAAATGATGGTTACCAGCATTTTCTCCTTTTCCTGCAATGTTTACGAAGGGATCCTCCCCCAGTATCGTTAAAACTTGGGATTGTTTGGTAAAGGGTTAATAGAATGACAGTTTAACATAACAGCTTAACTAAACAAGTTGGCTTCTTAAAAAAGAAGCCAGGAGAGGTCGGCATCATTGTTTTCAAATAGTTTATTGGTCTTTGATTTCAATATATTTTGGTAGATGTAAACAAAATGAATGAGAAAAAAATTTTTTTTTTTCAATTTTGCTGGTGTAAAGGCACAAAATAGTACATGTTCCACATTGTTATAATATTCTAGGAATTGTATTGCCATATGCTATCAACATGCTCAGAAATGCATATTTTTTCAAAATTCAAGGACACAAAACTGAAGATGATGATCCAATTTAGCTCATTTTCAAAAGGAACAAACCTCTAATAAATGTTGTGTAATGTGTGCTCAGATAAGCCAAAATATTTTTGGAAAGGAGAAATCGTTCAATTAAAATTTTATACAATTGCTAATTCCACTGAATATGCAATTATCTTACCTGATGACAATAAATAAAGGCGGCCTATACATAATACTAGTACCAGACATGTTAAAAATAAATGTAACATTTTTCAGTCTTTTAACGAACAGCAATTTTTGGCCTGTCCCAAACAGAAAAAGCATGCAGACGACAATTCAAACTTTGATAATTAATGTGGAGATGGTGCTTTGCTGTGATGGAAACCATTGTGACAAAAGGATAAATTGCAGTAACTTGCAGCTTCTCCTCTTCCAACAATATTTTGAAAAGTTGTCTGCTGCAAGACATGTAAAATGAAGAGGTTGTTTGTCTAAACGTTAAACATATAGAAAAGAAGATAAATGAGATATGCTCTGAGAAAAGGGCACTTAATGCATCTGCAAAAAGTATCGACCCATGTCATCCTGCGCAATCCGCCCAAAACCAAAGGACCACAGACTCTTTTGAGGTGTGCGGTGCGGAGGGCGAAGAGGCACGACTTTTTTTTCCCGCTCATAAGTTGATTTTCGCGGGACTCTCACAATCCCGCATATAGAAGCAACTCTGTGTGTTATTTCATCAAATCTGTATCATTATAAATCCATAGAATTTTTGTATAAAACTGAGAAAAATGCTAGAGTCTAGTCAGTTTTGAAAAATAAAAACTTGACAACATACTGATCAACCTATTTATATCTATTTGTGGGGTACGAGTTTTCCAGAGAACTCGTGCTCTCGAGATTAGGGTACGAGTTTTCCAGCGTACGAATTCTCTAGATAGTATCAAGTCACTGTGATCTTTTCCCGTGGTGTTCTTTTTCTTTTTTAACGATTTTCTTTTTCCTTGATTTATTTGGTTAATGAAAAATTGCAAGTATTGGATACATCAGTTTACAATCAATATAGTACAATAAATCTTTTTGGAAATCCGTCATATAAAAAGAAAAAAACGTTCATTTCCTATTTCAGTTTTTTTTTTTTTTTATTTCGGTTTGTTTACAAACCATGACGAAAAAGACTGTGTAGTCACAACAATTTCGCAAAAACAAATGGATTTAGACAGAGATTTCTGTGGCAGTCTGCCTTTTAAACTCACCACTGTTGGAGAGGTTTGATGACCTCTCCAATAATGAATGACTAAAGGAATGACAAGGGTTCCCCGTCAGTGGAGGTAAATATAGCAGGGATTTACTTCAAGTTAACCTAGATGTATCTATTAATACATTCATTCATAATGTTACAGTGTGTAGGACTAAGTGATTCTCTCCTTTGCATAGGTCACTCAATTTACATATAAGCAAAGATCGTGTACCTTATAAATGACATCTTTGTTCAGTTTATTACTTTGTAAGAGGACAAGTTCAAATCGGAGAGGTGGTAGAGATTTAGTGGTTTTTGTCTAAATTTTCATATATAACAGAATTAAGATTTCTAACAGAAAGAAGTATTTTCTGTGTGGCAGTATTTGGCAACTGTGGGGGCTTTTTGTTTACTTTGACTCTAGGTCAGTCTTGATGCCTGTGGGACTAGCTTCGCTAGTCAAAAATGATAATTGTGTTCACTATTCTGGTCAAAGTAGCCTTCAACCCTTTACCAAACAATCGTGAGCTTTGATGACTTTCTAAAAAAGGCTTTTGAAAACATTGTAGGAAAAGGAGAAAATGTTGGTAACCAGCATTTTCTCCTTTTCCCGCAATGTTTTTTACCCTTCCAAAGACAATTTCTTTATTTGAGTCAAATTGTAGGTATATCTGTCGTCTGCGAATCTGCAAATGCTTTCAGTTTGAATAATTCTAATATGATGTCGTCTGGTAGAGTTAAATTGCAACCTGAGTTCTGGGTGTTTTTTTTCTCTCTATTTCAACTGACTAAAAATGTTTACTGCATTTATTTTGGAATCCCAAGGTTTAAGTGTCCCCGAAACCCCTCCCCCCCCCCCCCCCCCCCCCCCCGCTTTTGGGGAAGAGAAACGTTAAGAAAGTAAAAATAAGGCTGCTCATGACGAAGATGTCTTTCTTTTAATTTCTTTGTAGTGTATTTCTTTAGAAGATTTCACGCATGTCGTAACTAATTTTATCTATATTATCAATGACGTGATTTGAAAAGCTCTATTCGTTTCAGAGCTATTGACCGCTAAGACTGGTCATTCTCAAAGAATAATGCAAGGGAGGTAACCAATATATGACCGATTTTCATGGTTCATTAGAAATCGCGTTTCTTCAGACGCCAGAACTGTCTGGCTCATTACCTCGGTCCGTCATTAAGCATTTATTGGTCTATATGTACTATCTTTTCTTGAGGAAAAACATGCCAGATCGTAATAAAGCTTTTTCTCCTATTTCTTACTTGCATAATATATGTGGCTGCTTAAAGCTACTCTTTCGACCCACTACTTAACCCTTATCCCGCTAAATATGTGAAATGACTTTCGAGCCGTTAGTAAAAACCCATATTTTGCTTTTTCAAGTTTTTTTTTCGGGGGGCGGGATATCTTCCCCGTTCCGTGCAGTCTGATCTTGATCTACACTGTCCGCAAAAGTTCCCTGAGTCGGGCTTAGCAGCCTAAGGGTTAAGGTGGTATATTCACACAAAATGTGTAAAATGATGTTGTTTTTTTTTTAACCTCCCTTTTTTAAAAAGCTACATTGACACTTAGAGCAGTACTACCAATTTTGAGTATTTTTCTGACAGAATGGATTGAAAAGAATGTGCACATAGCTAAACAATTCCGAGGTTTAGTTTGCAACATTAACACTTTGGAGTGTCTTTATTCTGATTTGACAGATTAATGTGATTACCACAAACAGTGAAAACATTGCTGTTCATTATCAATGGCATCAACCTTCCCCAAACAATCATCATTGTCATCTTTTTTTTTTTAAAAGAATTGATTGACTGAATGGTATTTTACGCCACTTTCTACATTATTTCAGTCATATCAGGTCGGCATGCGCGGACTACGCAGGCTGACATGAATCAATACTTTTATTTTTGCAGATGCATTAAACCTCCTTTTCACAGAGATGACTCACATACATATTGACAGTAGGGGTTAAAAGGTTAGCATCAAGAAGCACTTTCAGTACCCACAAAACTTATCCACGATCCCCGCGGGTCAAGCCGGTCATGCGCATTATTACCCATTCGACGACTGTTTACACACACTCTTGGGCGCTGTTTATTTTTTCATTTTCACCTATTCAGACCGAGTGAATCCTATTCTAGACTCCTTTGGTCATTTTTTCACTTCATTATGAAATGAAAAG